>NQVE01000097.1:5117500-5540000 GCA_003260385.1 Cuscuta australis | reverse complement strand
CTGCATTTTCAATTCTTCGGAAACTGCTAAGCTCACTAAGTACCTAAATGTTATAACATCCATTACAGGGTAGTATGTCTCTTCATAATCAATTCCAGGGCGTTGTGAGAAACCTTGCGCCACTAGGCGAGCCTTATATCTTAAGACTTCATTCTTCTCGTTATGTTTCCTGACAAATACCCATTTATGTCCTACAGAGTTTACACTTGGAGGGGCTAGCACTACCGGACCAAATACCTGTCTTTTTGCCAAGGAATCGAGCTCTACCTGGATTGCTTCTTTCCATTAAGGCCAATCCGCTCTTTGTTGACATTATGCAATAGAGCGTGGTTCGATATCGTCATGCTCTATTATCTCTAGAGCAACACTGAAAGCAAATACATCATCGATGTGTGTTGAAGATCTTTCTAGTAATATATGTGCACTTTCATAATCCATTGAAATTTCTTTATTCTCTTGAATCATATCAAACATCGGAGCGTCCTCCAGTAATGATTCATGGACATAACTATAATCAGAGATAATCTCATGGGATGGATGTTCAACATCGATGTGTAACGGATTAGTTTGTGCCGCACTCGTCCATTTCTTTCTTGGATGAGTGTCAATCGAACCAAGTGGCCTTCCTCTCTTCCTTTGAGGAGCCACGGCCTCACCCACACTTCCACTCAGTGTGGATGTAATGCCTGTCATTACGGCATTTTTCCTTTTAGTTGGGACTTCTAACCTTGCAGGTGCATTTGCAGCAGGTATGTGTGATCTTGTCACTTTAGCAATATCAGTAAATGAATCGGGCATCGAATTTGCCACGTTTTGAAGATCAATTATTCTTTTCACTTCGCTTTCACAATGTGAAGTACGGGGATCAAAATGAGACAGTGTGGGGACACACCAAGATATTTCCTGTCGTTCGCTTGGAGAGTTTTTCTTATCTCCCCCTAACGACGGAAAATCTGTCTCATCAAAGTGACAATTTGCAAATCTAGCAGTAAAAAGATCACCTGTCAAAGGTTCTATTTAGCGAATAATGGTTGGGAATTCATATCCAACATAAATACTTAATCGTCTTTGAGGACCCATTTTAGTGCGCTGTGGGGGCGCAATCGGCACATACACTGCACAACCAAATATCCGTAAGTGTGAAATGTCAGGCTCATAACTAGTCACCAACTGGTATGCAGAGAATGGTTGTGAAGCAGTGGGTCTCAAGCGAATAAGTAAAGCTGCATGCAATATGGCATGACCCCATGCAGATGTGGGCAAATTAGAACGCATAATCAATGCCCGAGCTACCATTTGTAGTCTTTTAATGGTTGCTTCTGCAAGGCCATTTTGCATAATTAGAACGCATAATCAATGCCCGAGCTACCATGTGTGTACATGGGGAACAGAATGCTCTACATCGATCCCGATGGCCATGCAATAATCATCAAAGTTCTTAGATGTAAACTCTGCAGCATTGTCAAGTCGTATAGACTTGATCGGGTGGTCAGGGTGGTGAGCCCTTAAACGAATTATTTGTGCCAAGAGTTTTGCAAATGCAGCATTTCTTGTTGATAATAATGTAACGTGTGACCAACGTGTCGAGGCATCAACCAGTACCATAAAATACCGAAATGGTCCGCTTTCTGGTTGTATTGGCCCACATATATCTCCTTGTATCCGTTGTAGGAATGATATATTTTTTTTTGAATCTTTAGCATAGGATGGTCGTGATCCTGTTTTTACTAATGAGCAGGCTTTACAAAAGGATTTGTGGACATGTGACATTGTCAAAAAATTATTTTGAGACGAGGACGATGCTTCAATTTCTTTAGAAGGCATTTGTCGCAGTTGGGCAAGATTGGGCCGACCGCTTTTCAAGCTGTCGGGTTTTTGTTTCGCTTTGTCCTTGCCTCGAAAGAAAGGGTGACCGTGAGAGTTTTTTAGGATACGAATAATCATGTCACGACCAGGATGCCCTAATCGATCATGCCAAAGTTTATATCGTTCAGTATCCCTTATGTCATCATGACTTAAAGAATAAGATTCAATTATTCGAATTGTAGTGATATACAGTCCACTACTCTTACCCTTAAACTTCTCTAAGATGCGCTTTCTTCCGCATTCATTAGAAGTAATGTAAAGGTATTCAATACCATTCTCACAATGAGTTTCAACATGGTAACCATTGTCACGGATGTCTTTGAAACTTAACAAGGTTCGAGTAGCTCTAGGTGCATATAGAGCATTTATGGCTTTAATCAATGTACCATTAGGGAGTAAGAAAATGACAGTGCCACGTCCTTGAATTACATGTGACGAACCAATCATTGTTGTCACAGATGAATTATAGGCTACCAAGTTAACAAATAGTTGCCTATTTCGCAAAATGGTATGGGTAGTCCCACTATCTATTAAGCACTCAAGTTCACCTCGATTCATGCCTGTGTAATGAGAGAATTGCATATAGAACTGGAACACACAATGCATATAAAAAAATAGGGGCATAAATCCCGTAATTTATTTAAATTGAATGCAAATTTAAAACAATTCCACATAGTCTAAAAATGCAATAAATAGTCTTCAAAACACTCTTAGGAAATCGGCAGAGACATAAAAAAAAAATTATTCTAAAAACATCATGCATGGAGAGAATGAATATAGTGTATCAATCAAAATCAGGTGTATCCATTGAGTGCACATTATCCCCCTTGTTCGTAAAGTGTGCAAGGGTAATTCTCTCTAGATTGGAGATATTTCTTGTAGCAGGCTGCAACTTTGTTACTAGCGCGACAATGCTTGTACCAGTGTCCGCTAACTCCACATCGGTAACATGGCTCATTCTTTATCACAGGAGGGTTGGATGCAATTGACTTCTTGTTTGTGTGGCCACTCGGTCCATCATTTGACTCTCTTCGCCAAACATTGGGAGATACTCCACGACCTCTACCACGACCACCACGACCCTTCCCACGATTAGAGTTATTTCCACGTGGGTAAGGGTTGGCACGTCTAGGTCCCTTTTCATTGGGATGCCTGCCATGTTTTATTTTCCCATAATTGGCTTCAGGAATTTTCTTTGTCCCGACAGGCCGAGCATTGTTATTCACAAGGACTTCATTATGCTTTTCTGTTGATTGTAGCATATTCATCAACTTGTAGAATGTGGTAATTCTTTTGTTTTCATACTCCATCCTGTACTGGTTCGCTAGTATCATGGTTGAGGTAGGAAATGTGTCAAGAGTCTTTTGAATCATGTCATCTTCGGTGATTGGCTTACCACAAAAGATGAGACGTGCCTTAAGACGCAACATATCTTTAACAAAGTCATTTGTCCGTTTATAGTCTAGCAAACGGATTTCATTCCATTGCGCATTCAGTTCTGGGAGCAGAGTATCATGAATGTTCCCAAAACGTCCCTTAAGGGCATCCCACAGTTCTCTGGAGGTTTTCAACTGAAGATATTCCCAACGTAAACTTGGGTCAATGTGTCGCCTTAGGAACATTAAAGCATTTGCTTTCATTTTTTCAGATGGTGCATCTTTCAATTCATTGGGGTCTTTAAGTGTGGCAGAGAAGTCTTTAGCCACGAAAGCCATTTCTACATCAGAAACCCAACGGTGGTACTCAAGTCCTTCTGAGTCCAAGATGTCAAATTCAGGTCTAGTGGGATCAGTCATTTCTAGATAAAATGCAAATAAACAATCATAAGTAAATTGATATCTTGAAATGAGAGTTTTTATCAAATAATTCATGCTCTCTCCTTTTTGTTATATACGAAATTTCTTAGTCAAAACTAATATGTACTAGTCACAGAACTCAATTAGTTTTGAGTCTAAAATGGCATATTTGGGTTCAATTGGATGAACCATTTCTTAAAAAAAATATGCAAGCAATATATGGTCCATAATCATTAATCATGGATGACAACAATCGCATTGAAATTTAGGCTAAAGTATAATTCTATTACTTGCAAAGTTCATGATTGACATAAAATCAAATGATCAAATAATCATGAGAATATATATCATACATGAAGTAAAGAAAAAGAATTAATTTCAATCAAAAGCAATAGTCCGTATAGTTTTCATTTTTTTTACTTAAAATTAAAATTCTAATAAATCGTTTTTTTTTTAAAAAAACACCAATAAAACATTTTTTTTCAATAAAGAATAATAATGATGTTAATAATTATAATAATATACCATCAAATTTACGTTTTCTTTACTAAGAGGAATAGTTATTTTGGCATTGAAACAGAGCAAAAAAAACAGTGTATATTTTCAATTTGTGCCAAATCCACTTTAAAAAAAATTTCGTGAAGTCATTAGCCGTGAACTAAATATGACTATCATAATATGATTATCACATATAAAGTCGCATAAACTAGAGTCATAAACCTCAATTTGGAATTTGTTTGGTGTCTTCACTTGAAGACATTCCCTAGACAGTGTTTTGCCTTTTTTTTTGACAAAAGCTGTAGTGTAGTTTTTCATAAAAAATAATAATTTGAGTATAAGAAGTTTCAACAATGGGAGTAAATTATTTGAGTTGAAAAATGAACTACACCGTTACAGTAAAACATTGGAATGTATTACCCACAATAAACATACCAAATGTATTAAAATAAATTAAATAAAAAGGAAACTGATTTAATGTAAAGATTTATTACATATTTTCCAGAAAAAAAATGCAAGTTCCAATGCATATAAAATCCCAAAAAAACAGTCTTTGACAGAATTTGGGTAAAATCCGTGATTTTAATCCATGGCAATCAAACTAAGATTACAAAAAAAATGTAAAATGATTTTAGCTATATCACATAGAGATCACACAAAAGAAAACAGCAAATTGGGTTTATGTAATCAGGATTTAAGAGCGCACATATGCATCGTAATTCAATAGCAATAATTTGGGGGAAAAAAAACCTGGACCGTAGGTGCGAGATGCTGTGCAAATTGGTTGGGGTCGTGCGATGGGAAGAAAACCGCAGTTGCTGTGCGATAGACTAAGATTTCGGGGAGACGGGAAAAAAAAAACCTCTGATTGACACAGATTTCTGGTGTTGGTTCTTCCGATTTGGCCCTCGCGGTTGTCTGCGCCTCACGATCGGGAAGAAGGCTTCTCCTTCAGATTTGGTTCACGATGTTCGACGGCGACTGGCGATGGTGGCGTGGGGAAACTCAGACGCTTGGAATCGCAGACCTGGCGGCGGGGTCCTTCCGATTTGATGCGTGATGGGGGATCGCAGAGGAGCAGAGGAGAACGGCGATGGGTGGTCTTTTCCTCTGCGATGTACAGTGGAGATCGGCGGAGAAAAGAACAGGAGAGAGGGTGGCGGACGGAAAAAAATTAGGGTTTTTCTAGAGCTCAGTGCTGATAACGTGTTGTGGGAGATGTGTGTTTGTTTATTGATAATAGCTCCCTTATATAGGGAAGAGCTTCGTAGGGTTTTTACAAGAGAAGGCCCACGGGCCAGTACAACTGTATTACACAATATAAAGTAAATTCTATCTACACAACAACACACTAATAAACAAATTTCTTCAACATATATATATATATATATATATATATATATATATATATATATATATATATATATATATATATATATATATATATATATATATATATATTATATATATATATATATATATATATATATATATATATATATATATATATATATATATATATATATATATATATATATATATGAACCTTTTCACAATTTTTATTGGCCGACAATTGGTTTTTTTTTGCGAAAGACTCAGTTCTTTTATAATATCATTGTACTAAGATCCATAGACCATAAATTGACATTAGTACCACGTAAAAATTTGTCATATTAGAAACCCATTAGTGAAAATAAGAACCCTTTTAAAAAAACGGGAGAAGTTTACATTACTTAATATTGCATATAATTTACTTATTATTACTATAATAACGTTATATACAATTAAATAATGCTCCCTCTATCTCACAAAACACTTTCTCTTTCCTTTTTCATCCATCCTAAAAAACACTTCTCTTTTACTATTAAAAAATCACATTTACCCCTATTAATTCTTAACTTATCTATTATATCGTCTATCACACTTCTTCTCAATTATTTTTGAGACGGAGGAAATATTATTTATATAATCATAATACACTATCTGTTATTCTCTCTTTCCTTTTTTTTTCTCTCTAAAACATGTCCACTTTTCTATTACAAATTTACTTTTACTCCTACTTTTTTCTTACTTTGCATATCAATACTCCCTCCGTCCCGTGAAACATGGGAGTTTTGCTTTTTAGGAGGGATTTAAGGGGAGTGTATTTTGTTATTGAATTTCCAAAAATGTTCTTTGATGTGATGGGTAAAGTATGTTTTGATGGATAGATTATTAGTAAAAAGGTATGATGTGATAGTTAGGGTATGAAAAAATAAGGGGTAAAAGTGACTTTTTAATAGAAATGAGAAGTGTTTTGTGGGACGGATAAAAAAAGAAAGGAGAAAGGTTTTATGGGACAGAGGGAGTACATCATACTCCCTCTGTCCCTTAAACTCTTTCCCCTTTCTTTTTTTCTTGTCCCACAATCTCCTTCCCTTATCGATTAAAAAATCACTTTTACCCTTACTAATTCTTACCCTACATATCACATCATACTTTTTTTATTAATAATCTATCCATCACATGATCACATCCTACTTTTATCTATCACATCAAGGACATTTTTGGAAAGTCAATACAAAAATATCCTCTTTAATTTCTCATAAAGTCAATAAGGGAAACCTTTTCAGGGACGGAGAGAGTACCTTTTTACTAATTATCTATTCATTACATCAAGCGCAAAATTCAAAAGTCGGCCATGAATATACATCTTGATCCTTATTTGGGCCCAAAATCAAAATAGGAATGATTTTAAAAATGTAGAGAGTACTAAATTATCATTTTATTTTGAAAACCGTTCAAAATATCATTGCAACTCTTTTATAATAATTTTATTTATAAAAAAAGTGTAGAAATAAAAAATACAATTTGTTGCATACTATATAAAAATTAATTCAAAAGTTCTATAAAATAAATTGTGTCATATCTACTTTATTTTATTAAATTATTAGCAATGCTACGTTCACAAACAAGATACTCACAAACTTCCCAAACTTAATATATATGGTTTAAATTTTCATTTTAAAATTATTTTAGACTATTTAATTTTATTTATTGAAGTTCATAAATAGTAAGTTTGTAAAGTTTATAATCATTTTATTTGTGAACCAAGTATTATTGTTTCTTCCACCCTTTAATCGATTATGACAAGAATATATATAAAAAAAGATTTGAGAGTTTCCTTAATTTAAACATATGTCCATTCGTATGTTCCATTTGCGTGCAGCCCAAATTATAAATAAATATAAAGAAATACTACCTCCGTCCCACTGACTTTGTCCACTTTTGACTTTTGGAACTGTTTATCTAAGCACTTTGACTCATCAAATTCTCTCAATGTGTAAGCCTAAATATAGTCATGTGTGATCTTGTTTGATTTGTCTTAACATATACTCCGTAGATTATTAATATATAGTTTCTATAATTTTTTAATATACAAAGACAGTGGGACGGAGGGAGTAGATCAAAAAATAAATAAACGTTTTTACCTACTCTCACATTCCCGTCGGGTCGGGGGTGAGGAACGCCCGGGGTGAGCGATTTCACCTTTTTGGAGAATAAACGTTTGAATCAGTGCCTCTTGGTAGCATGGAGTGATGGAACCCTCATGCTTGCTATTAGTTGTAGTAAGACTAATCCTACACGCATGAGTGGTCCCGTGGATGTGCAAAGTGACCAATCATACAGAACTCCTAAAATTTTAAGGTTCCATATTTTTAATTTGACATTAATTTTAAAGCATAAGTATTCTAAAAAATAAAATATGGCCCAAAATGTATATTTTGGACCTGACCAATTTTATTTTTTCAATTTTCAGGACGGGCCCTGCCTACACGTCTTTTATAACAAGAGACTTTCTATATTAGTTTTTTATTATCAAATATTACTCTCGTAATTCTTTTTTATGACTTTGAGACAAACAATATAACAATAATGATTATGACTGTGAACTAGGATTTTGATAAAAAATCACATATGTAGACTATAATTGTCATAGAGATTGATTGTACTCCCTCCGTTTCTTAAAACTCTTCCTATTTCATTTTTTTGTTTTTCTTAAAACACTTCCCTTTTCTATTAAAAACCACTTTTACCCCTACTTTTTCATACCCTACCTATCACATCATACTTTTTCACTAACAACTAAACTATCACATCAAGGGCAAAATTGGAAAATCAACTACAATTTAACACTTCCTTATTTTCCCCCAAAGTCAAAAGAGGAACCCTTTTGAGAAACGGAGGGAGTAATTCACAAACGATGCATCATCAAGAACAACCTATGAAAATATTGTGTATGACAAGAATAGTATATGATTATTGTGAAATTATACTTTTAGTCCTCAAATTAACACTAATATGACAGAAAATAAAAAAGACTGTTTGTGGAAAGAACTTCATAAAAAAGACTACTGGTGTAATATTTGATGATAGAGAACCAGACAAAGCAAATCTCTTGTTTATCATCTAGTAATATACTCCGTACTCGGTAGCACGAATTACGGAGTACAATGCTTTGCTAGTTACATTAACTATAGTAATTAAATGAATACTAGTATACGGAGTAATTAACTCGCCCCGCTTTTTAAAATACTAATATACGGAGTAATTATATGACACCAATTATTATTTTATTCGAAGAATGACACCAATTAAATTGAAGTCTTTATAATGTTTTTTCTTTTGAAAATTGATAAATTCTACCCATAAACCTTAGAGAAAATCATCTACCTTGGCCCGACTGAAACTCATCTCTCCACATCCATCAATTGAGCCCCCAATTTTTTTTGACTTTAAAGTTAAATTTTATACCTCAAAATGAACTAAAGCTAAGGGTTCGTTTATGGGAGTATGAGTGGGTTCGGTTAGGACTAGGGGTAGGGGGAGGGAAGAGGAGGGCATAAGAAGATTAAAGGGAAAAAACTATTAATTTTTCGAACGAAATATTATTTGGATCTTAATTTTAAGGGTGTCATATTATAACATCCAAATTAGGCATCATTATAATTGTAAAAATATATATTGGTATTAATGAAAATGTCATAACATCAATACTCTGAACGTACTTGTATAATAAAAAAGAGGTGGATATTTTGGTATAGATATTTATGAAGTTATTTTTTTGAAGGCTATAACTAAAAAATAATTGCACTTCTATTCTAAACAAACACCTATAATATAATTAGTAAAGATAAAAGAGAAGCCCGTGAACGTTGCGCGGTTGGCAAGGTAAGGGGTGCCAATGGATAAGACCAGAGTACAATTTCTATCAACTGCGTTGTGAAGAAAACTATATGTGATTAAAGTCCAATTTACCTGCTCTCTGCAAATACCAGGTGCAGGCTCTATTCTTTGTCACCAATATGATATTAAAGTCCAATTTACCTGCTCTCAGTGACCGTCCAGTCGGGTTTGAAGGGTCTCTCGCGGATGGAGCTCATCAAATCCTTTTTTTAGTAAAGATAAAAGAAAGATTTTAATAGACCTGTGTAAATAAAGATCTGGCCAGATCTGGGTCGGACTTGATACAAAGTATTAGCCCATTTACTTGGGCGGGCCTGGTCCGACCTGGATTTTTTCCTTTTTATTTATTTGTCTATTCACACTCACATTACACTCCTACAAAGAGAATTAGACCATGTCACACCTATTTTGGTATTTTAGTTAAATTTTGTATTTATTTAGAGAAGTTTTTGTCACATAATTAGCATTAGTTAATTTTTACTTTATGGAATAAAAATTTCTAAATGATCAAAGTGTCAATGAACTTACTCAATCAAAAGCGCAAATTCATGATTGTAGGTTCAGAAAATATTTTTATTTCCAATAGAAATCACCCTAAATAGGACTAAAACATATACAAAAGTACCACAATAGGAATTCTATGTTTTTATTCCCGAAATAGGACTTCACACTGGGGTAATGTGGTTGTAATGTGGCACTGTACATGTGCACATTACTATACTTATTGGTAATGTGCATGATCATGTTTGGTAATTAATGTGAATGAATTTTAACTCCTATTTCGAGCTGAGAATAAAAATATGGAAGTCTTATTTTTGTATATTTTTAATGTTTTACTTCTACCTTAATTTTTTCCCCTATATTCAAACACATGTTTCATGTGTAAGCATAGTCGCTTCGAGCATTGTACGTTGAACCTTAATTTTTTCTAAAATGGGTGGCAGTGAGTCTCAAATTCGTAACATAATTTGGTCAACAAGATTTCGATACTTTATCATAAACGAAATCAACTAAGAACTCAAACTTGTGATTATAGGCACAGAAAATATTTTTATATTGAGAAATTTACCTAAATAGGACTAACATATAATGACTTTGCCAATACAGGGCTATATGTTTTTATTTTCTAATGTAAGATCTTTAGTCATTATCAATTAGTCATTATTCAACTAAATATCCATCATTACTGGATATTATTTCTCCCTCTAGACATTTTAAGTCTCATTTAGGGAATAAAAAGTTTAAGTTTTAAATTGGAAAATGACTTAAGTTTTAGTCCTATTTAATGCAAATTTCACTTTTATATTTAAAGAAAGAGGTAACAACTTGACATAGAGGGTGAGAATTATTATTAGAGTATAATCTTTGTTAAATTTGGGAATGATATCTTACACTCAAGCTAGAGATGGGGGGAGAAGATAAGCTAATGAATATTTCAGGTGTAAAATGGGGAAACTGAACTCTGTTCTTGATGGCAGGGATTTCTTTCTTTTATCCCCCTGCGTTGAGTCATGGGCCTGAAAGCTTTACTCTGCAAAAAGGTTGTATAGTCTGACAATAAAGCGGAGCCAAATAACTAACTATGGTTCTCAATATGTGGGCACAGGATTGAAAAAGTATGTATGGTTTAGGACACTCGAAATATGTTTGAAGCCCCGGGGCTTCAAACCTTCTCTCTGCCACGTTAGTTTTAATTTACAACCAAAATTCACTGGAAATGGGTTTAAAGCCCTGGGGCTTCAAACTGGGCTTCAAACCTTCATTTTTTACATTTTTAAATATACATCTTCTAAAATTAAATTAATAAAATGTAATTAATTTATTATTTAATTAAATTGAAACACGAATAATAAAAAAATACATTAATTAAATAAAAAAAGCGACAATAATTTTAAAAAAAAGATATATTAATAAAAAAACTAAGGTAAATTATATTTCTCCTTGATCTCTCTTATTCTTTGCTCGTAGATCATTAGTCCAATCTCCGACAATGTCCCGAGGTCGGTTTGCATGACTTTCATCTCGGCCTCCTGCTCCTTTAGCTTCAAATCCTTCTCCTTTAGCTTCAGTCTCTCTTGTTCCCGGAGATTGAATGCCCGAAGTTGTTCAACCATTTCCCGGCCGATTTCGTCGCGGGAAGAAGCGGAAACAGAGGCGGACCCTCCCGAACCAGAGGCAATGAATTTTGCCTTCTTTCTTCCGATCGGCTGTGGAATGGGGTCCTCGTCATCGGAATCCGCAACGTTGAAGGGAGGGATTTGATCGGTTGAACCGATAGTCTCGCCGACCTCGGGGCGTGAAAACCGGCATAACGCCGGTCGGCGTTACAGGTATACCGAGTGCTCTTAGGGGCTCTTCTTAAAGACTACGGAGTAAAAAAGGTTGGATGTTGGAACAAATTAAAATAAAATTAGAAGAAATCGGAACTAAATTGAAAAAATCTAAAAAATACTGAAAGAAACTCTAAAAATCTAAAAATTGGAACTAGAAAAATTAGAAAAAAATGAAAAACCCAAAATAAAACTCAAAAAATTTATTTAAGGATATTGTTTTATATTATTCTCACTCTAATTGTTTTTTATAATTTATTATTATTATTATTCTAAGTATTATTATTATTATATTCATAATCACCTAAATTTATTTATGCAATATTTATTACTTTCTCCATCCCCATTTTGATAACAATTTTATTCTCTCTCTTCGTGATAACTTTTCTTTGTTTGTGTGTTTTCATTTATTATTTGATAAAATAAAATATTCTTGTCACCACTTGTTTTGTAGAACATTTGATGTAGTTTTTTGACATAAATATTTTATTTTTATTGATGTACCAATTTGTAACTAAAATGATTTCAAAAATCATGGGATTTTACTTCGTAACTCTCATTTTGTAATCAACATGGGAACAGAGAGAGTATAAAATAATATAATTCATGATTGATATTGTATTTGGATCGTCACTCCTTTTTGGGAATAAAACATAAATTTCATATTTTGGTACATTATTATAATATCTGTTTTTTTACAATCACATACTCGGGTATATATATTTTTTTTACAGTTTTTGGTTCATTCTTTCTTTTTCATAATATAGAATTACCTTGGTTTTTATAATGTAGTACTCCCTCCCCGTGTTTCATTATTATATCTTAGTTTAAAATATTGATGTTTTCCTCATATCAATTTAGATTAATAAAACATATCCTGTAACTATTGTATCCATAACTTTCTAATATAATTTAAAATGTTGATGTCTTTCTATTTTATCTTATAAGTTAATAAACAAAAAATTGTAGTATTTATATTATGAAGTTGTAAAAATAATAATAATGAGTATTGGAAAAACTGAAAAAACTGGAAGAAACTTGAACGAACTAGAAGAAACAAGAAACAGAAAGGAACTTGAAGTTAAGACCTTAAACTCTAAAAAATAGGCTCTTAGTATGAATATATATATATATATATATATATATATATATATATATATATATATATATATATATATATATATATATATATATATATATATATATATATATATATATATATATATAGGAGCATGTAGCTTTAAATAAAGTAATGATATTTAATTGAATTGTAAATATTATTTAGTCCTTAAAAGAATATTAATATTTTTTTATATTTTTTGTCTTAATTTGATATTATAGGATTTGATTTGGTCCCATTTAATTAGATCAGATTGGATCTGGTCTGATTGCATTTAATTTAATTAGATTTGATTGGATCTGATCTAATTAAATTTAATATGACCTGATCTAATTTAAATAAGAATAAGTAATAAACAAAAAAAATTCTAGGGAACGAACCTAAGATGTGAGAAAATAAAATTTGAGTGGTTCTATGGTGCACCTTGGGTGCATACCATTATTTGGACCTTCTTACATAAGAAAGTTTTTATTATTTTTTATTAGAAATCAAAATAGATGCTTATTTAAAGTAATAAGGAAATGCGTATTTTGTTGATATCAAAGTCCATGGTGGACCTAAAATTCTTTCTAATCAGACAAAGAAAATGAGAGATTTTTTTAAACATAATTCCTTGAACCAAAAATAACGTAAAAGGAAAGTGAAATTTTTTTTGGAACATCCCAAATACTCCCTCCGTCCCGAAATAAAATATTTTAATCACATCACGTTTTGTAGAACTTTTGACATAGTTTTTAGTATGTGGTAATTTTTATTTATTATTGATGTATCAATTTATAAATAGAATAATTTTAAAAGATAAGAAAATTTGTCGCAACTTTCTAATCAAATTAGCAAGGAAGGAAATAAGAAAATAATTATAGAACCGCACGCCGATTGAGTGAGATAGATTTTAAACCTGAGAGCACATATACGGAGGGAGTAGTTGCTATTTTAGACCGCATGCAGTATTTGCCCACTCCTCCATTATCTATCTTTCTCATTATATGTATTCCAGATCGACATGAATAACATTAATTAATACTCCAATTATTATTATTATTATTATTATTATTATTATTATTATTATTATTATTATTATTAACTGCGCGCAGGATGGGGCGATGCACTCTCCATCTCTGCAGTGGGGTCCAAATTTTTTGTGCTAATGAAATTTAAAAGTTTGCTCATAAAAGCTGCACGGATCAGGGCACTAGGAATAAGTTTGAAGCCAGAAGCTTCAAATTTGGGTTTCAAACTTTCTATCTCAATCTTACAACTTCAACAAATAATTTTTTTTCGAATAATCAATTGAGTAAAGAACATCATTCTTTTTGAACATTTACTAAATTCAAACGAACAACCCAACAGGACAAACATCATTCTTTTCGAACATTCCGAACACTATTTTAAAAAAATTGCCTGCACATTGAGAAATTGTTCACTTCCTGCAGGATAGCCCTTGTCAGATGATTTGTTCTTGGTTAGTGATTGTGATTATATTCCTCAACAGTCATGTTCTTTGATCTCCATGGAGGAAGAACCATATGTCATACAGAGTTTTTGAACGGTGTGCACTGGCGGCTGTCTCTAGTGTACTTGCGGTGGTTTCCATGGCAGTTGAGGTTGACGTAGATGGTGTTATGCCGATCGAACACAACACTACAAAAAAATTGATATTATGTGACACCAAATTTTGCCATAAAATATAAAAAAATTAGCCACAATAACTATTTGTAGCAATTTTAGAATTTAATTGCTACAAGGTTACCATACATACCCCGTCACAAAAGGCATTTGTGGCAAATTTAAATTTTTCATAAAATTCATAGTTTTTGTGGCAAGTTATTGTTTGCCACTAATAATACTTTGCAACAAAAACTCATGTTTAGTGGCAACTTTTAGTTGCCACAAAAAATCATACTCCCTCCGTCCCAAAAAGATTTACACGTTTTGACTAAAGTTGAAATTAAGGTAGAGATAATTTTGTGTTGACTTTCCAAAAATACCCTTGATGTGATGGGTAAAGTAGGATGTGATGTGTAGATTATTAGGAAAAAGGTATGATGTGATAGGTAGGGTTTGAAAAAGTAAGGGGTAAAAGTGGTTTTTTAATAGAAATGAGTAGGAGATTGTGGGATGCAATTTTTTTGAAAGGTGTAAATCTTTTTGGGACGGAGGGAGTATTTAGTAGCAAGTTTATAATGCCACAAATTATACTTTGCCACAAAAGTTAGTGTCTTGTAGCAAACTTTAATTGCTACAATTATCATTTTTTTGTTGCAAATTACATTTTCTAGAAATCATTTTTATTTTTTATTATTACTATTATTGTTATAATAAATACTATAATTATTTTTATTGTATTTACATTTTACATTTAATAATAACTAATACTCCGTATAAAATTCCAAATTATTATTAAGCATTATTTATTAAGTTAAATTCATATGTTTAGATATAAAAAAACAAAATATATGCTACCCACAATTCTAAACTCAAAGGTTCAAAATATTTTTTTAGGGGGTCAATGGTTCACAATAATGTTAATATAATAGAATATCAAAATAAAAAATATCGTGCCAAACATGTTTAATAATGACAAACGAATCTACGGATCCCGGGCCGCGATGGACGCGCGTGTGACGTCCATGAACCAAGCTTTAGTTCACATGCAGAAGTAGGATATGGCCGGAGACTCTATTTTCTCGGGTTATATTATTGTCCAATCGTTTGATCCGCTATGTGCTCTGCCAAGAAACACTAAGTGGATCAGTACGTGTTCGAGTCCAACACCGGTTGTCGCTCCCCTCCCTGGGCTACACACCTAAACAAAGATTGGGAAGATCGATTATTACGGAGATGTGGGATCAAGGATTTATACACACCAGCCGTAGTCTGTTTTCTTCCCCAATATTACTGGTTAAGAAAAAGAATGGCTCTTTTCGTCACGGTGCCGAATCATTTTCCAATCCCTACAGATGAGTTTTTTTTTTATCTTTGACGAATTAGGTGCGACCAGGTGTTTCACCAAGTTCAACTTAGGCTCCGTTTACCATCAGATTCGGAAGCATGACAAGGATGAGTATAAGACGACCTTTCAGACACACGAGGGTCATTATGAATTCATCGTCATGCCTTTAGGTCTTACAAATGCCCCTCCACATTTCAAGCCAGCATGAACAGTTTGTTTGCGCTATGTCTACACAAATTTTTGATTGTGTTTTTCGATGATGTTCTTGTGTATGTACATCCAGTCAGTGTTGGCCCATGTTTCACACCTACAAACGGTTTTAACGTTGCTTTGGGATCATTCATTCTTTGTCAAGCGCTTCAAGTGTAGCTTTTTAAACCTTTTATTGAATACTTGGGGTATACCATTTCCAACGGATGTTTGAATGTCGATCCATCCAAAATATCGGCCATGGTGAATTGGCCAACGCTCGCCAACCTTCGGCAATTACGTGGTTTTTTGGGTTTGGCAGGGCATTATCGTTTGTTTGTATGACATTATTCAATTCTCACTTGGCAGCGCCTCTAACTGATTTATAAAAGCGTGATTCCTTTGCATGGTTGGCCACGACCCAAAAGGCTTTTGAGGAGTTGAAGGCGGAAATGACCTCTATGCATGTCCTACGGCTGCCCGACTTTTCGGTGTTATTCGTGGTTGAAACAGATGCCAGTTCCATGGGTATAGGGGCCGTTCTAGTAGAATTAGAACAAACTGTGGCTTTCTTTATCAAGAAGGTTGGACCACAACTTTTAGCACCTTCCACCTACCATAAAGAGTTATACGCCATCGTGAAAGCAATTCAAAAATGACTGCAATATCTGTTGGGATGTGAGTTCTTAATAAGGATGGACCAGCGTAGCTTGAAGGAATCGGTTCAACAAGTTACACAAACCCTAGATCAACAATTTAACGTTCATAAATTATTGGGGTTCCATTTTTAGATTGAGTACAAGATGGGGGGCTTCTAACAGGGTAGCCAATGCTCTTTCCCGGGTGAATGAGGAGGACATATCGTTGTATAGCCTCCTGGCCATGTCCACGTCGGTGCCAAAGTAGATGGACACCATTCGTCATGTATGGATGGGCTCCTTACCACCTCCATATTCGGTGCGTGATGGATGGGCTCTTATATTTTCAACACAGTGTATGTATTGGTGCGGGTTCACCCTTACGCGAGCTGCTTATCCGTGAGTATCATGACTCTCCTATGGCGGGGCATGCCAGCATGCATCGCACTTTTCAGTGGCTTGCTATGGCCTTCCCCCGGAAGGGTATGCAGACGAATGTAAAAAACTGTATTGCTTGTTACTCCCTCCGTCCCGCTATATTCGTCCACTTTTGACTTTTGGAACTGTTCATCTAAGCACTTTGACTCATCAAATTCTCTCAATGTGTAAGCCTAAATATAGTCATGCGTGATCTTGTTTGATTTGTCTTAACATATAGATTATTAATATATAATTTCTATAATTTTTTAATATACAAATTACAAGATAAAATGGATTAAAGAAGTGTATTGGATGGTGTGCAAAAATGAAAGTGGACAAATATAGTGGGATGGAGGAAGTATTTGGTATATCAGACTACAAATTATTCCTCTCAACCACCGGCTGGCCTTTTACAACCTCTGCCGATTCTGTTGCAGGTTCGGGAGGATATTTTTATGGACTTCATAGTGGGCTTACCACCGCCTCATAGTGTATTTGTCATTTTGGTGGTGGTTGACCGTCTCACAAAATACATACATTTTGGTGGATTACCATTGGACTTTGATGCCCCCCCGGGTAGCTTTTCTTTTTGTGGATATTGTGGTGAAACTCCATGGCTTCCCTAACACAATAACGTCCGATCATTATAAGGTATTTATAAGCAAATTTTGGCAGGAACTCATTAAGGTAAGCGGCACGACCCTCTAGTTAAGCACCCATTTTCACCCACGAACAGATGGTCAAACGGAGGTAATGAATCGAGGAGTTGAGTAGTACTTACGGGCTTTCACTCACACTAAACCGGGATGATGGACAGTTTTGCTGCCATGGGCTGAATATGCCCTCAAACTTTTGTTTTTGCCTTATACCCCGGTTGAGTGCACATTGCCTTCGGTGGATTCCTTACTTACAGAGCACACGGAGCTCCTACATACGGACACTACGTCGCAATTTGGAAGAGGCACAACAACGGATTCGTGTGATGGCAGATGATAAATGGTGGGAGCTACACTTCAAGGTTGGCAATTGGGTTCTACTAAAATTACAACCATATCGACAAGTTTTGGTTCATCGGGGGTTCTCTAATAAGTTATCGCATCGATATTATGGCCCCCTTTTGAGGTGGCAGCCAACATTGGGGAGTTAGTCATCGTTTGGTTTTACCTAAGCCTGCCCGAATTCATTCATGTGTTTCTCCTCAAACCTTACAAGGGGGTCCCATACACCAGAACTACTGGCAACACTACGCACCGGCGGACTTTGTGGATGGATCGGATGGTCATCCCGTCTCAAAGCCTCTACTACTGGGTGACTGTCACAAAATCATATAGTCAACAATGAGTTAGTCCCGCATGTACTTGTGGAATGGACTGATCGAGGGCGGTCTAGCTAGCGGAGGCTACTTGGGAGCCGCCACTAGAGTCCCTTGGAAGGCATTACCCGAATCTACACCATATACGAATCGTATCTTAGCATTTGTATGTGGCGCATGGGCATTTTGGGACTAAATAAGCAGCGCACAACTCTTATATATAGCCTGATGATGTATCACTTTGGATAACAGGAGGAAAAGTACATGGGTACCTAACCTTTCTGCCATTTATAATATATAGAAAGATACTACGTATATACTCCCTCTCCGTCCCAGAGTATTCGTCCAGTTTTAACTTTTGGAACTGTTCATCTAAGCACTTTGACTCCTCAAATTCTCTCAATGTGTAAGCCTGAATATAGTCATGTGTGATCTTGTTTGATTTGTCGTCTTAACATATAGATTATTATTAATATATAATTTCTATAATTTTTTAAATATACAAATTACAAGATAAAAATGGATTAAACAAGTGTGTATTGAATGGTGTGTAAAAATCAAAGTGGACAAATACTCTGGGACGGAGGTAGTACTATATATATGTGTGTGTGTGTAATAGACCTTGGTCAGGGCCACCCATAAAGCCGCTCCTAAATACAGGAACACCTCTGCTTCGAAGAGTTAGAAGAAATGATATTTACTCCACACAGGGCTTAGCTCTAGATCAAGCCCTCCGTGGACCATTTTCTCTATGAGTATTAACACTGCATTTTTAATTTCATTAAACTTTGCAGTACAAATTACGTCTCTCCTTTAATTCTCTACATTGATGTCTAGAGCACCTTCCCACTAAACATAAATTGATTATATTCTGGTGTTCCTTCAAGTGTTTTGAAATCTAATCTTTCAAAAAAAAAAAAAAAGATCTTCAACAAGAACTTAAATTTGCATATGCCTAATTGGCCTTTGAAAATCTCAAAATATTAAAGGGAGAGTCAGTAGGTTAGCACTAATACCCAACCTTGGCAAGGATGATACATCAAGAACAAGACAGAAAGCCCTCCTCCTCCTAACAATGGATGGGAAATGAACCATACATTACACACTAAAAAGAATCATCCAAAATGAAGAAGGCATTCAAACTCAAAGATAGATTGTATGTATCATTAGATATCTTCCCCGTTATCTGAGTCTCCATCGTCCGACGATTCTTCTCTCTCTCTTCCTTCCACGGCCGCAGCAGTTTGACTCTTTTTCTCTTTCTTCCTTTGCTTTTTCTTCTGCCGTTTTGAACGTTTCTTTGCAGTGCGCTCCTCAGCGGCTCTCACTCGTTCCTCTTTTCTTCTGTTGAATTCGGCTATTTCCCTTCTTTTCTGGTAATCAGCATCCATCCTCGCAAGCCGATCTTGTTCTTTTCGTCTCATCTGTCGATACTGCAACCAGAGAATTTGCATACAGCTTAAGTAAAACCAGAGAATTCGCATACAGCTTAAGTAAAACCTAAAACCCAAAAAAAGTGTTTGGTTATTTAAGCTAGCTCCTACTGACCCTGACTAACCAGAAGACAATGTTGTTTCCATAGTAAAATTTGAACAGCCCTCCCCATACGAAGTGAACTAAAGAATGCAAATGCTTGAGATAAGGATATTCTAATTCCTATTCTACGGATGAAAATTTGTCCACTCGTCTCAAATCTCAATAGGATATAATTTTCACAAATCACAATAACAAGTTTCTTTGACTTTTTACATGTTATTTAAAAACAAGTAACTAACATGAAAATTTCGGGTCATTGTTTGTGTTTCATCAACCTAAAAAGCATGCTAACTACTGAAATCCCGGGTTTCGTAATTTCATAATATGTTCAACTTACAGCAATCCTTCACGTACAGCAAACATTTCACCTTCTTAGCATCAATAAAGCAACAAAGTAGTTTCTCTGCCAGTTAAGTCCTACTGAGCAATCATACTCACGATTCTGCCCACCACCCACCATCCCCAAGATTCCATCATAGCTGCTGCAATCAACGTACGTACTTATCTTAAGGTATGTTTGGGAGGAGATTTCAGAAGAGAATGGAGACGGGAGATGAAGTGTTGTTCCTTATTTTTTGAATTAAGAGAACAATGCTACCTCTATACCATAAAAAGAGTCATGTTCCACAAGTACAATGTTTTAAAAAGAATCATGAAGTGTTGTTCCTTATTAAATTTATCTTGTAAAATATTTTCATAAAATTGTTTTATCTAATTAATATACCATACATTTTTATTTAATTATAGGTCAAAAGTTGATTTTGGTTGAATGCAAAAAGTCAAAATAAGACAAACACTCTAGGATGAAGGGAGTAACTTGTGTTTGACTCCTTTTTGGAAAATTACACTTGAATTAGCTACATTTGATTAAACAAAACCCCTTTAAGGGACCAAAATGTGTTTGAAACTTTTTTTATGGGACATGGAGTGTATATATGGTTTCATTGGTTTGTGGTGTTAAATATATAGTGGGGACATTGGGTTATACACTTATACCCAATCTCTTATTACTTTGCACACTTTCCTTTCGGGGCATTCCAAATTACTTTATACAGTTCTCTCTCCTTCACATCAACTTTTTTTACCAACTTTCCCATTAAACTTTCCATCAAGTTGACACAATGCTCTTTTTCAACATTAAATAGCTCCACACAAATTCATAACACACTTTAACTCACTCCTACTTTAAGTGCAAGTCAAACTGTGCAAACCATTTAGGAGCGGGAGTACTGTATTATAATTCTTATGAGGATTTGTTTCAAATGAGTAATAATGCATCCGTTCCAATGCATTTCAAAATCCGCCTTCCCAACCATACCCTACCACTAAAATATTCTATTAATCCCTCTTCTACTGTAAAACGGTATCATTAGACGTGAATTTTTTACGACTAAAGTTTACCATGATTCCACATAAGCTTATGCATCTTAGTAGCAATTAATGAAACATGATAGCAAGTCAAACTACAAATAAAAGAGAAATTGATCAGAATCATTGACACTATGTTTGGTTTAAGGAATTCAAAAGGGAAAATGAAAGAAAATGAGATGTAAAATATTTTTTCTTGTTTGGTTAGAGTGGAAAAGAAAAGAAAATAAGAAGGCAAAATGTACTAAGAGGAGGGAAAACAAAATCCATCCTATTTTGGGAGGGAAAATGAGAGAAAACAATTTTCTTTTCTTCCAAGTTCCTTGAACAAAACATAGTGTTAACTCGTTAAGACACAAGAAACTACACAAGCTTGACAAACAATGAAAGAAATGGCAAGCAGGGGAGAAACGAGACAACTTTCAGGAAATAAGTCAGAGATGCATCACATCCAAACCTCACAATGTCTGAATTTGGAACAACGTCACACTCCAAGTAAAACAAAGTTTGTGAGTTCAATATTTCAATTACCTGATGAAAGTCACCAGAACCTGAACCAGCAGAGCTACCAGAAGTATTGCTCACACGGACAGGGACACAATCAAGAATACGACGGAGCTTAACCTCGAGGTCCTCCTCTTCAATGTTGGGTGCGGGTGGCGTGTATTCTACTAAAGCATTAGAGGAAGACGTCGGGGGTCGAGGAGGAAGAGAAGCTACTGTCCTCTCTTCCACAGAAACCACCTGCAAGTCTCCTGCAGCTACAGACCGACTTGATGATGCCATCTTTGAAATCCTTATAACTGCATCATAAGGCAATTGGAAGTTAAGGTCTGCTGTGAATTCTGCAAAGCCTATAAAAAATTTGCGAGTAGATTATGGATTCAGCTCTGATTGATAGTGGTAGGGAAATCGAAAAAGTGGATTTGATGTGCGTGAGCTCTGAGTTCAGCATAACAGAAATTTTCTGTGAACTTTCCAAGAAAGTGAATTAGCATACACAGAAGCGGCTAAAATAAGACAACAAAATAAATATACATCTTAGAGATATAGATCACTAATTACTTGCCTAGTGAAGATATGTTTGGTGACTTTGGTCTATGGTGCTCCACTTGGGGAGATTCTAAAGATTTAATCACCAAGGTCTTGACGTTTCACACATGTTTTAACTTATAACGTAACCATAAAGTTTTTAACCTAAGAGCAAACATGTTATGCCTATTTTCACAAACTCAACTCCTACACTTCCAATAACCTTCGTTCTTCAAAGAGAATTAGAAAGTGCTTCCTTGCCTTTTACCAACATATGGAACTTTCCTTCTATAGCCTTACTATTAACAACACAATTGAATCCTCAAAAATGAAATACTCCGCATAAGAGAAACTTAAACCATGATGAGCAAGTAACTGAGGAAAAAAGGCTTCACAGATATTGAAATGACAAAAAGACATTTAAAGATTGGATTACTTCATATGATCTTTGGCCCACGATGCTTGCTGACTTGGAGCTTGACATTCAAGATTATATCATTTTCATGGACTGATAGAGCAAAGTGTTATCCAGACAACTGGAAGTCGCACACCTATATCCAGTTGTAGCACTTGTATGACAAATTACAGCAGTGAAATACTATAAATTATGAGTTAAATGCATAAATACTCCCCATGGTCTTTTATAAGTGGGTAAAAGTCCTCGAACTTTCAAGAGTTGCAAAATAGTCCATGTGGTAGAAGAATTGTTGCATAATTAGTTCTTCCTTAAATAAAAAGGTGAAGCACGCAAACCACACGCGTATTATGCGAATATGTGAAGCATGTAAAAAAAGTTGGTTCAAAGTTTGAATTGTGATGTGTAAGCTTGAACCGTAATACAATGTCTTCTATCTTTTGGTTCAACTCTCACAACTTCATGTCTTCCATAGTGATCGTCTTGAACAATAATACAATGTTCTATATAAGCTCGACATCATTTCATTCTTCAAGTAATTTTATTCTAGGGTAATGCCGTGCGGTATAAGAGATGGAAGAAGATCCTTCCCTGCTTTTAACCACAAAGATGAGGGCAATTTCTTCAGATTAGCTTCTTTATTTTGTTACGTGCTACAAATCTGCACAGTGCATAGTGCATAGTATGCACTTGTTTTGCGCGCTTCACGTTTTCCCTAAAGAAAAGACAAATTATGCAAGAGTCCTTTGACATAGAGACTACTTTGCAGCTTTTGAAAGTTCGAGGATTACTTACCCACTTATGGAAGACCACGAGGACTATTTATGTATATAATTCCATAAATGATTAACATTATAATTGTAGAAAGCATATGAGATTGGGATGAGATAGAATGCATCTTGATTAAACTGCTTGAGAGGCAACCTAACTGGAGATTAAAACAACTGCTTGAACAGATGGATGAATTACAGATAAATGTGTTCAAGATACAAGAGTAGATTCATTTATATGAAGATTGCCTCTCTGTCTATTGTCACCGCAAACTCTAGAGCGCGATGTTACAGCACCTAGGGGTAGGCATGGGTTGGTTCAGGCCTATTTTTTACAAACCCAGCCCCAAGTTGTTTATATAGATACAGAGCAGGTCGGGGCAGGTCGTCAAAAAAATATAATTAGAATCGACCCTAACCCTGCTGCTGGGGGATTCACCTGGGTTGTTGTTGTTGATGTAATCGACCCTAACTCGGCTTGTTTGAAACGGGTCAATTCCACGGGTCTACGGGTCTGAACCTAACATGATCAAATACCCTATTGGCTAGGGGAGAGCATCGGTTCGGTTTGGTCGGTTTCGGCCCAAAACCGAAAAAACCGAAAATTAAAAGTACTCATAATAACCGACTGAACCGAATTAAAGCGAGAACCGAACAAACCGAACCGAGTAAAAACCGATCGGGTTCGGTCGGTTCGAAATAACCGAATTTTTCAATCCATAAACCTACTGCCTAATGCATATATGAAGCAACAAGTGATTATGTTTCAATATACTCACTCCGTATTGGTATTATGCTTAACTCAACAAGTGATTCTCATCATGAACAATTCAATTCATCTTATTAATTCAAGTATTATTGTAAATTTAAAAAATAAAAATATAATTTACTGCATACATCTTTTAAAAGACCACTGCACCAGAATTTATGTATCTTGGCCGGGGGTGGGCAAGTGGATTTTTTCATACAAAACAAATAATAAAATAAAATAAATAAATACTTATTTAGTTTATAAAAGTAATAAATATGGAAAATTGTAAACCTGGTGAATGGTTGCCGATTAGAGACGCCGGAACGGAGATGGTGATTGCCGATTAGATATTGGCGTGAATGGCGTCGGTTTGAGAGCGCAGGAACTGGGAGAATGGGAGATGGTGATTGCCGATTGGTGAGGACCGAGAAGACGAGAACCAGAGAACGACACCGGGTGGAATTTGGGACTTTCTGCCGATCGAGTGCCGACTTGGGAGACGGGTTGGGAATTGGGCTGGGAAGGGCTGGGAATTGGGCTTTTTTAAGTGGGCTGTAACTAGAAGATTTGGTTTGGGCTTATATATGTTTAAAATAATTAATACACATATTATGGGCTCGGTTATTCGGTCGGTTTCGGTTAACATTGCCCAAAACCGAAACCGATAACTGAATTAACCGAATATTTTTTATATTAAAACCGAAAACCGAAACCGAATTTAAAATTGCGGTCGGTTCGGTTAAATTGTATCGGTTAATCGGTCGGTTCGGTTAAATTGTTCCCCTACTATTGGCTAATGCACATGATTAGAGCATACCATTATAGGAATGACAAAAGTCCATTGTGTAGTATGCTACAACCCATAAAACCGACATTAGAAAAAGCTAAGTATACAATAACATGATAAATCATTTTCCTTAACTAACTAAAGAAACAACACTCGAAGAAACAAAGGTCACCGGTTCACAATTTATTAAAAAGTCTAGCAGCTGCTGATTTGAGTCCAGTAGCTCATTTAAGTAAGAATATAAACAAAAAAACAAAAAAACAAAAAAAAAATCCAAACAAGCAACCGTTTTTTTTCAAATCCTAAATATCAATAAACACAATTTTAAAAAATTCTCAAATTGACAAATTTAAATCAACACCAACTCACCGTCCATTTTCAAACCTAAAAAATAAACCCCAAATTTACAAATGCCAAAAATAAATTATCATTTATCAAAAATCCTATCCAATTAAACCAAATACAAACAATAATCACAATCTCATAAAAACCCTTAAAGTTTGAATTGAAGAAATAGAACAAATAGAAAAATTAGGGGTTTATACCCGAAATAAGTGGCGGACTGGCGGCTGGGGCGAGCCGGCGGCGACAGGCTTCTGGAGTTCAGCCTCTGGCCGGAACCGGCTGCTCCCTGGCGCTGGAGTTGCGTCGCCTATCAGGAAGAGGCGGTGGAGGATGGTCGAAGGAAGGCTGTGGATTCTGGACGATGGTCGAAGTAAGCAATACAGGCAAATGGGTCTTGGAACCCGGGGTTGGTTGTTCGGAGCAAGGTCCTGAGGAAGTTACCATCCGGTCTATTTTGTTCATTTCTTAATACTCTTTCTCTTTAATTATTTTTTGTCAAAGAGTAATATTTTTTAATACAAATTATGTAAAAAGTATATTGAATTATAATATAAACTTAATAAAATTGGATTCATCTTAAGAAATAATTTTGGTATATAAAATTTTTATATCATTTATTTACTTAGATTATATTTAATTTATGGTCAAATAATGTCACTGTTCGACCAAAACAAGTTAAAATAGAAAAAGTTTTCAGGGGCGGAGGAAATATAATTTGATAAAATTATAAATATCCAAACTATTAAATAACTTAAAAAAATAAAAATCTAAAGTATACTCAATATTGCATTTTAGTTCTTTCATCATAAATTCTATATCATATATTCAATATTTTATTAATAAAATTATATATATATATATATATATATATATATATATATATATATATATATATATATATATATATATATATATATATATATATATATATATATATATATATATATATATATATATATATATATATATATATATATATATATATATATATATATATATATATATATATATATATAACATAATTAGTAAAATTTTAGTCATCAATTACATTTTGTCTTGTATGTTTTACAACTTCAACTAGTGAAAGCCTTTTATCGGTTAAATATTACAGTATAATTTATTTTTATTTTGTTTATGAAAATCGTTTATTGGGTTCTGATGGGAACCGGGCTCATCGAAATAATTTGTAAGCCGGACCTAAGGTGTATCCAGATATCCTGTAAAAGTCCATAAGAGTAGAAGACCCGGCCCATACGAGATAAGAAAGATTTGGACCGAGTCCAGCTTGAGACCGAGTCCATAAAGTGAGAGGATTAAGTCCTGGAGGACGCCAAGATAGAGAAAAGATTGGGCTAGAGAGCTGGTCCAAAGAAAGGAACGGGCCAAGATGTTAGCACAGTCCATTCCTTGAATATTAGGACAGCGCCTCCATATAAGAAATGGAGAAAAGGCCTACGAACATGATTGAGGCAGTATGGACGGAGGCCTATTTGAGTAATGGGACGTCAATTTGAGTACATTTGTTGTATGCGATCCATTTCCAACATTTATCTACTCTTATATTCCTTTTCTTTTACTGTTGCAAGGCCCAGACGATTGATATTTGGACCTTGGACTGCCCAATAGTCGCAGGAAAAATATCAGCGATTCATCACTGGTGCCACCCGTGAGACCAGATATTCAAAAAAAAAGTGTTCCAGTCTTAAAGAAGAACCTCATCCTTCCGTAAGAGAGCCTCGTCTGTAAGATCAAAATGTTCATCCAGCGAGCCCTAAATTTTCCTTTGGAAATTAGCTAGCCTCGTGACACAACAAAGGGAAGAGTGTTCTCGCGGTCCATCCAAATGACTCTCTTGACTTGTGTAAGCCCTCTCTAGATTCTCAGAAGTAGCCCTTTCCTTCGCTTCTTCTCCATCATGGGCATGAACAGATCCAGAAGGAATTGTGACGCATCTAAGACTTGATCAAGCTTCGAGGAAAAGAAGGAGATCTCACGCATCAGATAACTATGTCAAAATCAAAGACGGTATCATCAGAAGAATCCTACCATCAGAGTTTGTATTCGAAGGCTCCAAAAAGTTCTCGTGGATAATGAAAAATCATGGGCACCTTTGGAGAAGTTTGATGCAAACTCTCCCATTGTTCAAATATTGATTGGATGTCTGAACAAGGAAGAAGATGCTTGATACTTCCAAACCCAACGGGAGGAAAGCCAAGGCCAAAAGGAGGAGGTTGAAAGCCAGAGATAGGTCTCCGTCCACAAGAGGATAAAAAAGAGTACCTCCCAAAGATTGGGCTCGCGGACAGAAGAGGCTATCTAGGGAATGCTCTTAGAGCCCCAACCAAGATATTATGGAGATCCTCAACTTGAAGAAGGATATGGAAGTGCTGAAGAGGCACGTGAATAAGGGTGGATAGGTGAGACAAACTCTTGAGGTAATCTCTCCATTCACAGATAAGGTAATGAAGGTGAAGCTACCTCAGGGGGGCTAAGGGAACTACTAACCCTAATGATCATCTTAAAGTTTATTAAACTTACATGTTGATGCATGAAATGAGGGATGAGATCCAGTGACGCCTTTTCATGGGGACTCTAGAAGTGCCGAAAATGAATTGGTTCCTATCAGAGCCGGCCTTGAGAACTCGATAGCCTGGGCCGAGACAGAAAAAGAGGCTCTTAAGATCTTATTTTTAATGTATTACTCCCTCCGTCCCAGAGTATTTGTCCACTTTCATTTTTACACACCATCCAATGCACTTATTTAATCCATTTTATCTTGTAATTTGTATATTAAAATATTATAGAAATTATATATTAATAATCTATATGTTAAGACAAATCAAACAAGATCACACATGACTATATTTAGGCTTACACATTGAGAGAATTTGATGAGTCAAAGTACTTAGATGAACAGTTCCAAAAGTCAAAAGTGGACGAATATAGTGGGACGGAGGTAGTAATAAATTTAAGTGCATAAGCTAATTATATTTAAATAAATAAATGACATACAATATGTCAATATTATAGTAGAGAGTTTATAAATACTTATCTTCCCAAACAATTGTCTTAAAAATTAGACCAGACATCGGTTCGGATGAACTAGTGGGTCGATGATTAACCAATCAATCCAAGGGTTAATGACTCGGTTAACTATAATTAAAAGAATAATATTTTATATTATACTATTAGATATTATATTTGTGTTTTTCACTCTTCCATTAATTAAATTTCAATATCATCTTGCATATGCCGTCACATTTTCAATTTGCTATTTGTATTTTTTATTAGTATCAAAGATAAAAAAAAAATAAGTATCTAATAAAACTAATATAGTAAGGAAAATACACATATTTAAAAAAAAGTGAAGGTTGGGTAATGTATTTTATATAATACTTCCAAATTCGTATGTAACACTTTATACTTACATTTAGTTGATTGGAATGAGAATGCGAGAGGAGGGTTTCGTTTTTTAAAAAATAAAAGGGCAAGAGGCTAATGGAAAAGACATTTCTAACCCTCCCTTAATAGCCACTTGTTTTTTCACTGAAGATTACCCATGGAATCACTCTCACATTTAGGGGACTAATAGTCCATTATGTGTTGGAAACCAATTTGGAAAACACCCCAAGTACCAAGCACTATTTTGGGACTTGGCTCTATCGTTTATGTGAATCAACTATAAATGTATGGCCAAAGACATAAGTTTTGTCTTAGCAGAAAGTCAATTTTATCACAGCCTCATCCAAATCCAACCGAGAGCAGTCACATACAATACAATTATCAACACCAAACTCAACTACAAATCAGTGAAAGAGAAGCAACATATAATTAATACTTCCTCCGTTCCTAAATATTTGCCACATTTGTATTATCGAGACAAAATATCAACCTTTTTCAATTCATTTTATTTATATATTGGTATAGAAATAAAAAAATAAAATTTACATATCAAAAAGCAAGAACATTTTATCAAATAACCAATGAAAACATAAAAATAAACAAAAGTTTCCGCGACTGTTGAAAAAGCAAACGTTGCAAATAGTTTGGGACGGAGGGAGTACATTACAATTACACCATCAAACAATGCGGGATAAATACACCTTTTATCCACTTCCATTTTGGCTAAATACGCCTTTTTTTGTATTATTAAGGGTACAATTGTCAATTTACCATAAATAGAATGGATTTAGCCAAAATGAGAGTGAATACAGCAACACCCAATAAAGAATGATGGAAAGACTGGTAGCAAAAGGATCATCAGCACTTCTACCAATCATATTTGGAAATATTTCAAATCATATTTCAAACCTCGTGTTCTGCTATGTTCCCGTTAAAATTTACGTTACACGATTTGGGAAACCCCAGCCCTGCCTCCTCACAGCGAGTTTTGGTGATGTGCGGACAAGACCGAACATCCAGATATTCAAGAGAATCACAGGATTTCAAGAGCCTGTCTATTCCAGCAACAGTGATTTTTGGGCAGTTGCTTACTTTGAAAACCCTCAAAGCCAACTTGCACCCTTCACTTCCTAGCTGCCGAAAAGCAGAATCTGTTACCTCCTCACAACACCCAATGTCAAGAACCTCAAGCTTTCTGCAGCTGAATAGGATGATATCCAATGAAATGTCTGATACACTTAGACACCAATCCATTCGTAGTATCCGCAGACTATTATTACAAGCAGCAGCCAGTGATATCATAGACTCGTCAGTTATGTTCCGGCAGCCACCAATAATGAGCGTCTCCAAATTTCTACAGCATTTGGCCAAGTTGGAAATTGACTCATCGCCAACTTTAAAACAGTCCAGCAGCTTCAATGTTTTCAAAGTTGCGAAACATGCTCTCGACACATGAAGTACACCAGTATCTCCAATGTTGCTGCATTTGTTGATGTCCAAGTGCTTCATTCTACGACAACCTTCAACAAGAACTGTTATGCCGGAATCGGTAATGTTCGTGCATCCTTGTAGAGACAATTCCTCTAAATTAAAACAGTTCTCTGACAGAGCACGTAATAATGAATCGGATACAAATTTGCAGCCAATAAGATGCAAGGTTCTAAGTTCTTGACAACCTCTAGCAACAGCTGATAGGCCATTATCTGTGAGCTTTCTGCAGTGGGATACATCTAAGAACTTTAAAGAGCTGAGACTAGAAGCAATGGATTTCATTCCCACATCAGTTATGCCTGTAAATCCACAAATGCAAGCCCAATATGCTAAGTTCATATCTGTTTGCATAGTTGATATACTTAGAAGGAGAAATTTTTAAAATTGGAAAACAGAGTAATAGGTCAAAAAATTATAGAGCCCCACCTCCGCACCAACAAAAAATGCATTGCATGCCGGTTCGGAGTCCCTTCGGACAAGTAATTTTTAAAACAAAATGAAAACAATTGAAAGGATTGTCAAACCAACCATTTGCAAAATTAAATGACTGGAAATGTGGGATAATAGCGAGTCAGTAAGAATGCTAATATATACAACAATAGTTTTTATTCAATATACATACATATATATATATATATGTATGTATGTATGTATGTATGTATGTATGTATGTATGTATGTATGTATGTATGTATGTATGTATGTATATATGTGTGTGTGTGTGTATAGACAAACACACGCACACACACACATATAGATTTAGCTTTTTGAGATCAAACCATCGATGGGGTACCGCCTTCTCTCTAGAAAACCAGCATGCTGGCCGCCTCCACTGTCATGGTTCCAACTTTGCCGGTTTACCGGTAACTTTGCTACCCTGTCAATTACTCCCCTGTGTTCTACATGACTTATGCGACCATGGTCTCCGAGAAGGGGGGTACAGGAAGCACACACTCTCCGGAGACAACTCAACCTCTAAGCCTCAGCTCCAAGTTGGCTCAAGATTTAAAGGCCTCCCAAGTCCCAACGATTTCCTTTTACGGGGTTGAAGTTCATGCTCTATCTGCCAGATTCAAACTCAGCCTTGTTGGAAAATTTCTCCGTGGAAGGCCGTCGTTGCCCTCTTTTTGTAAGAGGTTTGAATCTATAGAATTCAAAGATACTGTCTCTATTGGGCTACTAAATGCTTCCCACATACTCCCTCCATTCCATATTAATTGTGTATTAACACTTTCTTGGTACATTGAAAAATGAATGAATGTAGACATAAAGTGTGTCTACATTCATTACTTTTTCAATGTATCAAGAAAGTCATAATGGATAATTAATATGGAATGGAGGGAGTATTTATTTTGTTGTGTTGAAGATGACTTCCCCTGGTGTCTGATAAGTCAAAAATGGGTGATATGCAGTTTTCCCCTTCCGCACTAAACAAATGAATTTGATCCTAATCTTCCATCTCTTCTAACCCCCATTTGGGGTTGGTTTAGAGGGTCCTGTGCACGTATTTCATAATTCTGCTCTCTTAGCTATTGCTTCGTTGCTTGGCACCCCTCTGAAAATTGACACTGCTACTGCTAATCCCTCTCGGCCCTCAGTGGCTCACGTTTGTGTTGAAATAGAAATTTCTAAATCTCTGCCTCAGTCTCTAAGGAGCTTTAGTAATGGTAAGACCTTTCTTCAACACATTATTTATGAAATGTCCCTCCTTTATGTGGTTTCTGCAAAACTTAAGGCCACCCCTTGTCCCTGTATTTCCAAGAATAAACATGTTGATCATGCTACTGCCCCTGAAACATTAGCAGTTGAGTTAGGAAGTTAGGCCAAATCTGATCCTAATTCAAACTCTAATGAGGCTCCTATGCATCTGAATTTGACAGATAATAATAGCCATCTGCAATTGGCCCCCGATTCACCTATGATTAAAAACTTATTTGATATGTCTGCCCCTGGTATTGCGTGTTTACCAGTGAAGAACTTCACCAATAATAACTGCACAGTGAGTTTTGAACCATATTTTCCTACGGTTACTAATTTTTTGGATGTTTCTGCCTCCTTGGAATGATGTTATTGACTGTTTACCAGGGAAGGATACAGAAGGCCGCACGGCCCAATTCCCATCTCTTCCATTGTCAATGAATTCAAGTGACAGCCTCATCTTAATTGAGAATTTCGCTCCACCAGGGTGTGCACACAGCCTTCTTCCCAAGAGGATACTGGTTGGCAACTCTGATTATAAGCAAAGTGATATCCCAATTTAGAGAACTTAGTTTCGGTTTCTAAACAGCTATGTACAGTCAATACTATAAATTCCACCCCAGGAAATAGTGATACGAAATCTAATCCCCAACTGCAACAACTTCAACCCTTGTTAGATCACCAACTCCCCTGCCCCCTAGTTCTCTGATTTAGCAGGTTTCAAGTACCTACCAGACAGCGATCGACAATACAAGACATGACAATGGTCACAATGCAATGATGAATCAACTTAAACAAAGAGTGGAGATCTGCCCAAGGGCCCCTGTCCACGGTGGAATAGCAAAAGCCTCTAGTGGGCCCACTTCTGAGGCTGGTCCAACTTTAGAAGCTAGCATGGAATTCTACAACAAGGAACAAAGCCTCAGCAATGCCATCTACAGGATGATGAGGACGGTTTACAAAAAGTTGTTAATGATTGCTCAAAGAACGCAGAGAAAAAGTCTAGCGAACCCAGTTCCATTCATACTAGAAGTTATGTCACTTCAGATCTAAGTTGGAATTGTAAGCTTCCTCCCAAAATACTGGACCTCCATTAAACAAACCACGATGGAACACATCATCACCACAAAAACCTGTCAAGAGCCTTTTTTTATCAGGGACCCATGGACCAATGAGAGCAGACGGAAAAAGGCCTCGAAAGGTTCTCCCAAAGCTAAACAATTACTAAAATGATATTCATCCGGGTTTTATTGTGTGAAAATAAATCCCTCATTTGCTTATACATTTCTACTTTTCATTTCACTCGTTACATTTTCCGGGCAATCTGGTTTTGTCCGCACTTACCTTTTCTTTTATAATAAAAAATGTATCTTTTTTGTTGAATGTGTGTGCTTGCATGTGTGTCAATTATTGACCAAAATAAAGGGTTTGGGGCGAACGACAGAAATTGAAAGATCTGTAACACCACTCCCTCCTCAAATTTGAGCTTTTCAGCAAGCTCAAGTGTGGGCTCGCAATTGTGACAACCCATCTAGTGGTTTCTCCATTGTCTCATTCTCGTAATGGGCTTTGATGAAGAACAGCTTTCATTTATGTGGGACAGTCCATTGCTCTTCACAATTGTAGCAAAGCCCACGGGCACAACGATTGCCTTCACAAAATGGGGTTATCGGCCTTGGGGGCTGGAGATCTCGCTTAGTCGATGGACACATGTGTAACTGCAAGGCTGTTAAAGGAACACAACATGGGTTTTTGGGAAGTGTACGTACCAAATTCCTGGCATAGCCCATGTTATGCAATTTGGCAAATTGAATGTCCACTTGTATAAGTTGGATTTAGTCCAGCTATGAAAAGGGCCAGTTGGTGTTGGGTGCAAAAGTCCTCAAGTGTTCTCGTGTACATATATAACTTCGAATTCTCCATGTATCCATATTCATGGGCCAGATCGAAATCTCAATACATAGCTCTTTGAAACGATTCATTTCCACCGTCTCATCTTCGTACATCATCTGATCTAACCAAAGTTGCGCTTCATCTAACATTTGGATTGAGATGGTGTTGATCAGGTTGTCATCTAAGATCTCTTTTTGTATAAAAAAATTGCAACAATTAAGCTTATTGATCGGGTCATTTCTCTTGGAAACAATCTCTCTACTTTCAAGTAGGGGTATCAATGATAATTTTATTGATGACTATGCTAAATCAAACACACCCAAAATCCTTTCCCTTTGTACTTGTGTGAATACATACATTTGTGATGAATGAAACTTGTAAGAAAATCTGCAATGTTTTTTTTTGTGTTCTAACGTTGTTTAAGGAACCTAGATCAACAAGAGACCAATTCAATTGTTACAGAATGTTTCATATTCGTCAATAACCCTAAAGTTAAGTGATCAATTCTGATTTTAAAAAAAAACAATCTTCAGGCAAGAATTAGGGAAACCGACCTTTGCAATTTCGAAGATGGAGAAGTTTCAAGCAAGTGAATGAAGTGGCGATGACGGAAAGGTCGTCGTCGGTAACGCCAGGGTAGAAGGATCTGGAGACAGACTGGGAGAGATCCAGCTCGAAAAGGCAGGTGAAGCGGGCGGCGAGTCGCCGGAGCATGAGGGGACCAGCCCTGGCGCAGAGCCTCTTCCTCTCGGCGCTCTGGAGGCGGAGCCACCGCTTGCAGACCAGCCCGAAGTTGTCCTTGTCCTTGTCGCTGCCCAGCCTTGCCAGCACGGCCCGGAGCTCGTCATCTCCGAGGCGGTCGTTTATGCCGCCTGTATGACAGATTGCGGCGCCGTTTGTAGATTCTGATGAATCGCCGCAGGCCATTGAAACAAGAACAAACCCAGTCACACGAGAACACTCTGTCTCTGGCAGACTGTCAAGTGTCAAGTTGGCAACAAATTCTGGGTGTCAGTAGTTCCGTACCATAGTAGCAGGCTAGCAGCCAGGAAATACAAAAATACCTATTATTTTAAAATCATTTTATTTATAAATTGGTACCTCAATAAGAAAAAAAATTAAATATCAAAAAACTATTTCCAAAGTTTTACTCCCTATGTCCCTAAATATTTGACACATTTATATTTTCGAGGTAAAATATCAAGCTTTTTCAATTCATTTTATTCACATATTGGTGTTGAGTTAAGGAAGCCGGGGCCTAAGAGACTAGGCGGAAGATTATCGAACCAAGTCGAGAGTGCACAAGTTTTGGGGTCAAGTAAATTATGAGTATTATTGTGCTTGTTAGAATGTCACTCCCCCTTTCTTTGGAAGGGGTTTATATGCGAATTACAACATAGAGTTCCCGACCATTGGTCCGGAGTCCAACGATCTGGGCCCACTAAGATTGGGTTGTTCACTGGCAGCGTCTAACCACATCATTGTCCCTAGGGCTGCTATACAAAATAGGTTACAAATAAGGTGACTAGAACAACTCTGCCAGAGGTATGGTTGGGGTCCAATCGTGGGCCTCTTGATCTTGACTACTTAGACAGCTCCCTTGTCTGGACCTCGTCTGCTGGCGTCCCGGGCCGAGGCCGAGTGTGTGCTCTATCTTTGGAAGTCCCCTGATGGAAGGCCGGCCAAAGGTTGTCCGAGGACGACCAACCCTGCCGAGGCCGAGCGTGAACAATTGCCGAGGTGGCCTTCCTAGGTCTTCAGATTATTCTCGCTTTAGTCCAGCTAAGTGGGCCTTAGCGTGGTTGGGCTGGGCCTCTTTTGCCGTTGGACCGGAAACCCCTATTCCCGGGTATCCATCAATTGGTATAGAAATAAAAAATAAAATTTACATATCAAAAAATTATATGAAAAGTTCTTCAAAATAAGAAGTGTCAAGAATATTTTATTTTGTCAAATAACTAATAAAAACGTAGAAACAAATAAATGTTCCCACGACTGCTAAAAAAGCAAATGTTGCAAATATTTAGGAACGGAGGGAGTACAAAACAAGAGATAACAAGAATGTTTTAATTTATCAAATAATCTATGAAAATACATAAATAAACAAAAGTTATCAAAGGCATAGAAAAAAGAATTATACTCATAATCAAAATGGAGACAGTTGGAGTGCACTTTCTTTGCTAGAATTAATTTGTAAATTTAATTTGTGCATGTGTTTATTTGTTATTAACACCCCCACTTGTTTTTATTTGTAATTTTATAAAAAAGGTAAAAACCAAAAGAAGGTAAATTAAATCCTTTATCATTTATCCTTTAATATAATAAAGGAGACTCGGATGCACAGAAATTCGACATTTGGCATGTCTATGTGGCAAAATTTAAACATGTAAGCATGCCACGTAATATCCGAGTAAACCAGCGGAAATAAATTATATACGATGCACCAGCGGATCTCCCGTAGCTGATGGTGGTATAAATAGGGAGAAATGCCAAACTTACACACATAAAAGTTGCAAAAATACTATTATTATTACTCCCTCCGTCCTTTTAAACATGAGATGTTTTGATTTTGAAGATATTTAAGTGGAGTATATTTTAGTATTGAATTTCCAAAAATGTCCTTTGATGTGATGGGTAAAATTAGGATTTGATGGGTAGATTATAAGGAAAAAAGTATGATGCAATAGGTAGGGTATGAAAAAGTAAGAGGTAAAAGCGTACCCTAAAAATTGTACCTTGCTTATTTTGAAAGTATGCACTAACATTTTGTACTAGTGTGATGTTAGTGTTATGGTTTACACTGATACTAAATGTTAGTGTAAGTTTTTTTTATTGAACATTTTGTCCTCGTATAAACCATTAAAATGTTGGTGCATTTCTTAGAGGTATAATTTGAGACATACTTTTTGGTGTTGATTTGCAGTATAGAACGAGCAAAGATAACTAAAAAGAACCCTTGTAAGTAGGGTGTCGAACCTCAGGGAGATGTGAATTAATTTAATTTAAACAAAAGTTTACCAAAAAAGTTGTAAAATATTTTTAGTTTTTTTTCATTTTAGAGATAAAATAAAAAGTGTAAAAGGAGAGAGTTCCAAACAACACAAAGTTTTTGATGATGAAAAGTTAGGGGTAGAAATTGGTAAATTAATTGTCCAATGTTTTTATAAAGGTTGGATTGTCAATTTATTTTTATATAGATTGTGTGGGGTTGCAGAAAAGTATTTGGGAACGGTCTCGCAATTCACCTAAATAATAACTACTCCAACTTTAACACGCTAATGATAAATTCAGAGTAATTATTTAGTAAAAACGGAAACCATAATTATTTTATTGTATGTTTACCCAATTTAATGGTGTAAAAATACAACTCAATAATTATGTCTACCCAAAAGTCTTCAATCCCAATTAAAGGTAGAGAAGGCTTACGGTGTATTTAAAAAGTGCTCTATTTTATGATTATATCAATTTTAGCTCAAATTTCTTTTAACAATTATGTTTATGATAGGGCCCTTAATAATCACAAACATTCAAGATTTATTTATTTTTTTAAATACAACATCTAAATAAAAATAAAATCAACAATCCATGTTAAAAATATTTAAAACATTATGATGGATAATTAATTACACCAACTTCTAACCCCGATGGAATTTTGAAGTTCATAGTTTGAAGCTTAAACAAATAAATATTTATTACAATAATAAAAATCTTACAAAAAATGGAAGAGGTGTTCTTGAGCTCCAAATGTAATAGATGGTGTTGATGATGATGATGATGATGGGGTGATTTTTGTGTGTTTGGAGGAAGAAAGTGGAGAGATATTAGTGAGGGAGGAAGAGAATTTCGAAATGGAAAGAGGGGAGAAATGGGGGTTCCAACTCTTTAGAAGAGAAGGGAGTGGATTTTTTTAGATAAATTCGTATATACAGAACGGAGTATATACAAACAGTCCCAAAAATGTCAACAAAGGTATAGTAGCCCACATGGAAATGTGGTTGTTTGTCTTGCCACATGATCCTGTGTTTGATTCCCCATCCAGTGTCGGTGTCTTGTCATTTTTTCTCTTCCATTTATTTTCGTCCCAAACTTCCATTTTTATTTTCCGTTCTTGCAATTATCCTCAATGCGTCCAAATGACCTCAAAATACCTGCAAAACATATAAAACCAAGCATAGGACTGCTCTAGCAAAATAAAATGAAAAAGTGAAATAAAATGTAAACATTAAATTCAATTGGGACTCAAAACTCTTTCAAAATATGCCTAAAAAGTGCATAAAATATGTGCATATCAGGTATACCTCTAATATGGTTGTAAAGATAAAGTAATAAGGGTAAATCAATAAAGGTGTCTTTAGTTATTCTTCAAACAAATTAAAGAAAGTGGACAAACACATATATAGTCAAAAGTTTTAAATGTGCTTTACTAGGTTTAATAATGTGTTTTGCATGAGCTTGTATAATGTGTTTTTATTTTAATTTCTAATACTCCCCCCGTTCCACAAAACCCTTCCGGTTTTGACTTTGGAGAAAAATAAGGAAAGTATAATTTTGGTTGACTTTCCAATTTTGCCCCTGATGTGATGGGAAAAAGTAAGATGTGATAGTTTGGTTATTAGTGAAAAAGTATGATGTGATAGGTAGAGTATGAAAAAGTAGAGGTAAAAGTGATTTTTTAATAGAATGTGGAAGTGTTTTGTGGAAAGCAAAAAAAACGAAAGAGGAAGAGTTTTGTGGAACGGAGGGAGTAATATATATGGTTTGTTTTACTTTCAATGTCTAATAAACCCTTTACAGTTTGATTTAGTTAAATTGATAAATATTTCAACCATTAATACATATCACAGAGTATAAAATTTTAATATATCAAAACTAATTAAATATATCAAAAGAGCATTAAAATGAGCCTTATAATTTTAAATAAAATTAATTTTAAATAATAATAATATTAATTTTATTGAAAAAAATATTACTCGTAATTTTAAAAGTGAATCAAAAGAGAGTATATAAGATGTAATATTAGATACTTTTTAATAACATGAGAAAAATGACTAAATAAGTAGGATTAAAAAATACATTCTCTAATTTAAAAACGAAATAAAACTATTACTAGACTAGTAAATTTTGAGTGGTGACCAATATAGAAAAAATTGTGAAATAGGGATAACATTGTTTCAAACTAATCAAGCAAATTATATAAAAAATATTACTGTAGGAAAGAAAAACATTATTTGACAACATGTGGTTTTTAACAAGACTTTTATTAGGAGTGAAAACAAACTAAGAAAATATAAAACTTGAATTGAAGAGCATATTTTAGAAATATAAACAAGACTTTCATTTCATCATCATCACACAAATATGTATTGAAGAATAAAAAGAGAAATCGGAAAGCGTCAAGTAAGAAACAATATATAAAAAAGAATATCTTATAGAAAAAAGAATGAAAAGAAAAAATAAAAGATATCATTAGTTGGATTCGAATTTAAACGATTCGCTCCAATTTTCAAACACCAAAATTGAAAACAAAACATAATACAAACGCTTTGCTTGGGTTTTTTTTGTGTTCGTTTTAGTTTTTGAGTTCGGTTTTTTTAAAAATAAAATTTGATTGATCTCGATATTTGGTTTTAGTTTTTCAACTCCAACCCTAATATAAATATTTTTTAAGTATTAGAAATGATACTCTTCCTGTCAAAAAGATTTTCACACTTTATCATTTAAAAATTTATTTTTGTTTATTTGTACATTTTTTTATTGTTTATGTGATAAACTAAAATATTTATTTCACTTTGAGTTTTGTAGAGTTTTTGACATAATATTTTAATATGTATGTTTTATTTTTTTCAATATTAATTTTTAAATAAAATAAAATGAAAAAACATAAAATATCATTTCATTTTGCATAAAGTGCAAAAGATATGGGACAAAAAGAATATTTTTTATGGTAGATTTATATACTATCAAAATAAGAAATTTAAAATAATTAACTTTTGAAAATGGGAAAAATCGTAGATGCTTAAAAGTAAGTTTCAGCTTATAATTATTACCCGGAGTACAAAATAAATACTCGTAGTAACTTTAGTGGGCAAGGAAAGCTTGAGTAATGCTGAGGTGGAAGAGAGGAAAATTAGGGGAAGGGTTAAAGTGATAAGAGCAAAAAGGGGTAAATTTGAATCGGGGAATAGGAAGGTAAATTTGAAGTAGAATGCTAGGATGCCACCACATGAGTGCTACCATGGGTGCATCCATGCTTCACACAGACAATAATTGTCTGTGTCGCACAAACAATTATCGTCTGTGTTTGTCTATGTGAAGCATGGGTGCACTCATGGTAGCACTCATGTGGTGGTACCCTAGCATGGTCCAAATTTGAAAAGTGGAGCCACATTCAACTTTTTAATACAGTAATTTTTTTTAATATGGGAAAGGTGCATTTTCACACCATCGTGAGGCAGTTTACACTTGTAGTTGTGCAGTTTTGGGTAGTTTAATTTACTTAGGGTCTGTTTGGGAATAGCGTTAGAGTTTTGAAAAGACTATCTACGGGTAGGGGTGTTCAATCGGATCGATCCGATCCGATCCGAAAATTCGGATATCCGAAAATTTCGGATCATGCAAAACTCATTCCATATCCGATCCGAAAATATTCGGATATCCGAAATTCGGATATCCGATTTTTCTGATCGGATCACTGGATTATCCGAAAAGTTGAGTTTTTAGCCAAAATTTACAAAAAAGGTAAAATAGCAAAATCAACCCAAAATATCAAATTCAATATAGATTTACTAAAAGAAAATTTCCACCACTTGGTAATGGCCTAATAAAAAAATGATACCAAATTTAATTTGGGAGTAACTTTGGTAATTTTGCCTAAACAAGCAAAAAAAACACTATTAAAACAAAAAATTCTAAAATGCTAATGCAAAAAGTCCAAAATGGGTGATTTCCAAAATCAACATAAAATTACATTTAAACATATAGTCATAATATATCCATAAAATTCCAAAAACATATAGCAAAAAAAAAATTGGATATCCGATTATCCGAAAAAATCCAAAAATTTAATCCATATCCGATCCGATTTTTTCTGGGTATCCGATCCAAAATATCCGCAAGCTAAAATATCGGATCGGATATCCATTTTTCGGATCGGATCGGCCCGGATCGTGGACGGATATTTCGGATCGGATATTTTTGAACACCCCTATCTACGGGTAGCGTTTAATGTTAGCATTTTCAAAGTAATCTACACCGTTAAAATTTTATTCAAAATGCTAGCGCTAATCTCTAACGCTATTCCCAAACATGTCCTTACAAAATTGTTAGTCTGATTTTTTCAATTTTTCATAATTACTTATTTTTAATAGCACTTAGATCTTAAATTTAATAGACCATATGCATTCTGATTTCTCCAAGCATGCACCATTCTCATTTGAACCAAAAGTAGGACTAAAACATTGAAAATATATCAAAATAAGACTGTCATATTTAATTCTCGAAAAAAGACTTAAAATGCATTTACATTATCAAACATGGTCATGTATATTACCAAAAAGTATAGTAATGTGCACATATACAGTGTCACATTACCAAAATGTGAAGTCTTATTTCGGGGAAAAAATATGAAAGTCCTATTTTGGTACTTTTCTCTATGTTTTAGTCCTATATAGGGTGATTTTAATATATATATATATATATATATATATATATATATATATATATATATATATATATATATATATATATATATATATATATATATATATATATATATATATATATATATATATATATATATATATATATGGAAAAATTATCAAAAATAATCCCTAATTTACCCGGTCTTTTAAAAATAATCTCACCTTTCAGTATGATGCATAATAATCCGAACTTTACTGAATTTTGCGAGTTTTGGGTCGCCGTTAAGTTTCTAACGGAGGGTTAACCGAAATGCCTGTTTTGGGCAACAAAATGATAGTTGGGATTATTTTTGATAAACTTTAATTTTTTTTTTAATTTTTCATTTAAATTTTTAAAATTACTTTCTACCTCCATCATCATTTCTTTTTCCTTTTTTAAAGATTAGTCTTAGTTTAAAAAAATAAAATAATAGATATAAAAAAATAAAAAATGAGAATGTAACTAAAATGATACAAAAATAATAAAATAAATAAGGTAATCAATAGAAACTAACTTGAAATTGGTAATAAATAAAATAAAAATATACGGGTGGGTTTTAATATTTTACGCACTATACAAAGTATTAACGTATCGCTTCTTATTTTTTAGAAAAACTTATCTACAATAATTCCAACTTTACCGGACAACTTTTTCTTTAAAAAATAAGAAGTACATTAAGACTCCATATAGTGTGTAAAATGTTAAAACCCACCACTCCGTATACATTTATTTTATTTCTTACAAGTTTCTGTTTAATTTCTATTGATTACATTATTTATTTCATTAATTTTGTATGGTTTTAGTTATTTTCTCATTTTCATTGTTTTTATATCTATTTTTTTATTTTTCTAAGGTAAGAATAATCTTTAAAAAAGAAAAAGAAATGGTGGTTAAAAGTAATTCCAAAAATTTAAATAAAAATTTCAAAAAAATTAAAAAAGAAAAAATTCATCAAAAATAATCCCAACTTTCATTTTGTTGCCAAAAACATGCATTTCCGTTAACCCTCTGTTAGAAACTTAATGGCGACCCAAAACTCACAAATTTCAATAAAGTTGGGATTATTATGCATCACAGTGAAAGGTGGAATTATTTTTGAAAGACCGGGAAAAGTTGGGATTATTTTGGGTAATTTTTCCTATATATATATATGTATATATATATATATATGTATATGTGTATATACACACACACACACACACACACATACACACACACACACACACACATATATGTATATGTGTATATATATACATATATATGTATATGTGTATGTATATATATATATACATATATATGTATAGACACACACACCCCCCTGCTTACTTTCAAAGGAAGGATTTTTCTCTCTCGATTAAACAAAGAAGTTCATGAAGAAGCAAGGAACATGAAGGAGCCAAGAAGAAGAGGACATTACCAAGAAGGGCTGAACTTGAAGGCTGAAGCACTCTTAAAGAAAGAAGGTGAAGCTGGAGATAGAGATCTGAAGTGAAGGCTTTATCGTTAGTTCTTTAGGAGGCCACAACCATGTCACGTTTTATTCATTATACATGTTTGTATGTTTGAATGTATTTTTGTATGATATTCGCTAGTGTATGTACGCGACACATACCATAGGTGAGACCATATTTAAAATCTCTCGTAATATTAAGTCTGTGCCTTCCGACGCTTACTCACTCATCGATACCAGTTTCGACCAGTAAATGGACACGCCAAAGCGGGATGCCTTGTCTACATTGGTATGGCACGAAATCCGTAACAATGGATACTGAGTAAACCCCAGGTCGGACTTAACTAAGTTGAGGTAAAAGGATGAATAACTTAGAGACACATGGTTAGGTTAATAAATAAAATCAAATTCATCTAGCCTAGAGTTGTAAAATGTTACAATTGGAAATAGTTCCTACCTGAAATAGTTTAACTATAGGGCTAGATGCAAAGCACAACTATAGTTAGATGAAATAAGGATCCATGCCCAATATAGGATTTTATTTAAAAGAACCTAACAAACCAAGGATTGTAATTAGATTACAATTGGAAATAAGTTCCTACCTAATTAGTTTAACTATAGGGCAAGATGCATAGCACAACTATAGTTAAATGTAATATGGACCTTGGCCCACTAAGATATCTCTTTAGGAGAAGTCTCGAATCAACATGTTACGTACTTGAGGGTAATTGATTTCTTAAAATAGTGGAAGAGTTTTTAATTAAAGACCTAATTAATTACTTATATTCTTGATAATATCTATTTTGCAACTCATCTATAGTATTGTAACCTATTTTTGCAAATTACATGTAAACTCCTAATATCAAACCACAAAATTGAGAAAACATTCTCAAATTTTGGAAAATAAGTTGTATATCTCTGAGGAATAAAATGTTTTGGAAACATTAAAGATTTAGAATAAATCATGCTCACTTCAATGACTTCTCCTGTTAGAAGTGCAAAGAATGTCTAAAAGGTAAGATTTGAGAGCACGCATGACGAATTCTAAATCTTAAGATTCTTCTCAACTATAATTAGAAAAGGAGATTCCCATTTAGGTTAGTTACTCAGAAGATAATCGAAGCTTGAGACAATGAGATTCCTATGCACCAAACGTTGGCTATGGATCTTTTAGGAAAATGTTGATAGACATGATTGGTCTCCTTGTCACATGTATGCTCGGTAAATGACAAGATCGCTAAGAATAGTTGATTAAAATTAAATAAGGGCAAGAAGAAGAAGTAGGGACCAACAAATGGGCCGGTGGCAAGGATGTTAGCGCTGGCAGGCTCATATCCAAAACCACTTCTTCATCTTCTAAGCACATACCTCGAAGTTCTATTATGACAAACCCGCTAATAGAAGAAAGATCTCGTGAATATTTATAAGAAAGATCAAAAGGAGGTGGGAGATTTGTTTGGAGTTTGGACAAAAAAAGGTTTTAACTTGAGGAAGAGAAAATAAAGAGTAAATAAAATCAAAAATAGTTCTCAATCCTTCCTCAAATAGATCATAAGAAGTAAGTTAGCTCTTACAGTATTACTTATTTGGTTGTTTTAACTTCTTATGATTTTGTCCTAAACCAAATCATAAAGACTAAGGTGGGAAATTGGTTTGGAGTTTGGACAAAAAAGGTTTGTTAGAGATAGAAGAAGGAAACAAGATTGAAGAAGGAAAGTGTTAGAGACAGAAAAAGGAAGCGGGATTGAAAAAGGAAACCGAATCCCTTTGAGATTAGGTTTAGTATCTTTCCTAGTTAGATTAGATTTGGTATTTAGCATCTTTCCTAGTTTGTTTAATTTTTATTTTAGTAGAAATAGAAATTTCCTTATTTACTTTACCCTCTTCCTATATAAAGAGGGTTAGATCTTTGTATTCAAAACCAGTTTCACAAGCCAATTAAATATACAGAGAATTTCCTCCCAAATAATTATTTCAAGGTTTGATTTCAAGACTAGTTCCAAAGAGTTGGGTTTAAGTCTTTTTCAAAAGGAATACAAAAATCAGTTTTGAAAATGCTTTCATTTGGTACTATGTGTGGTTTATGCAAAAAAACTGATGGTTTTGAAAAACATTTATGATAAGGGAGAAGAATGTAAGACGTATAAAAGAGCCTAGAACTACCCTCCCCCACACTTAGAATTTGTAGTGTCCTCACTGCAAACTCTAAATGGTCATCTCACAATCATCAAAAGAGGTCACACATCCACGTCCCACATTTTTTTAAGGCATGGGACAACCCACAACAGACGCACTATATGTTTACAGTATTTTACAATGAGTGTTCAACACTAAATAAAGAAAAACAACAAGAAGAAAAAAATTAAAGTTCAGCAGATAGACTGGGTTGCCTCCTAGTAACTTCCTAGTTTATCGCCCTGGCTAGACTTCCTTTCTTTCTCCTTGCTCAAAAATCTTCCTGCAACACTGGATCTCCCCAGTACATCTCCTCAATCATCCTAGTCTGCTCCAGAGTATGATACAACTTCAATTTATGCCCATTAACTTTAAAAACCTTATTAGTAGAAAAACTCCTAATTTCTACTACACCGCATCGGGATAAGTGTTTTCAATTTCAAAGGATCCTAACCACCTACTAATTAACTTTCCTGAAAACAACAACACCTTTCCTGGAAGTCTTTTTTAGTCAACCTAACATCATGAAAAGCTTTGGATTTGCCTTTGTAAATGACAAAGGTGTCATAGGCATCCATCCAAAGTTCTTTTAACTCGTGCATTTACAGTTTTCTCTCTTTTCCAGCCCTAGCATATTCCAAATTAACTTCCTTAATAGCCGAGTAGCTCGTATGTTTTAACTCAACAGGCGAATGTCAAGCCTTCCCAAAAACAACTATGTAAGGTGACATCCCTATAGAAGTTTTGTAAGCAGTTCTATAAGCCCACATTGCATCACCTAACCTATGTCTCCAATCCCTCGTATCAAGTTTAACCATTTTCCGAGGTTGATTTAATTTACTTGTTTGAAGCCTCTGCCTACCCATTTCTTTGTGGGTGATAAGCAGTTGAAACCTTTTGACTTATATGGAATTAAGAAAAGAGGAAAAACATGAATTTGTTGCAAAAATGGGTACCTTTATCACTTATAAAAGCTTTAGGAATGCTATATTTGTTTAAAATCAGGTTTTGAGCAAAATAAGAAACAGGTTTAGCATCATCGCTCTTAGTGGCAACTGCCTCTACCCATTTTGAAAGTAATCCACAAAAAACATCATATAAAGATTCCCATTAGAGGTTGGAAATGGTCCCATAAAATCCATTTCCCAAACATCAAATTTTTCAAACACAAAAATAGTATTTAAAGGCATTTGAGCTTTATCCAAAAGCTTTCAAGTTTTCTGACATTGATCACAACACTAACAGTACCCATTAGCATCTCTAACCATATGAGGCCAAAAAATCCACATTCTAAAACTCTCTGGGATGTTCTCCTAGGACTAAAATGTCCACCAATATCAGATGAATGACAAAAACCTAAGTGTGGAGAGAATTTATCCATTTCCTATACCTCTACGAATTACTTGGTCAAGACAGTGTTTCCAAAGATATGGCTCATCCCACATGTAAAACCTAGAATGGGCTGTTGTTTTATCTCTCTCTGGCCTAGGAATTCCTGGAGGAAATTCCCTTGAGACTAAATTATTAACCAAATCACAATACCAAGGCAAAGTATTAAAAGCACACACACTTTCATCATGAAAAGAGCCTAATTTAGAATTAAAATTCTCTTTATCATACACAATCCTACTCAAATGATCAGCTACCAAGTTATGCCTACCAATTTTATATTTTATTTCCACTTTCTGTTCTTGAATTAACATTATCCATCTCATTAACCCAGGCTTGGCATATTTCTTACTCATTAAGTACCTAATAGCAGAATGATCAGTGAAAACAGTCACTTTCAATCCTATAATTTAGGGCTTAAACTTTTCAAGTATAAACATAACAACATACATTTCCTTTTCAGTTATCGTGTAATTAATCTGTGTAGGGTTTAAAGTACTACTTGCATAGTAAATAACATAAGATTCATTTCCTTGTTTTTTCCCTAAAACAGCTCCTACAACTTTGTCACTAGCATCACACATGATTTTTAAGGGTAAATGCCAGCTAGGAGCTCTAACTTTGAGGGTGAAAAGTCAATTTTAGTTTTAACAGATCAAAAGCTTGTTAACAGGATTCATAAAAAACATATGGTGTATCTTTTGAAATAAGGTTGGTTGAAGGCACAACAATCTGAGAAAAATTGTTTATAAGTCTCCTATAAAAACCAGCATGCCCTAAGAATTCCCTAATCTCTTTCATTGTCTTTGGGTAAGGTAATGAAGTGATTATGTCTATCTTGGCCTGATCTACCTCTAAGCCTTTAGCAGAAACTACATGTCCCAAAACAACCCCTTTGCCTACAATAATGTGGCATTTTTTAAAATTTAAAACTAGTTTTTTTTCAATGTACCTTTTTAAAACCAGAGTTAAGTGATGTAAACATTCATCAAAACTGTTTCCAAAAATGGTGAAATCATCCATGAATTATTCCATTATCCTAGTGCAATACTCACAAAAATGCCCATCATGCACCTTTGAAAGGTTGCAGGGGAATTACATAAACCAAATGGCATCCTTTTAAAAGACAAAGTTCCATAGGGGCAGGGGAATATGATCTTTTCTTAGTCTTCAGAGGCTATGGGCACCTCAATATATCGTGAATAGCCATCTAAAAAGCAATAAAAAGACCTACCAGCTAGGCTTTCTAACATTTGGTCCATAAAGGGTATAGGGAAATGCTCTTTCCTAGTAGCCTTGTTCGGTTTTCGATAGTTAATACAAACTCTCCATCTAGTTTGTTGCCTAGTTGGGACTAACTCACCAGCAGTATTCACTACCACAGTTGTTCTCCCCTTTTTGGGGACTCCATGAACGTGGCTTACCCACTCAGAATTGCTGATTTGATAAATCACATCATTTCCTAACCATTTCTAAATTTCTTTTAAATCAACCTCCATCATGGAAGGATTCAGTCTTCTCTAGGCATCTACATAACGTCTAGCTTCAGGTTCTAGGACAATCCTATGACTACACAAGGTAGATTCTAAGCCCTTAATCTCAGATAATGTCCATCTTATGGTCTCTATGTGTTCTTTCAAAACTCTTATCAGTTTATCTTCTTGCATGCTCTGATTCAAAGAATTTGAAATTATCACATGCAGTTTATCTTTTCCTTTCAGAAAAATATTTTTCAAGTTAGGGGGTAACGCCTTAAGTTCAATGTTAGGAGGTTGAATCAAAGATGGTTGAACTTTTTGAGGTTTCGATAGTAATAAAATCTTAGTAGAGTTGACTTTTTCAAAAGAACCCAAGTGTTCAATTATAATTCTTAAATCATCAGTTATCTGAAAACTTTTCCATTTCAAATTTATCTGAACCATTTTGTAAAACAGATAACAAGTCATCTTCATTTTCTATTTAAAAAATAGATTGCACCAAATTATCAATTGAGTCCAACTTATAGACATAATTAACATTAGTGGGGTACCTCATAGTGATACGAACGGTATCAACGAGGGAACCTTCGAGTGCTCCCAAACTCCAATTTGAAGGAACTAAGAGGCAGAGAGAAGGGAAGAGAGAAGTTGGGGAAGAGAGGGGGAAGGCCGAACGGCTAAGGTAGGGGAATAATTAGGGTTTTATTTGCTTAATGATTATAGAGAGGTACACCTCTATTTATAGGTTTCAAAGAATCCCCTTCCTAGTAAACTACGTTTTCTATCCTGACAGTTCAAAAAAAGAGACGAGGTAAAGAACCGTAAAGAAACCCTCGAAGGAGCTTATAGATCGCTCACCTAGTAAAAAGCTACGGTACATTTAGAAATAAAAGAGCTTAATTAAAATAATTAATGTCTAATGAATTCTTGCTGCCATCCGGGTGGTCGTCTAACCCGACCACTTTGCCGGACCTGCGTCTCTGCACGTTGCTCCGAATCCATAACACTCTCCCGCCCTTCAGGAATCACCTTGTCCTCAAGGTGAAGGTTGGGAAAATTCCGCTGCATGGTCTCGACCGGTTCCCAAGATGCATATGCCACCCCTCCATCACTCCACTGGACGAGGTATTGATCTACCGGACTCCCATGGTGCAAAACCCGACGCTGATCAAGTATCTTGACAGGTAGGGGCAAAAGTCGCTCACTGTCACCTCCATCCCGAAAATGACGCAAAACGGAAACATGGAAAACGGGATGGATGCGAGATGTGTCCGGCAATTTTAAGCGATATGCTACAGGCCCAATCCGTTCCAATACCTCAAATGGCCCGAAGAAACGCAAGGACAGCTTATGCGAAGAGCGACAAACAACAGAATGTTGTCTGTAAGGCTGCAATTTTAACAACACCAAATCCCCCACGTTGAATTCCATGTCACGTCGCTTCCCGTCGGCCATCTGCTTCATTCGGTTCTGCGCCAACTCCAAGTTAAGCCGTAGTCGTCGTAAGAGGGTGTCCCGTTCTCCCAAGATGTCATCCACCGCCTGAACACGACCAGAGCCACGAGAATAGGGGATCAGTTCCGGCGGCGGACGACCATACCCCGCTTGAAAAGGTGTCATCTGCAGCCCGTGGTGGTAACTAATGTTGATGGAGTACTCGGCCCACGGTAACAAGACGGTCCAGCGCTTGGGTTTGGCATGGGCAAAGGCCCGCAAATATTGCTCCAGGGTGCGGTTGAGAACCTCTGTTTGGCCATCCGTCTGTGGGTGAAAAGCCGTACTGTGCTTGAGTGTAGTCCCGCTCAAGGCGTGCAACTCCTTATAGAAGGCGCTAGTAAAGATCTTGTCGCGGTCGGAGACTATTGTCTTGGGAATGCCGTGCAATTTAACAACCATATCCGTAAACAAGAAAGCCGTACGATGGGCGTCGAAATCCCCTGGTAGCGCCCCGAAGTGGGCATACTTGGACAAGCGATCAACCACCACAAAAATAACCGAGGACCCGCGAGAGGGCGGAAGGCCCGTGATAAAATCCATGCTTATATCTTCCCAAATCTGCACGGGTATAGGTAAGGGTTGGAGGAGCCCGGACGGGGGCTGCGTGGAGAATTTTGTGGTTTGGCAGGTCTGACAACTAGCCACAAAGCGGTGTACATCCGCCCGCATCTTCGGCCAATAAAAAGACTGCGCCAAACGTTGAAACGTACAGTGCACCCCCGTATGTCCCCCGGTGTGAGACGCATGGTACTCCCTCAATAATTCCAACCGGAGGTCCGATTCCCCACTGATGCAAAGCCAAGTGTTGTAGTATAAAACGCCGTTGATGACCGACAACGGTGGCTGGAGAACCCCCCGCTGGTATTCCCCATGCATGTGCTGCAAATCTGGCCATGTGGTGTTTTCGGCGTGGATCCTCTGTAAAATCTCCGGGGGGGGGGGGGTGTGACAGGTGGCAAAGCTGCCCGTCGTCCGAAGGACCTTCCTGATGAGATAGGGCGTCAGCCACACAATTGTGCCGGCCTGGTTTATATTCAATCCGAAAGCGAAACCCCAATAATTTGCGGACGTAGAAATGTTGGTCGGGGGTTTGAATCACCTGTTGTAGCAACTCGCGCAAGCTCTGTTGATCCGTACGGATAAAAAATTCTCGGCCCAAGAGGTATTGACGCCATTTTTGCACGGCCTCCACGATGGTGTATAATTCCTTGTGATAGGTGGACGCGGAGTGTCGTCGTTAGCCCAGTTTCTTGCTAAAATAAGCAATGGGGTGTTCCTCCTGTAATAGGACGGCCCCAATCCCCATTGCTGAAGCGTCTGTATCCACCATGAATAATTTTGAGAAATCGGGCAGTCGTAGAACCAGGGCAGAGGTCAGGACGTCTTTGAGGTGCTGGAAAGCCGCGACAGCCGTATCTCCCCAGGCGAAAGCATCCTTTTTTAGCAAGTTTGTCAAAGGTGCTGCAAGTTGTGCATAATGTTGGATAAATTGCCGGTAATAACCTGTTAAACCCAAGAAACCCCGTAGTTGCTTGATAGTGGAGGGAACTGGCCAATCGACCATGGCCGTGATTTTGCCTTTGTCAGCGTGTAGGTGGCCTGCCGAGATCACGTGGCCGAGGTACTGAATGGATGTGGTGCCGAACGTACATTTGGAGGACTTGACGAAAAAAGTATTGGCCTGAAGCAAATTAAGGACAACCTCCAAGTGCATGGCGTGGTCCCGAAGAGACGGGCTATAGACCAAAATGTCATCGAAGAACACGATGACAAAACGGCGTAAATAGGTAGCAAATAACCTATTCATACACGCTTGAAAAGTTGAAGGGGCATTGGTCAATCCAAATGGCATGACTCGAAATTCATAGTGACCCTCATGCATGCGAAATGCTATCTTGTATATATCCCGGTCGTGCATACGGATCTGATGGTAGCCGGAGCGGAGGTCCAATTTAGAGAAAAATCGTGCGGCCCCTAATTCATCAAACAACTCATCTGCAGTAGGAATGGGGAAGTGGTCGGGTACCGTGACGGCATTCAGGGCTCTGTAATCGACACAGAAACGGTAGGTTCCATCCTTTTTCTTGACTAAGAGAACCGGGGAAGAAAATGGACTTCGACTAGGCTGAATTAGCCCCTGATCCATCATCTCTCGGACGAGGCGCTCAATTTCCGTTTTTTGGAAGTGGGGGTAGCGGTATGGCCTGACATTCACCGGGTGGGTCCCGGACTGGAGGAAAATTCTATGATCGGTGAGGCGTCGAGGGGGCAGACCCGTAGGCTGAGCGAAAACCCCAGGGTATTGGCAGAGAACCCGGAGAATCTCAGGCGGAAGATCTGCTGGCCATTCTTCTCTGGTCGTGCTAGCTTCTGCCCTGCTAGGGGAGATCAGCAACTCGTAACATTCAGCCACTTTCCGGGCAGCACAAAGGCCGTTAAAATGATGTAATGACAGGGGTTTAGGAGACAGTGGATTACCGCGGAGAGTTACCGGCTTTCCCTGCCAAGTGAAATCCATAACTAGATTGGCGTAATCATGCGTCACCCGACCCAATAACTGCAACCATTGAACTCCGAGTACCATATCCGGCCCATGGATGGGCAAAACATTGACATCGACGCAAAAGTGAAATCCTTGCAACAAAAGTGTAACCTGAAGACTTTGTCGGGAGCAAACCAATGACTCGCCATTACCTACGTACACACGGAAGGGCGTGACGTCCGCTACGGGTAACTATGCCCGCTCAATAATGGATGGGTGGACAAAATTATGGGTACTTCCTCCGTCAACCAAGACGTCGACCACCACTGTATTAATCATGCCGGACAGCCGCAAGGACCACGGGGCTGTCACCAAGCTATGGAGGGACGAAACATCGGCTGTGAGGACTGTGTCGTCGGGGGGCGCATCAGGATTGTCGTCATCGTCATCCTCAAATAATAATAAAAAGCGCCCGCAGCTGTGACCCTTCACCCATTTTTCATCACAATTGTAACAGAGACCCTTAGCACCCCGTTCCTTGCGTTCGGCATACGAGAGGCGCCGGACAGGAAGGCCGGCCGTGGACTTGGTAGCTAGTGGCGGCTTAGTCCCTGGTGACGGCAGTAGAGGCAAGTTGGAAGGGGGGTTTGGGGTTTTAGAGGCCGTCTGGTCACAAAAACCCTCCCGCCACAGTGGCATACCCGACGTCCAAGCCGTGTATTTTACTTCGAGTTCCCAAGCAAGAGCAAAAGAAGCGGACAAGGAACTTGGCTTGAGGAGCATAATTTCATGTTTTAAGTGAGATTTCAAACCTGCATGGAAGAGAGACTGAAGATTGGGTTCGGCAACCCCGGTAACGTTAACGAGTATTTTCTCGAAAGCCTGTTGGTACTCGAGAACGGAGCCGGTTTAGTGAACCTTCGAAAGCAGCCCAAAATAGTCCACATAACTCAAAGGGTCCAAGCGGAGCTTGAATTGGGACACAAAATCCGACCATGAGGACACAAGAACGTTCCGTTGACGCTAACGAAACCAATCCAAGGCTGGACCTTCGAGCATAAGGGAGACGGCCGGTAGGCGCGCATCCTCTGCGACGCCGTAGAAGACGAAATACTCATGCGCCTTGAAAAGCCATCTGAGAGGATCCGAGCCGTCCGTCTTGGGCATCTCCAGCTTCAATTTGGACATAAGAGGGACCGGGTCAGGCCCACTGCCTCCTCCCGTGTGTGGCGTCGTGAAACCCACGGCTGGGGTTTTCTCTAGTCAGGTAAACAATTCGCCAAGGTTGTGCTGCATTTGCTCTATGCCATGTTTTAGGGTTTGCATGGTGGTGGTCTGAGCCAAAACTTGACGATCTATTTGTTGTTGGAAATCCCGGAAATCGGCGGAGGTGATCACGTCGGAAGACATAATGAAAGAACCAATGATACGAACGGTATCAACGAGGGAACCTTCGAGTGCTCCCAAACTCCAATTTGAAGGAACTTAGAGGCAGAGAGAAGGGAAGAGAGAAGTTGGGGAAGAGAGGGGGAAGGCCGAACGGCTGAGGTAGGGGAATAATTAGGGTTTTATTTGCTTAATGATTATAGAGAGGTACACCTCTATTTATAGGTTTCAAAGAATCCCCTTCCTAGTAAACTACGTTTTCTATCCTGTTGGTTCAAGAAAAGTGACGAGGTAAAGAACCGTAAAGAAACTCTCGAAGGAGCTTATAGATCGCTCACCTAGTAAAAAGCTACGGTACATTTAGAAATAAAAGAGCTTAATTAAAATAATTAATGTCTAATGAATTCTTGTTGCCATCCGGGTGGTCGTCTAACCCGACCACTTTGCCGGACCTGCGTCTCTGCACGTTGCTCCGAATCCATAACACATAGCCTCAAATATATTAAACTTTATCAACTCATTGTCAAATTCCAAAGTTAGTGTGCCTCCATGCACATTTGTTTTAGCTCTAACAGTCATAAGAAAAGGTCTTCCTAAGAGAATGGGGACATCATTTGCTTCTGTTCCCATGTCTAACACATAAAAGTTAGCTGGAAAAACCAATTCATTAACTTGAACTAAAACATCCTCTAAAATACCTTTAGGGTATGTTTGACTCCTATCTTCTAGTTGGATTACTACCCAGTCCTTTTGAGTTCTCTTAAATTTAACTGATCATAGATGTTCTTAGGTATCACATTTATTGAAGCTCCTAAGTCAAGCATAGCCTTTTCAAAATTCAAATTCCCTATTTTGCAGGTTATAAAAAAACAAGATCTTTAATATTTTTAGGCAGTTCTATTTAAAAAACAGTAGATACATTCTTTCCCACTCTCACCTTTTGAACTCCAATTACCTTCTTCTTGTTGGTACATAATTCTTTCAAGAACTTAAAACGCGTAGGAACCTGCTTGATGGCATTCAGTAAGGGGATATTCATTTCCACTTTTCTAAATGTATCAAGAATTTCCTGCTGGGTATCCTTCAAGTATTTTTCCTTAGGTCTGAGTCTACTAGACTTGAATTGGAAAGGGTGGAAAAGGTTTAAATTTAGAAAAATCTTTTTCTTTAGAATCCTTGTTCTTTTCATAAGTTTGAACAAATTCTTCTCCAGATTCCAAGTTGTTTTCTTTCAGAAAGTTAGATTTGTCAGTTGAAAACTCAAAGACTTAAGGTTGTTTCCTATTTGAAAGTTCATCAGTTTTGACTTCTAACTCTTTGTCCCCAGTTTCTTTAGAAATCAAATCTGGAAAAACTTTTGGCTTCTAAGGGATATAACACCCATGTTGGCTTTTGGATTAGAAAAGGTTGGGAAGGTAACCTGTTATTGACTTGAGCTTGAAGATTAATCAAAGCAATTTCACTAGCAGATTGCTTTTCAACGAAAGTTTTAAAAGTTTGTTCAATTGGTTAAAATCTTTCCTCTTGTTTATCCAGTTTTTTTTACTCAAAGCTTCCAAAAACTTATTTATTTTATCTTGAGGGTTCATTGTAAAATGGTTTGAAAACTAAGTTTGAGGGTTCTGATTGTGAAAACCTGGAGGTCCATTTTGAAACATTCCAAAGTTATTTGGTCTTGAAACACCATATTTCAGATTATGGTGATCCCTCTAACCCTCATTATTAGTGTCGGAGAAAGGATCATACCTTCTATGTTGGTTTGAAAACATAACATTGACCTCAAAGTTGTTTAAAGTAGGACAAGTTTCAGGAGTGTGACCCTCTAAATGACAGACACTACGTTGTATTTTAGTTGTGATTTGAAGCCTATCTAAGAAGTTGTCCCATCATTTGAGCCAAAGTATTCAAAGTTGCTCTAGTTCCTATATATACTTCATTAACTCTGTTAACCTCAGATTCTCTAACATTGAATTGTTGACCAATTTGAGCAATCAAATTAAAAAGTTCTCTAGCATCTGCTGGTGTCTTTGTTACTAAAGCACACCTAGATGCAGCATCAATCGCGGTCTTATCAGTCTTTAGGGCCTATTATTCTTGATATCATAGATATGGAATCATAAGTTGGCCTCTAGGACTCACTTATATTTAACAATATTGAAGATTTGCTTCAAAGTCGTGGGAAAGGCCTTTGGGATTACACTGATATGCCACAGGCAAACCAACACGGACTTTGGACTCCAGCCAATCAATTGGTTTTTGATGAGATGCAATATGATCACCCAACCTTGGCAAGGGAACACATCACCCTATTGGATTGTTTAAATGACGAACAACATGCAGTGTGTGATGCTATAATGTAATTGGTAAGTACAAAATCAGGCAAAGTTTTCTTCCTCTACAGATACAATGAAACTAGAAAGACGTATGTATGGAGAACTCTATCAGCTGTGTAGAACCTCAAGCGCTACCAACTCTTCTAAAACCAATTGGTGTTAGAAGAGGCGCATACCACTTGTGACCTTGGCTCTGATATCACTTGTAGAACTAAGCGCTACCAAGTTTTCTAAAACCAATTGGTGTTAGAAGAGACGCATACTCTAGCCTTATAGTGCATTCAACACATAAGCACCCACGATATTTGATTGTGACTTGGCCCACATAGCCTCCGCCACGGGACAATTGTTGCACACATGGCCAACAATATATACATGAGAATAAATATTTAATTCATATATACATTAAAAAGTAATTAAATTTAGATAATCAATATGGAGAATAGATTGTAATTTTATTAAAATATCTCATCCTTATAAAATATCAACGTTTGTTTTGTACTACGAAACTTTTTTTATGATTAATATAACACCATAGATATAATATTTATTTCAGTTACACTAAAATATACTCCGTATATGAATATCAAATGTTAATTTTATTTAAATCATGATCAAAGTTGATCAACTCGATGTAGTAAAAGATCAAAACTTTAGAAACTCAAACTACAGGTAGCAATAAAAATGTATTTTAAAAGTAGAATTAAATTGACATTGTCAATGTATTTTAAAAATTATTTTTCCGACGTCATAATTAAGAATTACTTTCTCAGATTTCTATTTAACTTGTTTCTAAAGTTTACTTTTTTTTCATTTTAATAATAATAATAATTCTTGATTGGATCTGATCTGATTTGATTCAATTTGATCTGATTCAATTTGATCTGATCTGGTCTAATGTGATCTGAATTAGAAAAAAATAAGTTGAACTGAACCGCTCCTTAACATATTCATGCTGCTAAGCTAAAATCCGCATCCTCAGAGCATCTCCAACCATCTTTGTTATATTAAATTGCTATTGTTAAATTTTAGCTAGTGAATAGTGCAAGTAGTTTTTTACTCCATTCTCCAACCATGCTTGCTAAAATTTAACCAACAACTAGATTTTAAAATATAAGGAATTCCCTTTTAGTAATTAAAAATGAGTTAAAGTGAATTAATTCACTAACAGTCATATTACAACGGCCATTTCATCTCCACTGTATTTAGTGGTCATTTGCCCAATTTAACTTATTTGAGTAATATTCTAGTATCCAAAAAATACTAAAAAATTATCAAATGACTCAGCACTTTACTGTACTAGAGAAATAATCCAATTGTATCTTTTCCTCTAGACAGACAGCAATTACCTCAATTCCAGGCCGGCTCATTTGGATTAAAAGTTGGAGGAAGAGGAAAAGGATTGAAGCGGAGGAAGAAGAATGACCTTTTCATGTGCCTCTCTCTATTCCCGGTTTTACCTGTGGATAGATCTTTAGCAGTTTAGCTTGACATCTGCCATGATCTGTGTGAGAATTTATCCCTTATATCCATCCTTATGCTCTACATTTAGAAAATGAAGTCCAAATTATATGTTTTCCTGTGCCGGAGATGTTTGATTTCAGTTTAAATCTGGCATTCTCGACTTTTTCAAATACTAGTTAGGTAATAATCGAGTAATATAAACAGTTGCGCTTTGGATCATTTCTCCTGCGTAACCTTTCTTAATTAGTGATTTAATGTCACAAATTTAATTATTCAAATTTACACATCTGTTAGACTATGTTTTTTATTATGCATGTCTGAGTGTAAAGCTTGCAAATACCGAAAATACAATCGAGAGTGTAAAAGTTCTTGGGCTCTGGTTATATTAACTCTTGAGACACCAATAAAAGAAACAAGAAAATAAACATTTTGCTCACATCTTTAGGCAGTTATTTAGACTTCAATGGAAGAAACTAAAATTCTGAATGACTTTGCAGAAGAAAAAGAATTAAAGTGCAGTCACAAACTTTGCGGCACAATTAAAATTTGGGCAGTTTTTAGCTGAAACTGGAAGAAAAGTTTGAAGAGCCTATAAGTTCATCTCTGTTTGTGACTGTGAGGCTGAAAGTTTGTTCAAACAAGAAATTTATGGGGTTTTTTTCCCTCTTTAAACATAGAAACAGCCAGGCTGTTCTGGGCAGAAAAAAACATGACAGAATTGAGTTGGGAGTAGTTTTTGATGATTTAAATGCAATGAAAAGTGGTTGCGGTCATTAATATAAATAGGGTATGTTCAATAATGTGTAGGGTCATGGGCATGAATTTTGCTTGATTTGGCAGCTTGCAAGTGGTGCTTCAGGGCTGAGATGTAAAGTTTGCCCATGCTGGAAATTCTGCAATATGCATTTGTGCTGATATGTGTGTTGGCTGTTAAAGAATTGAAGATGTTTTTATGGCGAGTATTTGGACGTATAACCCTTGAGGTACTTATGGTTTATTATGCAATATGTTTTTCTATGAGATTTGAAAGATAGAAAAATTAATTGAGTTTGAAGTATTCTTACTTGAAGAATCGTTTAGGGACTAATATAAATGACCTTAAAATGACCCTCTATCTTTACATGAATGATTTCTGCTTGCTTACTTGAATACAGTCATTGTCCATGGCTTACGTTTAGGAGTGTAGGTTAACTAGTTCCATTTACCTTAGATTAATGGATAAGTTTATGTCACGTATGAATATGACATCGTAAATGTAATTCTTCGTGATAGAGTAGCTTTGTACTTTCTCTTGACATTGCTGTAAAGGTGAGAATTTATTTCTCATGGAATCTTGAACATATTTAGTGAATATACTTTATCTTACTAAACATTACCAGCTTTTGAGTAGTTTGATTTAAAACGGTTGAAAATATTATCCTTTGTCTGCTAATTACTTTCATTGGTTTAAGAAAAAGCATTTTCTTACATGCGATTTCACTTCTATGTTAAAAGGGAAGATTTTGCTTTGAGAACTAAAAATATGAAATACTCCGCAATAGTTAGTGGCTCAGTTATTGAGTGTTCCTGAGCTATGGCCGGAGCTGCCTTTTTCGGAGGCAGTCTATACTGGAGTGTGAACTTGGTGTGAGGAATAACAAGAATCCTAAAAACTCACCATGGTTGTGCCCACGGATGACAATCACAGGTGATTTACCTATGATTGTCATCTGTAGGGGTAACCGTGGTGGGTTCTTAGCATGATCCGAGGAATAAACCACACTTCAGTGTATTGCTAGTGTCTCTTTATGGAAGGTGGTAAATGATTGTCAGTCTACTGAAATGTGTTAATGTCATGTTACATTTTCAAATGTTTGACAAATAATTGTTTCATTTTTTGTGTGCAGGAAATACATATTTGTACCATAGTGAGTTACTCTATCTCTAATAGATGAAATTGAAAATGATGTAAAGAGTACTTATCATTCATTTATGATGGAGTGACAAAAAAGGCAAGAACAATAGATACAACACGAACTATCCTTAGGCCATCAAATGCACCGCACCGGTTTTTATGAAGTCTCAGGTCAGTCCGGGACCGGACCAAATAATGCACAATCCTAATTTTTATGGTTATCACTAAGAGCATTTTTGGGTTGACATTTGAGTGATGCAGTGAACACCAAGATGCAATATTTCTGGTGTAATAGTACAACCAAGTGCATTAAAGCAAAGTAAGGAAATGTGTATTTACGATTTGATTTTAGTCACTCCGGACTTGGTGATTTTTTTTGTTTTTGTTTTTCTGAACCCGCTACACCCTGGCCAGAGACCCATTAACCTCGTAAACCTTAAACCCGTTAACCGAAGCAGATAACCCAATTTTTCGGAACCCAACAACTTCCTACTTCTTGGCAGGTCATGCATCTCTTTTAAAATTAAGCCCTAAATATATGTTGCTTAACTTATTTTGAAGCGTTTAGTTGTACTTTTAAATGGGAAAATATTGTATTTTTGTTTTTTTTATCTTCCAAGAAAAATGCTCTTAGTGATTTTCATTAAAATTAAGGCTTTGCATTGTTTCGTTCCAACCTGGTGATAGATGGAATGGAAAATGAAGTAAAGATCACTTATCATTTATGCTGGGCTGAAAAGAAAGGCAAGAGCAGTAGATACAACAAGAACTGTCCCACATAAGGGTTACAAATATGAATCTTGAAGAAGGAAAAAATGGCAAACAGACACAATTAAGAGATAGGAAGAGGAGCACCATTCCAGCTCTTGAGGCATTCCAACAAAGGATCAATTATCCCTCCGTCACACATTGCGGCGAACACCTTTTCACACACCTCGCCAGGCGACTTCACCTTCTCTCCGGTCAACACCTCAGTTCCAAGCTCTTCGCGGACGAATTTGTACAGAGGGTAGGACCGGCACTCCTTGATTCTGTTAGGAATCGCTGGGTTGCCACTCTCAAGGGCAGCTCGGGCACCCTCTACTTCCTTGGGCAGAACTGCCTTCAACTCCTCTTCAAAAGCTGCAATCTTGTGGAAGATAGATGTGGTCAAGTTCTTCTCAGTTTCCCCATTCTGCAAGGCGTGGTCCACCAGGACTTGCCTCAGTTTCTGCATCAGTGAGTAGTTAGCGCTGCACGGGTCATCGGCGTACGCGAAAACGTACTCACGGTCGACCACCCTGAGCAAGTCCTTCTCACAGAATCTGGAAGGGTGGAGTTCCCCATTGACGCCGGTGGTGAGAGTCCTCTTTGCCACTTGGCTGACTGTGTTCTTCACGCCATTCTTCAAGTTCTCCTCCAAGTGCCTCAGATCAACAGCCTGGCAGATTGCCACGAGATACGTGGAGGACATGAGTTTCAGCACTTCCACAGCTTCGGCCGTCTTCCTTGCTGAGATCAAACCCAAAGAGTTGACATCTTGGTTGTGCTGCTCTGCGCTCTGGACGTGATTCGTGACCGGATTGGCCAAGAACTGAAGCTCAGAACAGTAGGAAGCCATTGCAATCTCTGCGCCCTTGAACCCATAATCAAGACTCGGGTTCCTACCCGCGGTGAGGTTAGATGGCAACCCATTGTTGTAGTAGTCGTTGACCAGCTCCGAGAACTGGGCAAACAGCAGCTTTCCAATGGAGGCAAGGGCTAATCTGGTGTTATCCATTGACACGCCAATCGGCGTGCCTTGGAAGTTCCCGCCGTGCAATGCCTTATTCCTCGAGACGTCGATCAAAGGGTTGTCATTCACGGAGTTGATCTCCCTCTCAATCATCTTGGTTGCCGCCCTTATGACTTCAATCTGTGGGCCAAGCCACTGGGGCGATGTTCTCAGAGCGTATCGGTCCTGTTTCGGTTTCTGCAACGGGTCGGTCTCGTGCAGTTTCTGCGCAGCTTTCATGTAATAGCTCCCATCCAAAATGTGCTCCATGATTGCCGCAGCCTCAATTTGGCCCGGGTGATGCTTCAATTTGTGCGTCAGATGGTCAGTAAACTCCGGCTTCCCATTCATCACTTCCGCGAAAACGGCAGACAAAACCTCAGACAGAAGGGCAAGCAGATTAGCATCGAAGAGAACCATGGACGCCATACCGGACCCCACAGCAGTGCCGTTCACAAGCGCCAGGCCTTCCTTGGGCTGCAGCTCGAAGAACCCGCCGGAGATTCCGGCCAGGCGGAACGCCTCCTCGGCATTCAAGGCCTGCCCTGTGGGTCCCACCGCCTTGGCGTTCGGCCTCCCGGTGAGCAAACCGGCAATGTAGGACAAGGGAACGAGATCGCCGGAGGCAGTGATGGTGCCGCGGAGAGGGAGGCAGGGAGTGACGTTGTGGTTGAGCAATTTGGTGATTGTTTCCAGAATCTCAAACCTGATGCCGGAGTATCCCTGGAGGAGGGTGTTGATCCTCACCGTCATGGCTGCCCGCGTTGCCGAGTGGGGCAGCGTGTGGCTTCCCGCAACTCCATTGCCGCCGCCGCCGCCGCCGCCGAATATTCCGGCATTCAAAAACCTGCCATCCAAGTCACAGATGAATATAATCAAAGCCAGTGGCAGATTCTAGACATAATTAAGAGCATTAAATATTTCTTTGATTTCTGATTGAGATACTTCTTAAGACTTGGGAATGAGATGGAAGAGTTTACAGTTGATAGAATTAAATTCCCCTAACCAAATATTATCGCCACTCATTATGGAGGTAGGGAAACTATATACTCCAGTACTCCCATCCCATTTTAGCCAGTTACCAGTATCCCATATGGACAACTTTTAATTTTGATAAATGTACAAAATTAATCCTTCCATCCCATTTTTTTAAATTATTTGTTACTTGGATTAAATATAACACGACTTTTTCACGCATATAAAGATGAAAGTTAGTTTTTATGGTTGAAAGTGTACTTTTTTCCCACCAAAATTGAGTCTAAAGCTCCGTTTGATATACTGAGTTTAAACTATGGAATTGGAATTTGGAATAACATTTTCAAAATCAATTCCATAAATTTCAATTCCCAATTCAATTTTAATTCTATGTACCAAAGAGACCTTAAATACTTTTTATATGAAACGTTATGATTTACTCCCTACGCCTTACAAAGTTATTTATATCTTTTTTATTTGGAAGTCTCAAAATAAGTTTTACAATTTTACTCTCTTTTAAACAAGTTTTCAGTTTTCACTTATACATTTTTTTTACTTCTTAATCTTTTTCTTGAGTTTCACAAAGTCAATGTTTAGCTATTATTGATGAAATAATAATCGTCTCTCTTCTTTTTCTTTTTATGTAGAACTTTTAATTTAATTATTAAATATCTTAGTTTTGTTTTTAATTCTACGCCAATTATCAAATAAATTATATTAAAAATAGTTAAACTCAAACATCATAAATCAAAAAATACATTTTAAATTGGGATAAATGGAGTATAAAACTTTATAGGTAGAACTTAAATTCATTACTTGGCTGAGTGGGTCATTCACACTTGACCCTTGATTGAGTAGTGATCATAAAATAATGTCAAAAGTAGAAGACAATACTCACCATTTTCCAATAACATCACTAATTACTATTTTTGGTTGACTATTATTTTTAAAATAATTTTTTAAGCGACACCGAAGGTTCTAATTATTTGATTTGATCATTTTGTCTATTTTTTTACACAGTATAATAAATTTTAAAATCAAATTTGAATACGTATCCAATTAAAATTAAAATTATAACGTAGCTTCTAAGCTAAAATTAATAAAGTCGTCTCACCTATAAAAGAAAAAAAGAAGTAAGGGTTAATAAAATGAAATATATATACCTAATGAGCTCCTGCTGAAGAGCATGGCCTTGCTTGGTTCTCCGGTGAGAGGTAGCGCCGAAGCCGGTGGTGACGCCGTAGCTGTCGGTACCCTTGCTCATGCTGTCCATGACCCAGTCACTGCTGGCCTTGACCCCCGCCCGGGCCGCCTCCGACAGCTCCACCTTCACCCCACTGTCGCTGGCGGCAATGGCGGCCACCTGAGCCACGGTGAGCGTCTTCCCGCGGAGCTCCACCACCGGGTTCCGGTACTCGGCCACCATGCGCTTCACCTCCTCCAAGTGGCTCCCCTTCAGCGACTCCGCCGCCGCCCCCCAGTTCAACGGGTCGCCCCCCCGACAATCCCATGCACGCCCCGTTCTCCTCCCGGTGACCGTTCTCGTACACGCACTCCATCACTACAATTCAATTCAATGTATTTTTTCCGTAAAAAAAAGTTGTTTATAACTTGATTGATGATCGGGGTGAAGGGGGGGGTATAAATAGGTGGGGGGGGAAAAGGGGAGGGCTGCGGTCCAAAACGCTACACAATATTTGGTAGGTGAGTGTGGACAGTTAGAGGGGGGAGGAGATTGGTGTGGCGTGGCCAGCCTTGGGAGTGGGGGTTGGTGGAGGATAAATTGTGGCCGTTGATTTTCTTAGAGATCGGAGGGCTGAGGTTGGTGGCCGGACAGGCAACATGGCTTCCTAAAATAATTCAAACCCCCTTTAGACCCAAATTAAAGACTTGTAGGAGATAATTAGTCGTCAGTCGTCGGAAGTGGTCTCATGAGATGGGGGGATTTGAACGAGTACACACAAGTCACAACACATGATTGTGTTTGAATGGGAGGGGGTAAAATGGTACCGCGCTGATTAACTAATTTATGGGTGTGATAGTAAAAAGGTAGTTGACCTTCCTATATGTGTATCGTTTATATTGTGTACAATATTCTGCATGCACTGACATTTTGATTATTCATATCCTTTATATATATAAATGAGACTCTAAGCTCTAAGGAGATGATATGTGGCATTGCTAGGAGCTAACTTGTGGCATTATTAAGAGCTGACATGTGTCATTACTTATGTGGCTTTTTTATGCAATCCAATTTATAAACTCAATAAAAAGAAAAGAAAATTATTTTTATGTAGCCATTTCTAAAAGCTAATACTCCCTCCGTACCGAAATAGATTACAATATTCTCTCACATTTTTGTCCCAAAAAGAATTACAAAGTCAATAACTTTACAAGGAATTGACTCTTTTACCCTCCCACTCCTACACTATTCACGCACTATTCATCCATGTGAGTGGGCCACTTGGGGGTAATTTGGGGAAAAAAATTTGATTTGACTCTTCCTTAATTTCAACAAAAAGGGAATATTGTAATCTAAAGTGGGACGGAGGGAGTATGTCACATAAATTTTCATATGGAAAATATAAAATTAAAAGTTTGGTAAGAAATATTTGATTAAATATAAATATGGGGAAAAAAATTCCTTTTTATAATAATATTCTTTCTAAATTCTATAATTTTTTTCTTTATTGATAACAAATTTTTAGAATACAATATAAAATACTCTCTTCACCTATAAATAAATTTTATAACTATTTATCATACCTTTACTTGAAATTATTTTTTTGATTAAATCCTTTATCATTCATATATATAAATGAGACTCCAAACTCTAAGGAGAGGACATGTGGCATTGCTAGGAGCTGACATGTGACATTACTAAGAGCTGACATATGTCATTACTTATGTGGCTTTTTTATGTAACCCAATTTATAAACTGAATAAAAAGAAAAGAAAATTATTTTTATGTAACCATTTCTAACACCTAATATGTCACATAATTTTTCAAATGGAAAATATAAAATTAAAAGTTTGGTAAGAAATATTTGATTAAATATACATATGGGGAACACACAATATATTTTAAAGTTTACATCAAAAGATATATAGAATAAGAGATGACTAAACTATAATTAGAGTATATTACAATAGAAAAAATACTATGTGTAATTTCATAGTTCGATTATATTGATTTTATGATTTGACTTTATTATATAAATTTTTTGGTTTATAGTCCTTAGACTATTTATGATTTAAATTGAAAAATATAATATTCTTAGTCATCTCTTATGAATTATTATGTGATATTTTTAATTAAATTATAGTTAAAAATTGATTAAAAAAATGTGTTACCAAGATATACTACATTTACACTAACATTCTTTATGATTTCAATATTATTAAGTAAATTTAATTATGAAAAATAGATCATCACTTTCATTAGAATACATTTTTTAAAATTTTATATTTTTTCACCACATTTATAATAAAACTATCAATGAATAAATGAGATTTCCTTTAAAATAGATACTTTCATAACCTCTAAAAAAATCATATTTTTATGACACATTTAAATGAATTTAGTTTTGATTTTATTTTTTTAAATATTGATATAAAATAAAATTTTAAAAAAAAATATTTTGATCTCTGCATTAAACTACTACAAACGACTAGCCTATTTTCAAAATGATCAAATATTTAAATCAAATAAATTAAAAAAGAAGTAATTTTGTGCTCAAATAAAAAGAAAAAACACAAAAAAAACTATAAAATATTTTTGTAAATTTCTACTCAAAATCATAGAATCACTAATGTTTTTTTTCTATTAATTTTTTTAATTAATGTTAATGAATAGAATCATTGGATTTTTAATTATTTTTTATTTTTATTTTTTGAATTATAGGATTGTTAATCTAAGATTTTATTTTTTGACTTATGCGGGGAGAGAAGAATCATTTCGATATTTTTAATCAATGCGAGAGAGGAAAATCATAATAATGCGTGGGAGATGAATGATATTTATTTTGCTATTCAAAATTAAAGCAATGACACAGGATAGAAGAATCATATTCTTTGAATCATAACTAATGCAAGGAGAATAATAATAAAATCACAAACATATTTTTTAATTAAACTGTGGAAAGAAAAATATTTTTTTTAATCAATATGAGGAAGGAGAATATTATTAATGCACGGAGATGAATCAATTTTATTCGATAATCTAAACTAATATGGGGAGAATAATTTTTTTGTCCATCAATGATGGTTGTATAATGCTACATCAAGATTGATGATGATGCTTTAACGGGGTTGGGTGATAGAGTGTCGGGGTTCATTTTATTGCTTGAAATTATCAAGAAGCTTTAATGGTAGAGGATGTTTCAGACCTAGAGAAGTGGATGTAATTTATGTAAATGAGGCTTGAACCTTTATCAAAGACAAAGATTGGAGGCATATCTTTGTGGAAATAGATTGCAACATAGTGGTTGATGCTCTTAATAATTTCACCAATGTTATGATTTAGTGAGTGAGAGTAAAAGTCGGGTTGGAAGTATATATTAGTTTTAAATGTTTTTGGTAGTCTTTTATAACATCACACAAAAATGTTATATGCCTTAATTTTTCAAAATGTTCTAATTTAAATAAGAGTCTGACATGTTAATTTTCAAATATATATAATATAATTTTCATTAACAAATATTATATTTCCTCTGTCTCACAAAACTTTTCTCCTTTCTTTTTTCATCCGTCTAAAAAGACCTTTCTCATTACTATTAAAAATTTACTTTTATCTTTACCAATTCTTAACGTGCATGTCTATCACATCATACTTTTTTCACTAAATCTACCCATCGCATCTTACTTTTACCCAACACATCGAAGGACATTTTTGAAAGATTAACTTCAAAATAAATCATTTAAAGGTCAAAACGAGAAAAGTTTTGTGAGGTGGAGGAAGTATATTTTATCATTATTCTAACTTTTACTGTTGATGCTTTATTTGGTACATACAATTTTTTAAAAATATTGTAGCAAAAAAAAATTAAAAATTTGTTCCACCCGTGCATGGCACGGGTTAAAATACTAGTTAATATAAAATACTGGTGAAAAACTTTACGAGCGCACTACTGTGAACCATCAAAATATCGGTACACACATCTGGTGTATCACTTGGCAACCGTTGGTGTATACCTAGCGTGCATGATTGTATATATTGAGTATTGTGCCTCGATGTTTTGAGGGAGGTCATTCTGGACTTTCTTGTCGTCCGCAGAAGTAGGCTCCTCACCCTCCTTGCAGCTGGGTTGAAAGGGATATCGGGGAAGAAGATAATGGTATTCGAAGCAAGGAGAACTTGAGAGTTGAGACTAAGCAGCGTGAAATGAGTTGAGTAGTCTAGCAGAGACAATAAAAAACTAGAAATGGTTAAATAAGATTTTGGTCCTTGTAAAATTAGTGAGTTTGGGTTTTGGTTTTTCTCAAAAAATATATTAAATCATTATTTTAAATTATTATTTTTTTCAAATAGTCCTCCCTCAATTTAAATATTTTTTTTGACCCCTTTAAAATTTAAACGTTTTTAGTCTCTCTAAAACTCATTTAGTTTATTCCTATTCTAAATTATTAAATCCACTCCCAAAATTGCTAAATCTTTTCCTTTCAACTAAATTTGCTAAATGCACTCCCACTCTTATAAATTTGATACTTTCCATTTAGAGAGTGAGGATTTAGTAAATTTGGGTAAAAAGAGATTAGAACATGTTCTTTAGGGCTTAAACTCTTAACTTTCAATTTCTTTCAGTTTCTTCTAGTTTTTCCAGATTTCTTCTAGCTTCTTCCAATTTCTTTTAATTTCTTCTAACTATTCTCATTTTCTTCAAACTATTTCTACCCCCAACCAATTACTCTAAAAATAATATATTTTTAATGTGATAATAATAATTATTACTACTATTATATTCATAACTGTAGTTTATACTTTATTTTTTATCTCACTATTTTTACCTTCCCACTCATTATTATTTTTTTCAACTTTTTAATATGAATAAGATTATTATTTTTTTCAACTTTTTAATATGCATATTAATCTAAATGATAAAATAGGAAAACATCAATACTTTAAACTATATTAAAAAATTATGGATAAAACAGTTACATAGAATGTTTTATTAATTTAACTTTATATAAGACCCCTCACCTTTACCTTTATTACTCAATTTTTTCTCATTTTTATTTATTTCAAAATTTAATTTTGTTTTTCATTTTTCTAGTTTTTATTTAAAAAAATTGAAAGTCAAAATTGTTTAGAGAAAAAGACTAAAATGTGAGTAAAACATAAAAAAATGTACAAAAATAAAAGTTCTATGTCTTTATTGAGTTTATTCCAAAGATAGGAGGTAGAATGAAAATAAAATTTCAATAATGAAAGAAAAAATAGGTTTGATTACATTATGTGACATGCCTGGTATTTAAAACAAAATCTTGTAATATATAAAGTATAATTACAAGTATATGATTTTATAATAAATACTGCTTAAATAAATTTGGGTGCAACGTAACCATAATAACTTTTTAAAATTTAACATTTTGATACTTATGCTAACTTTATATTATAATTAGGGGTGTTCATCGGGTCAAACCCAGACTAGACCGGGACCGGACCGGGAGCGAATAAGAGAGACCTTGTGGACCGTGGACCGGACCGATTTAGGTATGGACCAGCCCGGGACCGGACCGGTGGACCGGACCAAATAAATGCGGTTTTTTATTTTTTTTATTTGATTTTGTTTATTTAATTTAAAATATTCAATTGTATAAAAATTATACTACAATTAATTAATTTTTAATGTATAATATACACTAAACATTTTCAAATATTGATGTTTTTAATTTTTAAAAAACTTTAAAAAATATATATCCTCCATCCGAATTACATAAAATTTGTTTGTAATTTTTATTTTACATATGAAATATTCTTCTCCTTACTTTTTTTTACTTTTTATAATATATATATTTTTTTGTGTTTTTGGTTTATTTTGGCAAAGGATACATTTTTTTATTTTTTTGTTCATGAGGTTGTTTACAATGTTTTTTATTAGAGTTTTATTACTGATAAATTACAAACTTAAGTTATAGTATTGGTACATAAATTTGAAATGCATTAGATTGCTAATACAAAGGTAATGTTTACTTTTTCAAACTTTTAATGTTAAAAATATTTAAATATCATTAGAATTGATATCTTATTTTGAATTGGAATATTTATAAAAAAATTATATTGGATAATAAAATCAAAACATTTTAAAAAACTTTTAGTATTAAAGTAAAAGTAATTTTAAGTATAAGAAAAAAACTTTAAAAAACTATATTACAAAACTATATAGCTAGAAACTAATATTTAAAAAAATAAATAAAATGTAACCGGTCCGGACCAAAACCCAGTGGACCGGACCGAAACCCGAATAAGGAAAATGTGAGGACCGAAGACCGGACCGAATAAGGACCGGTCTGGTTTTGGCCGGGTTTCGGGTCGGTCCGGGTTCGTACCGAATAATGCACACCCCTAATTATAATTATACATTTTTTTGCAAAAGTAGATTTTTTGTATGAAAAAGAACAATATTTTTTTTATCTTAAAGACATTTATTAAGATAACGTGATGATGATGATGATTATTATTATTATTTATAACAACAAGAATTAGAATGAGAATACTATAAACATACACTAAAATAAAGTTTTTTAAAGTTTTTTTAGTCTTTCAAATTTTTTGAAGTTGTTCCAGTTCCTTCCAATTTCATCTAGTTTTTTCGAGTTCTTACAATTCCTTCTCGTTTCTTCTAACATCCAGTTCTTTTTTTCTAGTTTTAAAGAACAGTCTCTTAGTCATTTAAAGGGGGATATAGTTATACCCTACTTTTTATTCAAAATGTACTAATTGAACAACTGCATCATTATTGCAAATTTATTTAAATTTTTTTTAAATTAATGCTCCCCCGTCCCGCAAAAAACTTTCCATTTCAACTTTTAAAAGATTTAAGGGGAGTGTATTTTGGTGTTGATTTTCCAAAAATGTCTTTGATGTGATAGATAAAGTAGAATGTGATGGGTAGATTAATAGTGAAAAAATGTAATGTGATAAGTAGATTAAGAATTAATAGGGTAAAAGTGACTTTTTAATTAAAAAGAGAATAGTTTTTAGGACGAATGAAAAATGAAAGGAAAAGGATTTTGTGGGAGGGAGGGTGTACTTTTTAATCAAAATTTGTAGCTAATTTAAAACTTTTTAGTAAAGTTCTTTACCATCGATCTATTGTCTTTAATTAAAACATGGATTTAAGACTCACATTGACGAGAAAAGCTGGTTTATTGCTACTCATTTTAGAGAAAATATTAAGAACAAACCCCTTGAATTACAATTTTCATTTGGTTAGCCAGAGATTTTTATTAAATTGTACTATCAATAATTTTCAAATGACTTGTAGTAATGCAATTACTTGATTAATCTTCTAAAAATATTTAATTTACTTTAACGTTGTAATTAATTATATTTTGAATTAAAAAAATTAATCGTGTACAAAGTATTTAATAATTTAAAAAGAGTAAATTACATAAAAGGTCCCCAGTTATAGGTCGTTTTATATATTTAGTCCCTACATATCAAATATTACTAATTTAGTCCCTAATTATTATATCATTTTTCACGAATGATCCTTTGTTAACGTTTTTGTTAAGAACATGAATAAATTTGTATATTCTGTTGGACACGTTTTTATTATGTGGCCTGAGTTATCATTTATCTAATTAATTGATCATTGACCTAATAAATACCCTACGTATTTATTTGGTAATTATTCGATGGACGTAATTACCCTTATGACCTAATTAGGGTTTCCCCTTGGGTGTATATAAATAGAGGTCATTAGGCAGAGATCAACACACCAATCTTACGCCTCCTCTCTGCCTCTCTATTCTCGTGAGTCATTCTCACCTTAGCCATCATAACAATACACTCTAAACGGGAACTCGATCTTCATCAGTATCATGGCCTCATCCCTAACTACGTTTACAGGATTATCAGGTACATATGATTTAATTCCTGATTTATATCTTTTATGTTTAAGAATTGATCAACATGTGGTATCGGAGCTAAATGTTGATTAATCAATTCCGTCTTAAGATCCAAAAGAAAAAACAACTGGAATTAAAATCATAATCAGTTTTTCTTACACGGATAGGAAATTGGATCGGAATTTTTTTTTCCCTAAACCTAATGATCTTGTTTCCACACTAAAAGTAGTCAGTTGACTCTTAAAAAGTAATTGGCTTATGTTTCTGAATTCCGATTATGATTAAGCATCAATTTGGTAAATTTATTGTGGAGTTCCACCTAATTTTCTTGCAAATCCGATAGTGGTCTGATTCTTCTTGGTGTTTAAATTTGTAATCCATACGTTCAAAAAAAAAATTGTTATGTGTTTTGATTCCAGTAACTATGAATCTAAATAAATTATTCATGTGTTCATCCTTATTTTGATGAAATCATCTTATTTTGGTATTCGATTTGGAATATAATTGTATTTCCTTAAATTGTATGACATATCTCACTTTTGCATAATATATTCTGTTTCTTTATTTATTAATTTATTTTACTCAGAATAGCAAAACTAAGTAAGGGATATGCTAAAATACCATTTAAAAAAAATTTTACTTATTGGAAAATCTCTTGCCTTATATGCCTTTTGATTTTCTAATTAAATTAATCTTAATGGGTCCCCAAAATTTTCATAGCCCCGCCCCGAATCGCTTTAACTTTTGCGATTAATTAATTATTTATTTATAAATCATTTGACTAATTTAAATAAAATTTATTTTATGATTAGTTAAATTGATTTATTTTGCTTGACTTGAATAATATCTTAGAGTACACTTCTGCCTAAAGGTGATGTGTAATATTTGTAAAAATTATTTCAAGTCTTATTAAGCATTGTCATTTTGTACATATCCTTAAATAGATATTTACATGACACTCGCCTTAAATACATAATATTTCACTTCTGTCCAAAGATGATGTGTTATAGTTATGTACTGCGAACTAAATATATATATGTGCATTAAATTTAAATGTTTCACTTCTGCCCAAAGGTGATGTGTTACATTCAAATTGCACATCATTATTTTATTATTCATAATACTTAAATAAGTGGTCATAACCAAAGTGAAAGCCATTTGTTTAAGTAGAATTAAATTTAGTCTATTATTTTGGTGTTATAATAGACTCTTATCACAGCTTCATTACTATATAATGGTTCTTATCTTCGCTAGCCTTAGTTGATTACCCCTTAAGTTCTCCTTTAATTATGTGTCTTATTTCTCTCCTCTAAATCCGCTATCAGCCCCAAATACGGGAATTGAAACTTTGAACGGTGCGAATTTTTCTTCATGGAAAGATTCACTGATGCTAACTTTTGGCATGTTGGATTTTGATTATGCACTGAGAGAGCCTGCCCCTCCTGCCCTCACTGATAAAAGTACTGCTGAAGATAAAATAGTACATGAGAGATGGGAGAGGTGCAACAGAATGGCTCTTATGCTCATTAAAAATTCCATCAGCATAATCATCAGGGGAGCTATTCCAGATTCATCTAATGCTAAAACATATCTGGCTTCTGTGGAGGAACAATTCAAAGCAACTTCTAAGGCACATGCTAGTACCCTCATTTTGAAGATGGTGACTACAAAATATGATGGGAATAGCGGCATTCGTGAGCACATCATGATGATGAACGACATGGCCCGTAAGCTCAAGGGATTAGACATGGAGATCAGTGAAGGTTTTCTGGTGCACTTTATAATGACTTCTCTTCCTGCATCTTTTGAAGCTTTCAAGGTCAACTACAACACCCAGAAGGTCAAGTGGTCGATGAATGAGTTGATTGCTATGTGTGTACAAGAAGAAGAGCGTCTGAAGCTGGACAAACCGGATGTGGCTTACCTCATGACCGCTAACCCAAAGAAGAGGAAGGGCAATGTCGATAAGAAGGATGTTTCTAAAGTCCAGAAACGTGATGCAAGTGCTTCTTCCGGCTCTAAGAACTCCAAAGGGAAGTCTTACTGCAAGTTCTGCCGCAAGAAAGGACATAGACAGAAAGACTGCCAAGACTTTAAGGAGTGGCTGACGAAGAAAGGTAATCATCTTTACATGATACTTGAGTCCTTTAATTTAAATGTTCCAACTAATACATGGTGGTTTGACTCCGGTTCTATGCTTCATGTAACCAACTCACTTGAGGGATTCCTTACAATCCAGAAGCTGGAAAGAAACCGAAGAACACTTAAACTAGGGAATGGACCGAGGCCTTAAAAACAGCCATTCATATACTCAATAGGGTTCCTTCTTAAGCTGTCCCTAAAACTCCTTATGAACTCTGGACAGGAAAGAAACCGAGTCTAAGATATATGAAAGTATGGGGTTGTCTTGCCGAAGCTAAACTTTATAATCCCTTCTTGAAGAAACTCGACATGAAAACTGTAACTTGTTACTTCATTGGTTATCCTTCTCACTCAAAGGGTTACAGATTTTATTGTCCTTCCCACGTCACTCGCATTGTAGAAACCAAAGATGCTCATTTCCTTGAAGATTTTGAGGTCAGTGGGAGCAGTGAAAACCCTTATGATGAATTGCTAGAAGTACAAGACGTGGGGGGGAGAGACTTGTCGATTACTTTACCTCCAATTACTCCTCTTGTACTCAATGCCAATCCGTAGGACACTGCACCTCCTCCTATTCCAAATGTACCTGGAAATGAAGACACCTCAAATGATCGCCATCAAGACAATGCCACCAATGCTCGATCAGAAAATATGCTCAGGAGGTCATCTAGGTCTAAAAGGCCTACTAATTTTGATGATTATGTTACCTACCTGACTGAAGCAGAAATGGATGCTGGAAAGTTTACTAATCCTACCTCTTATAATGAAGCCATTAACAGCGATCAGTCTTCTCAATGGAATAAAGCCATGATTGAAGAGCTTGACTCTAAGAAGAAAAATGATGTTTGGGATTTGGTTGAATTACCCAACGGTGTAAAACACGTAGGATGTAAATGGGTCTTCAAAACAAAACTAGACCCGAATGGAAACATTGAACGCTACAAAGCGAGATTGGTTGCAAAGGGCTACACTCAGAAAGAGGGAATTGACTATCAAGAGACCTTTTCTCTTGTCTCTCGAAAGGATTCCTTAAGGATCGTTATGGCCCTTGTAGCTCATTTTGACTTAGAGCTACATCAAATGGATGTCAAAACTGCTTTCCTTAATGGCGATTTAGATGAAGAAGTGTTCATGAAACAACCCAAAGGATTCAAGTATGAAGGTCAAGAGCACTTAGTCTGTAAGCTGAAGAAGTCCATATACGGGTTGAAGCAGGCATCACGTCAATGGGAGCAACTTTACTATACTTGTCCTTTACGTAGATGACATTCTATTGGCAAGTAATAGTTTAGACATGTTGCATGAGTCCAAGCGCTTACTCTCGCGTAATTTTGACATGAAAGATCTCGGAGAGGCTTCTTCTGTTATTTGCATCGAAATACACCGAGATAGAGTCAATGGTATTTTGGGATTATCTCAAAAGGCTTACATTGAGCGTGTCCTTACACGTTATAACATGCAACATTGCTCTCCTTCTATGGCTCCAGTAGTTAAGGGAGATGTTTTCAGTTTATTTCAATGTCCGAAAACAGAGGTTGAAAAAAGAACAGATGAGAATGATACCTTATGCGTCAGTAGTAGGAAGCCTTATGTATGCACAAGTCTGTACTCGTCCAGATATCGCTTACATTACTGGAATGTTAGGTCGTTATCAGACCAATCCTGGTCTTGATCACTGGAAAGCAGCTAAGAAAGTTCTTCGATATCTACAAGGGACAAAAGACTATAAACTGACTTACAGAAGGAGTGATAATTTAGAAGTGGTTGGTTATTCTGATTCTGATTTTGCTAAGTGCAAAGATGACAAGAAATCCACTTCAGGGTATATCTTTATGTTAGCTGGCAGACCTATCTCGTGGAAGAGTCATAAGCAAGAGTTGACTGCAACTTCTACAATGATGGCAGAATACATTGCGTTGTACAACGCAACCTGTCATGGGATGTTGCTCAGAAACCTCATCTGTAACACCCTAATCTGTCCAGTACCAAGTACGAAAGTGCGACTTGAATCAACACTTGATATCATTTCCGAATTGACAGTGGACATCTATAAAATTTGATATAGTCAATTTCAACACTCATTTTTTTTAACTTCCTGGAGCAGAGGGATGCGAGAGTCGTGGATTTAATTGACATTATTATTATTATTATTATTATTATTTTTAAACAAACTTTTGATCCGAAGATCGGTTTTAAAACCATTTGCTCTGATACCAAATTGTAACACCCTAATCCGTCCAGGTCTGCAGCCCCTTTCAGACTAAAGTATTAACTTTGGAAATCATAAATTTAAAACGTTTCAAATACTTTTATTCATCATAAATATTATTTAGTACATAATTGTAGCAAAATGCAGAGTGTTTAACAATAATGCGGAAGCAATTTAAACCATGTTTAATAACAACATAATTATTTATTTAAAATCACAAATTTCACCACGACAATCTCGCCCCTTGTGCTGCTAGGAACAAGCCAATCATTCATTCAGTCTACCTGCGTGTAGCAAATAAAACATACTACACGCTCAGCGATGAAGCTGAGTAAGCATATCTAAAGCGTCGAACATCCACATAAATTGAATCTCAATTCACAAACAACCATTTGATATCATGCACACAATATATAATTCATTCATGATATTTTCAATTGTTTAATATTCAACATTCAATACTCAACAATATCCTTAACTAGGCTTAGTCTAAGGCCAAACCTTTGATGATTACCAACTCTTAAACTAATTCTAGTTCAAGGTACTTCTAACCAACTCTTAAGCTAGGTCATTAGTTTAAGGTACATATTCCAATTTATTTACCAACTCTTAAACTAGCCTTCGCTTAAGGTACAAATCCAGAAAACTGAACAGTAGATTACTAACTGTCAGGTTGGGTGGTATCCCCAAACGAGTTCCTCTAGTTTGGTTTATGGATCCCGTACGTACGTTTTACCCAAGGCCACCGAATATACGTTTTTATACTCGCAAGGCCCATTCTAATCAGAAGTCTATCTTAGAGGTCTTCTAAGCAGCCTTAATAGTATGATTTATTAATTCATTATTATCAACTTAACAATTCATGATCATCATTCAGAGTATTCAACATAATTAATTATCATAATCAATAATTAAACAATCATAAAATCTAATAACAAATAGTGGTCTAGTATCGAGTGTTAACACCCGAACTTATCATCATGCATCACATTATGTTTTTATATGTAAAAACATCATTTTATTGTACAAAATCATATTTATACTGTCTATAATTAGTTGATATCAAAAGTAGGAAAAATCGATTTATATAAAACAATCTATTTATATATATATATATATAAAATAATATATATATATATATATATATATATATATATATATATATATATATATATATATATATATATATATATATATATATATATATATATATATATATATATATAAATATATATATAAATTGTGGAAAAATCGATTATCTAACGAATAATAATCGATTAATAATTAAAATCGATTTATAGTTTATAAATAATCGATTTTTAACTAAAATCGATTTAATAATTCTAAATAATCGATTTTTAACAAAAATCGATTTAAAAATTCTAAATAATCGATTTTATAATACAAATCGATTTATTTTAATAAAATAATCGATTATGTTTTTCTGACTTCCAGCATCTCATCTGAACAAGGTTCTAATCGATTCTTAGGAGTAAATAAACGATTTTAGGCTACTGTTCATCATCTTCTTCCTCTGGTCAATTTCAAGTATTATCATTTTTAATTACCAAACTTCAATTAAATTATATAGAAATGTTCTCCAAGGTTCATAGATCATTTTGGAATCATTAAAACATATTTTTAACATCAAATTCAAGGTTTATGATTCTTGGTTCTTAAGCATGTCAAACACAAAAACTCAACCAAATGACCATTTATGAACATAGAAACGACCTATATGAACATTCTAGTCATTAGATATATCTAAGGGCTTACCTCAAAGCATAGGGGAGGTTTTGAAGATTTTCCGGCGAAATTTCCGGCGACTCTTTCTCACTGCTCCGGCGACTTCTCACAGAGCTGTCAACACCAGTGTATTCTCCTCTCTCAGAACAACAGAATAGGATGAAGAATTATAGACTTTGGTGGAGAAATGGGAGAATTGGCTCTCTTTAAATAAGCCAGTGAAGAAGAAGAAGACACAGGAGTTCCTTGATTGAGCTGATTCGTATTTTTGGAATCGGCGTAATTGAACAGGGCGCCGTTTGGTGTGTCCTCTGATTAGGACTAATTTTAGTCCTAGTTGGGGTACACTTTTTGGTTCAACTTTCTCCAATTTTAAATCCGATTGAACCGTTGGGGTCAGACAGTCAAACTCTACACAACGATATAATTTTTATTAATTATTAACAAACTTTAGAATTTATTTATTTTTGGGTGCTTCTCAGTAATTAATTAATTATCAATTAATTAATACTGATAGGCCTATTTTCGGGGCGTTACATCATCACTGGACTCAAAGTAGTTAATTCCATCTCTCGACCATTGAAGCTTTATTGTGATAACTCAGCCGCCGTTAGTTTCTCGAACAGTAACAGTTCGACTGGCGCTGCTTTATATCTTGATACAAAGTACTTATTCGTACGTGAGCGAGTTGAGGAAAATAAACTTTGTATTGAGCATATAAGTACTAAGAATATGCTTGCGGATCCGATGACTAAAGGTCTCCCTCCTAAGGTTTTCGAAGAACATGTTTCGAAGATGGGGTTATCTAAAGACCTTATTTAGTTGCATATTGTACTTGCTTACATTTAATAATAAAATTTCCTCATTGTTTTGTTTGTTTTGTCTCTGAATGTGTCTATGCATGCCTAAAGACATATAGACAACATTTATATACAAAATAATGTTAAGGGCTTAATTGTCAATTTGATCCTTAGCTTATTTAAGTTTTAAATTTGGTATTGTAGTATGATTAATGGGGGTCTTGAATTGAATATCGATTCAATGACTGTATTTCTCTGCTACAGTTTTGGTTTAGAACTAAAATGAGTATTAAAATCTGATCAGACTTATCTAATACTCATCATAAATGATTACTCGGCCAAGTGGGAGAATGTTGGACACGTTTTTATTATGTGGCCTGAGTTATCATTTATCTAATTAATTGATCATTGACCTAATAAATACCCTACGTATTTATTTGGTAATTATTCGATGGACGTAATTACCCTTATGACCTAATTAGGGTTTCCCCTTGGGTGTATATAAATAGAGGTCATTAGGCAGAGATCAACACACCAATCTTACGCCTCCTCTCTGCCTCTCTATTCTCGTGAGTCATTCTCACCTTAGCCATCATAACAATACACTCTAAACGGGAACTCGATCTTCATCAGTATCATGGCCTCATCCCTAACTTTGTTTACAGGATTATCAGGTACACATGATTTAATTCCTGATTTATATCTTTTATGTTTAAGAATTGATCAACATATTCATATTTCTATCTCTCCTCAATTAAGCTTCCTCTCTCCTCTTGTATTCTTTCTCAAACTCGTCGCTAAGTTTGAAGCTCTAAACCCAAAACTGAAAAATGATTACCCCTCTTTTAATAAGCTTTATGGATGAGTTTTATCGGTTAGTCTCAAGAAATTGCAAAGAAAATAAACATTAAAACTCATCCATGAAGGTTACTGGTTTCGAATTGGGGTACCACTAGTTCGACAACCAATTGAGAGAAGAATGATAATTTTGGTTTTGGGTTCAAAGCTTTAAACTCAGCGACGGGTTTGGGAAAAGAGTGCGAGGAAAGGGAAGAAACTTAATTGAAGAGAGAAAACAGTGTGAATTTTCAATTTTATCCACGTTCTTAACGAAATTGTTAACAAAGGACCATTCGTAGAAATGAATATAATAATTGGAGACTAAATTAGTAATATTTGATATGTAGGGACTAAATATGTAAAACGATCTATAACTGGGGACCTTTTATGGAATTTACTCATTTAAAAAAAGGGGAATAGACTAAAGTATGAATAAAATATTTAAAATATATCAAAATAGGAGTTTCATATTTTTATTCTTGAAATATGAGTTAAAATTCATATACATTCTCAATCGTGACCATATACGTTACCAAAATGTATTGTGAAATGTCTATGTACAGTACCACATTACCATAATGTGAATTCTTATTTTGAGGATAAAAACATAGAAATGAAATGTCTATGTGCAATACCGCATACTTTCTCAATGGTTACCTTTATTTAGGGTGATTTCTTTAAAAAAAATAGAAATGAATGAATCAAAAACTGTTTTGAGGACTAAACAAAGTTAAAAATTATACCGGAATCAAAATTTATACTTCAACCGGGGAAAGACTATTTATAAAAATTAAAAATCTATAGAGATGATTTAACTTATAAAATTTAGAAAGACAAAAAAAATAAAAAAAACTCGCTAAGTTTTAGAAAGATAAGTAGAGATAATTCAACCTCTTTAGACTCCGCTCAAAGACTTATAATTAGTCGTGAGTCGTCGTTGTCTAATGAGATACATTTGAACGAGAGTACACATGCAACACATGATTGTGTTTGAATGGGAGGGGATAACAAGTACTCCGGGTATGGTGTTCATAGTGGTAATTTTTCCCTAAAACTAGTTAGACATATAGTTGAGGGTACATCAAAATATGTACCCCAATGCATTTTCATTACATAATTTAAATTTTGATAAAAAAATTAATAAATAAATATAAAATCAGTGATTAACAATGGTGGTGTACTCATAGTTTTATTAAATAATATTGATGTTCGAACTCGTGATCATTTACTCAAGAAAATTTGTATATTATGTCAAAGAATCAATTCAACAAAAAGTCCAAACTTGAGATTATAGATCAATGAAAGATTTTTGGTAGAACTCTCTCGATAAGAGTAAAAAGCCATAAAAATATCAAAATAGGAGTTATAAATCTTTTCAGACCAAAGTATGAGTCCACATTGTCATTGTTACACTGCCACACTCATCACATTGTTACAATGTAACTACCACACTACCGCCGCAACACTACCATAAATTACCGGTGGCCACTCGAATACCGCCGCAGATTGCTGACGGTTGACTGATCACACTCACATATCACACTATCATCGCTTTTCCATCACACTGCCAACGTGTACTCTTACACTACACTGTCATTATGCTCATATTATGGTTCTAAAAGACTTAGAACTCATATTTTCATATTTTTATACTTTTTAACCCCTATCAAGCTAGATTTCTTAAAATTTTTATATTCTATCATCATATACTACCCTATTCCAAATTAAGAGTCTGTTCTTTGAGGATTGAAAAAACGAGTTAGATGTTGAAAGAAACTAGAAAAAACTATAAGAAACTAGAAAAATTAGAAATAACTACAAGAACTCTGAAAAAATTGAAAGAAATTAAAAAAATTAGAAAAAACTTCAACAATTTATTTAAGTATATTTTATATAGTATTCTTATTGTAATTATTAGAAAAAACTTCAACAATTTATTTAAGTATATTTTATATAGTATTCTTATTGTAATTGTTATTGTTGTTGGTGTTCTTGTTCTTGTTGTTGTTGTTGTTGTTATTATCACAATAGGTAAAGGCAGTAAATAAAATTCAACCACGTAAATAGTGTACATGTCATTTAATGAAGGGAAAAGAGAGTAATATAATTATTTCTTTTTAATTTAAAATATTGATCTTTTTCCCTGGTCAATTTAGATTAATAATCCACAATTTTTGGAACATAGTTTAGAATCATGTAAATTTAAAAACAAATCACAATAAATTGTATTTTGTATTATTTGTATTAAAAATAGGAAAAAATAATAAAGGATGTGAATAAAAAATTAGTAGTTGGGAAACATAAAACAGAAAATTTAAAATAATTTATAAACTATATTTATAATAATTACAATAATACATGATAAATATATTATTTTTAGAGTCATTAATTAGGAGTAAAAAAAGATTGAAATAAAAGAGAATAGTTGGGAAAACAAGAAGAAATGAGAAAAATAGGAAGGATATGAAAAAAAACTCAAAGAAATAAGAAGGAACCGGAGGAAAATGGAAAAACTGGAAGAAGCCAAAATATGAGTCTTAAATCTTTTAAGTTCAAAATAGGAGTATAATGGTAGTGTCATGAAAAAATACATGTTGGCAGTAAAATAGAAATATAATGACAGTGTGATATTGTCAACTATTGGTGGTCGGTGGCGGTACTCTTGTGGCCACACTCACCATATTGTCACATTGTAACTTCCACACTACCACCGCCACACTACCATTCATCGCCAGAGGCACTCGAGTTCCGTTGCTGATCGCCGATGAATGACAGGTCACACTCACATATTACACCATCACTTTTTCATCACACTACCAATGCGTACTCTTACACTACACAGGTCATTATACTCCTATTTTGGTCTCAAAAGACTTATGACTCATATTTTGGTATTTTTATACTTTTTTTACCCCTATCCAACTAGATTTCTTAAAATTTTTATATTCCATCATCATATACTACCCTATTCTAAATTAAGAGTCTATTCTTTAGGGTTGGAAAAAAAGAGCTAGATGTAGGAAGGAACTAGAAAAAAACTAGAATATTAGGAGAATCTGCAAGTACGCGAAGAAAACAGAAAGAAACTAAAAAAACTAAAAAAACTTCAAAAGTAAATTTAAGTGTATTTTACATAGTATTCTTATTTTGATTGTTATTATTGTTGTTGTTGTTGTTATTATTATTACTATTATTATTATTATCACAATAGGTAAAGAAAGTAAATAAAATTCAACCACGTAAATAGTGTACATGTCATTTAATGAAGGATAGAGAGAGTAGTATAATTATCATTTTTTAGTTTAAAATATTGATCTTTTTTCCTGGTCAATTTAGATTAATAAAATATCCATACTTTCTGGAACATAGTTTAGTGTTATGTAAATTTTAAAAAAATCCCAATAAAATTGTATTCCATATTATTTATATTAAAAATGGGAAAAAATGATAAAGGGTGTGAATCAAAAGTTACTGACATCGGAAAATAAAAATAGAAAATTTGAAATAGTTTATAAACTATATTTATAAAAATTATAATAATACATGATAAACATATTATTTTTAGAGTCATTATTTGGGAGTAAAAAAGATTGAAGAAAAAGGGAATAGTTGGGAAAACTAGAAGAAATTAGAAAAATAGGAAGGAAATGAAAACAGCTCAAAGAAATAGGATGGAACTGGAAAAATGGAAAAATTTGAAAAAAAAAATAATATGAGTCTAAAATATTTTAAGTCCAAAACAGAAGTATAATGGTAGTGTCATGTAAAAATACGCATTGGTAGTGTGATAGAAAAATGATGACAGTGTGATATTGTCAACTATTGGTGAGAGTTGGCGGTACTCTGGTGGTGATAGATGGTAGTGTGATATTGATTGTGTGGCAATTGCAATGTGACAATGTAGTGGGTGTAGCATTGTAACAATTACATTGTGAACTCTTATTTTTTTCTTAAAAGGCATAGGACTCTTACTTTTGTGCATTCCTAGTTTTTTACTCTTATCGAGAGAGTATAGTTTTCCCAAAAAAACTACTCACGCACGAGAAAAGGAAGGCACGAACAAAATTGCCAAAGACGAGTGCAGTGGTCATTGCCATCTATTTTCCCATTCGCTGATTCAATTCTGATTTGTGTTAATTGTTTAATTAGCCGAGGCGAGTCATGGTTCTTATATCTGTCGTTACAATTGGTTTATAGAACAGTTCTCCATTCGTATATATTATATCAATTAGTTACGTGTTGAGAGCATGATCGTTGCATTCATTAAAATCTATAATGAATTCTCATTGCGATATGTATTTTGAATTACTCCGTATAAACTGTAATGATAAAATAGGCCACCTAATAAATCTAAGCAGATCTGAGTTAAAATGAATATTGAAATCACCAGTAGGATTGAGGATTACAAATTAAAGTCATGCAGGTGTCGTTGCACACATGATGGTCTTGAGGGTTAAAGCGTATGCACGGAGGTTAGTGACACTCTGGTGAGAGCTAGTTGGGGGCCTCACCCCCATCCATTGAGAGATCTTTGGAGTTTGAGCATGGTTCTCGGTGAGAGCTTATATCCTATAACTCCCATGGGATTAATGTGAGCCTTTGTCGTTGTAGGTTAAGAGTAGTAGAAACATGAATATACAAGGTGAATCGTAATTGTTAATGATGTGATATGATGACGTGACTTATCCTTATGATGTTGTGAGATTGTATATATTTGTGGTACTACTCTCTAAATTGATTTTGGCGTTAGATATATTCTCATTCCGCTTTTAACTTTAACGCCATGAAAACCTGTCAAAAAGAATTAATTAATTAAAATAACTAATTTAAGCATGTGGGCCCTGAATGCCTTTAAAATAAAAATGTATTAGGAAAAATATTTCAAACACATCATTAGATTCCATTTATTTTCAAGAGCTAAAAAATGCAATCAATTTCAAAATCGGAATCCGTTTAGAAAACAACCCAAAATTCACAGAGACAAACTATTTCTTCTAGGCATATGATTTTATTCCAAAATCAGCAATTATTCCTCTTTCCCATCCCAAATCCCTGCACATTCATAATACATTCCCCTCACCTTCATGTCCCTAACAACCCCAACACATCCACCTTCACCTCTCAATCACTCCTAGACTCTAATGGATGATCATGTTGGGCGGTTGTGACAAGGACGTGATTACCCCCACTCTCCTACAAATTCTCGATAAAAACACATGAGTTGTATTCGTTCTCCACACTCTCATACTTAGAAAGTTCCTGCAAGATTATTCCTCTTCCTCAAGCTTCTCAACCTCCATTAATGGAGTCTTGAAACGGTAGCTCTTGAGGGTGAACTTGATGAGCCTACACATGTTGAGGACTTGTCGTTGTAGTGGCAACAATGACGCAAATGACCCCTTTTGGTTGGTGTCTTGATGATTCATAAAGTCCTCCGGTGGTGTCTCACTTTCGGAGTTTTGATGAGGATTTTGCTTCCTTTTGATGACCCATTGACGACGTTGATGCATATTACGAGGACGAGCCTTGGTGATGGTGATGATCATGTTTCTATGTGATGTACATTTTTCCCCTTGTGCTTGTTTACTCAGGTATTGTTGTTTGGGCGTGCGTGCCTTTGGCATGTGTGCCACTTTGCTTTGATTTTATAGGGGTATGCCCCGATGCATTGTATGTTTACTTTGTGGATGTACATTGTATTGACTCTCGGATATTAATAATTTACATTTTATCCTTGAAACGGTAGCTCTAGGTAAGTGAGTATATTCCATTCCTATATATATTATACCTATTTTAATGCTCTCTTCATGCCCTTTACCTCTGTTGCATCCAGTTTCGAAGAGAAGATCTCAAGATAAGGAAAGCTTGATGTAGATTCTGACGTCTGTTCGTTGAGCGTACATGAGGTGTCAGGATTATTGTTGTTTCCTCTTCAATTCAAGGTCTGTACCCAAACTCAACTCCAACATAGATTTCGTAAAATTATTTGTGGTATATAATCTCGTAGTTATTATCACTTTTATCGTAAATCCAAAAAACACCTACGGTAAGTACTCGAGTGAACCATAAATCAAGACTACAATATATGAACACTATGCCATCCTATCACTGTCATATGTTTGTAAGAATGGAGAATCCTATATTTGAAATGAGTAAAAATGGACTTTAAACCACGTAACCCGAAACGACGGTAGGCCATTGGGCTCGACGCGGTCGGCCGCCTAGTGGAACGGTCCACCTGCTGGACTGCATGAAGGAAAAGACGCATTCGCCATGATGACGGTCCCAAACCCCAAACTGCGATATTTTGACAGTTTGCCTTACTTATTTAATTATTTTTTATTGATGTTTAATAACTAAAAATGAAATTTTAAATGAGAAACACTACGTACCAAATTACTTCTTCGGTTTTAAGATATAGGTGGAGTGTAGAGATGTGGGTAATTTTAAGAGTTTAGTATGTACGTACTTTTGATCTTTGAGTTGGTCAGGCAACAGGGGATCACTCAATCTGTGTGTTCGTAAGAAGAAGAGTATATTTACCTAGATTCAAAAAGCCACGGACCCAAATTTGAACCTGAAGAGAAGAGCACTCAGATCTAGATTTAGACAGGGGAGTCTTATCAAGTTTTTTCTCTACGGAGAATGACTCTAAGTGAAGGTGAGGATTAAAGGGTTAAATTAAAGGAAATGATTAAAGAAGAAAAATAGGCTTTTAGACCTTGAATGGTTATAATGTTATTAATTTGAGAAAATGAGAATGTTGACTTTTTACGGTTTGAGAAAATGAGAATGTTGATTACATATTTATGAATTATTCTATAAAATTTGTGTTGTGGTACCACTCAGCACTTTTGGTCAGTGTACACTTTTCTTTGTTGTGTGACTGTGCGTAGGTAAGAGACGTGATGGAGCCGATCCCGGAGGATGCTGAGATATATGAGATTGCGGCATGGTGCGGGAGTGACTTTAATCAAATTATTATCTTTCATTTCAAACTCTAAATATTTTGGGGCTTGAACCCACATGTGTAACCATTTGTATTTTCTTAAGCTTCCGCAACATTTTATTTCCTACTCCGAAATTATTTTATGACATTGACGTTTTAAATGATTTGAATTATTATTATTATTATTATTATTATTATTATTATTATTATTATTATTATTATTATGAATTTACAAATCATGGATCTCACTTTACCAATTTGCTAGCGCTTCGGTCCGCTAATCCACGTGAATCGGGTTATGCAGATCGTGGTGTTACAACTTAGTATCAGAGTATAAGCTTTTAAACCTGATCTTCCGTTCAAAATAATTTTCAAACCCATGCCTGCACTCTTCACATTATCTGCACTCTCGGAGGTAATTATTATTCTCTATGTATTTTACTTATTGTGACTTAAGTAAATTATTATATAGAATGAATCAAAACAAAAGTTAGAACAACAATGGTGGACCCAACGATCACATAATCCACACGGAAGGCTCAAGTTACACCCCTCCGCATAGAGAAAACTCTGAGCAAGGTCTGCCCTAGGACCCACCTCAGGATGCAAGAGGTGTGCCACCAGCCATCGATCAGTTACTTAGAGCCCTGTTGCAGCAGATCACCACGGAGATGGCTGAGCAAACACAGCAGCCGCCTCTACCACCGCCTCCTCCTCTAGCTCCACTTTTGAGCATGGACAAGCTTCTTGAGAATGGCACCACTGAGATCCAAAGTGAGAACTTGGGATAGCTGATGATCGCGATTGAATGGATGGACAATGCAAACCGTGTGTTTGAGAGTCTTGATGTGGGTGCTAATGATCAGCCCCATCTTGTAGTGGACTTCCTAAAGAGTAAGCATACAAATTATGGACCTGCATGAAGAAAGATCTACCCCAGCTTCGTACATAGTCGGTCTTCACCAAGACCTTTGTGAATGAGTATGTTCCGCTTCATTTATGGGAAACGAAGAGGGGGGAGGGAGTTTGTGATGTTAACTCAAGGAGATGTGTCATTACTTGAGTTTCACAAGTTTTTTGACTACCTGACTTACTTCACAGGTGATCCGGTTCAACCTATGAAAGAGTGTATCCCAATCTTCCTCAAGAAGCTCCATCTAGACCTAGAGTAGAATGTGATGGTCATACCACACGATGAATTCAATCTTGCCTTTTCTCAAATCCAGGATTCAGACAATGCACGTATTAGGGAAGATGAGTTGTCAAAGAAGCATCAGTGCTCGATTTTGATGCCATCTTCTAGTGTTTGTCCTTGCACGAAAAGGCCTAACCCGGCCTCGTGCAGCACTCTCACTACTCCCAACATAAGAAAACAAAATTGGCCCCATCATACTTTTCACCCTCGATCAGCAAGGGAAAGGGAGTGGCTCCTTTGTGTTCCTATTGCGGGAAGCTACGTTTAAGCGAGTACTACCTGGCACTCGAACAATGCATGGGTTGTGGATAGCCTGGTCACATCTGCCTAAATTACCCAGCAAGCCCAAGCCCGGTCTTCTCTACACCTTCACCGCATCCACCCGCACCCGCCTAGAGCCAGAGATCTACCATGGGGTCAAGCCAGACGCGCCTGTAGTAGCAACAGAATCATCAAGAGCATTGCCCTACACATGCTTATTCCATTCAAGAGAACACTGATGTGGACCCCAATGTCATCGTGGGTATGTGTACTATATTTGACTGTACTATGTCTACTCTTATTGATCCAGGTTCTACTTTGTCATACATATGTGTACCGATGACCGAAACATTAGATGTTCCAAAGAGTGATCTAGAATATCCAGCAGTGAGGTCCAACACTCTTGGTCATAGTATTCCTATACATCACATATTCCGTAGATGCCCCTTGGTGTTTAGGGAAAGACCTTCCCTACTAATTTGATTGAGTTACCATATAATGAGTTTGACATTATTCTTGGCATGGATTGGCTTGCAGAACATGGAGCACTGGTCAATTTTGACGTTCACTCAGTTCCTAGATCCCTCGAATTTATCTCTTTAATATAATGGAGGCTAAGCGTTTGATCTGCTAGAAGTGTGAAGCCTTCATGTGTGATATTCATGATATACGGAAGGATCCAACCAGTTTGGAGGAAAGTCCTACTGTGCGCGACTTTCTTGTTCCTGGAACGTATCCCATATCTACTACACTTTATCGGATGCAACCAGGTGAGATGAAGGGAGGGGAGCTCGTGCCGTTTTTTTCTATAAGAAAGATGGTTCAATTAGGTTGTGTATTGACTATCGGCAACTCAACAGGATGTCGGTGAAAAACCGTTACCCTCTACCTCGCATCGACAATCTATTTGACTAGCTTCGAGGAGCTACAGTATTTTCAAATATTGATCTCTGACCTAGATACCACTAGATTCTAGTTCAAAGAGAAGACATTCTTAAAAATGCTTTTCGTATCTGATATGGGCATTACGAGTTCACCGTGATGCCATTCGTGTAGACTAATGCACTTTTTGTATTCATGACTTCCTACTGTTCCTTGATAAGTTTGTGGTTGTATTTATTGATGATATTCTAGTGTACTCTAAGACACCATAGGAACACACTTGACATCTTGAATTCGTACATGGCATTCTTAGGGAACACAAGTTATTTGCTAAATTGTCAAAATGTAAATTTTGGTTCCGAGAAGTGACATTTCTCGGACAAGTCATCTCTGTAGACGGTATCAGAGTGGATCCGAAGAAGAAAGCTGCCATTGTTAATTAAAAGACACCACGTAATGTTCGTGAAGTGAGAAGTTTCCTTAGACTAGCTTGACACTATAGACATTTTGTTAATGGCTTTTCCTTGATTGTTGATAAGTTCATTTTGTTCTTATTTTATTCTACATGTTTTAAGCCTTATTGCACGAAAATAGTAATAAATTTACCCATTAAAGTGTCTATTAGTGACAAAACTTATGTTTTGTCTCAAGAAGAATAAAATACGGGTTCCAAATTAAATTAAGTGGATTTGTCAATTTTATGTTCCAAATTGGATGAAAAGTTTCAGATTTTAAAGATCATATTATTTCGAAGGTAGAAATCAGTGTCCGGGAGGTAATTGGGCCAATACTGAACAAATTCGGGCCCAAAACCGCGAGAAACCGCAATTGGAAGCCAAATGGACGCTAGATTCGGATCCTGGGCATCCAAAGTTGGATGCCCATGGTAGTTGGACGCCAAAGAAACCACAGCTTACACGGGAATGACACGCGGCAACCAGCGACTGGACGGAACACGTGTTGGGTGTACAGGCATCCAAAGTCGGACGCCCAGAGAGTTGGATGGCCGTAGTTCGTAGCCTATAAATACAGTGTGGATCCTCAATCATTTTACACCATCTCTCAACCCCACTCGGGTTTCTTCTCAATTTTAGCCAATATTTTGTGTAGATTAGTGTTAGTATTAGTTTTGAAGTATTTTCGAAGGTCTTGACTCCAGATTTGTTCAATTCCGCTTGTACAGAAATCATAAGTTTTCTTATTTAATAAAATGTTATTTTAATTTATGTTTGCATAGTATGAGTTAGGGTCCGGATCTCTGGGTCCGGACTAGTTTGGTTGTATATTTTGAATGTTAAATTAATGTTGGAATGGTTAGTCTATTGTTTTTGCCTTATTTAGTTATTTAATCTCGAGAGATTTAATTAGCCATTTATTGAGAAAATATTGTACGCCAAAGGGCTATGATATTCAAGATCAACGGATTAAGTACAAATCTAGAAATGGATGAGTAGTAATATAAATATTATTATTTCAATTGTTAATTAATATGATAAAATAGATCCAAACGATGTCCAGACCCTAGGTCCAGATCTATACTTATACTATGTGAATTTTATCTATTATTTTTACTTTGCTCTATTCATTATCGTTCTGAGAAGACTTTCATAAACCAATCCTAACCTTCATCTAATTAGATAAATTAACTAATTCCCTTCGTCCACTCCTCGAGATACACGACACTCGGAGAGAAAACTAATCCTTTACTGGAAAGGTTTACTATCCGAAAAACTACGATCATCAATTGCTTCTCAACTTCATAAACTCCTTAAGAAGGATAGCAAGTTCGCATGGACTGACCTGTGCTAGAGTAACTTTGATCATCTGAAGAAGTATCTTACAGACTCACCCATGCGAACTTAACCCAAGCCTAGAGTTGACTACACCGTCTACACTGATGGATCGAGAGTGAGACTTGGTTGCGTAATTATGCAACCAGGCCAAGTCATTTCCTATGCTTCTTCGACAGCTTAAAACATATGAGGTCCATGAAACCACATTCACTATGCACCCAGGTAGCAATGAAATGTACCATGACTTGAAGAAGACATACTGGTGGCCTACTGTGAAGAGAGAGATCACAGAGTTTATATCACGATGGATTTTGTCACAAGATTGTCATTATTTCCATGGAAGAATGATTCGTTTTGGGTCATTTTTGATCGGTTGACGAAATTTGCATACTTCATTCTAGCAAGATGTGAGACGTCACGTCAATAGTTAGCCGATCTGTACAGCCGCAAGATCGTGAGATTTCACGCTGTCCCTACTTCTATCATTTCTAATCATGATCCAAACGAGTATTCAGTTGGCCCCATACAAGGCATTGTATGGGCAAAGATGCATAACACTAGTTTGCAAGACAAAGCTTACCAAGTGAAAAAACTGAAGGTCCTGAAATCATTCCAAAAACTGAAGTGAATGTTCGAATTATCAAAGACAGACTACAGGTTGCAGCTGAACAACAGAAATCCTACGCCGACTTGCAGCGCAATGACATTAAGTACCAAGTCGTTGGAGATAGTGTATTCTTGAAAATTTCTCCACAGAAGGAGGTCCTCAAGTTTGGAAAGAAATGGAAACTCAATCCTAGGTTCACTGGCCCGTACGAGATTATTGAACGTGTGGGACCACTGGCTTATCGATTAGAGTTACCCCAGGAATTAAATAAGATACATAACGTGTTTCGCATTTCTATGCTGAGGCAATATCGATAAGATCCCTCACATGTTATCACTCCGAATACTGTTACACATGATGGGGATCCTTTTTATAAGAAGGGAACGGTAGAGATACTTTCTTGTGAATTGAAAGTTCTACAGAACAAAACTATACCTTTGGTCAAAGTGCTCTGACGTAATCACACGTTAGAGGAAGAAACTTGGGAAATAGAGGAGTCTATAAGGGCACAATATCCACACCTATTCCTTGACTGGCATCACGTAAATTTTGAGGAAGATATTTTATTAAGGGGAGAGAGTTGTAATGCCACAAAAACTAGTCTAAAGGAATTAATTAAATAAAATAGCTAATTTGAGCGTATGTGGATATGATTGCCACCACTCTCCTGAAAATTCTTGTTAAAAACACATGAGTGGTGTTCATTTTTAAAACTCCCATACATAGGAAGTTCATGCAAGATCATTTCTCTTCCTCAAGCTTCTCCATCTCCATTAATGGATTCTTGAGAAGTTACCTCTAGGTAAGTGAGTATATTCTAATACTATCAATATTATACTTATTTTAACGCTTTCTTCACACCCTTTACCTCTATCACATCTAGGTTCGAAGAAAAGACCTCAAAATAAGGAAAGCTCGAAGTGAATAGTGGCATCCATTTGTTGACCACACGTGAGGTTTTAGGATCATTCTTGTTTCTTCTAACACTTAAGGTCTGTATCCAAACTCAAGTCCAACGTAGATTTTGTAGAATGATTCATAGTGTATAATCTTGTAGTTATTATCGTTTTTATCGTAAATGCGAAGAACACCTAGATAAGCACCCGTATGAACCATACATCGAAACTACAATATTTGAACATGATGTCATTTTATCACTATCATATGTTAGTAAGAATCAAGAAATATATATTTTAAATGAGTAAAAATGGACTTTGGCAAACACAACCCAAACTACAGCAAGTCACTAGGCTTGATGCGGTCGACCGCCCAATCGAACGGTCTAACTGCTTGTCCACCTGAAGAGAAGAGTGCTCGGACCCTGACTCATAAGGGGAGGTCTTTTTGATTGAGTTCATTCTCTACGGAGTGTGACTCTGTGAAGGTGAGGATTAAGGGGTTAAATTAAGGGAAATGATTAAGGAAGTAAATTGGGATTTTAGACCTTGAATCGTTATAACGTCATTAATTTGAGAAAATAAGAATGTTGACCTTTTGCGGTTTGACTCAACTTGGTTAAAAGTTATAATGCTATGTGATTACATATTTATGAAATAATCTATAAAATCTATGTTGTGGTACTACTCGGCAGTTTTGTTGAGCGTACACTTTTATTTGTTGTGTGACTATGTGTATGTAAAAGACACGATGGAGCCAATCCCGGAGGGCGCTGAGACGGAGGAGATTGCCGCATGGTGCGAAACCGACTTTTATCAAATTAATATCTTGCACTTCAAACTCTAAATATTTTGGGGCTTGAACCCACGTGTGGAATGGTTTGAATTTTCTTAAGCTTCCATAACATTTTATTTCCTACTCCGCAACTATTTTATGACATTGATGTTTTAAATGGTTTGAATTATTATTATTATTATTATTATTATTATTATTATTATTATTATTATTATTATGTTTTCCCAAATTATGGATGTTACTTTACCAATTTCCTAGAGCTTTAGTCCACTAACTTACGTGAATCGAGTTACGCACATCGGAGTGTTACATCAGCTGAGCATGCAGTCTTTGTTGTCTTTTATTGCATGCAGGTAGGAATTAGAGAATGGATAAGCAACCCCTCGATCAGTGGTGCTTGGAAATATGAACATCGATGTTCTTATGACCGTTAGCCAATCAATCAAAGTCTTTGGGTTTCCAAAAGGAACGTGAACTTCAAGAACATCGATATTCTTGATGAAGCATCAATTTTTTGGTTATACTTAGCAGACCCACATTGGTTAAATTTTGCACAACTCAAGCCAATCAACCCCAATCCTCTACCATCCGAATGATTGAGTTTTTGGGTATAAATAGGGGTCCTTTCACCTAGCTTTAGCACAAAATTCTTCATTCTTATCATTTTACACATAACATCAATCATCATATATTTTCCATAGCTTTTGAGAGCCAATTCTTGAAGAATTTTGCATTTTCTTGATCTTAAATTAGTCTACTCATAGTCTAATTGTTTGATATCTTTGTTCTTGAGTTTTTGAGTGTTATAAACACTTTAAGGTAAGGTTGTTCTCTAGTTTGATTGAAGGAATGGCATATTCCTTCGATGGATTGTTGAGGCTCGTGTGACTTGATTTTTCTAGTTATATTGGTTTGTTAAGCACCGTTAAGCTTAAGGGAAGTAGTGTAGCTCGAGAGAGTCTCTCGGGAGTCTGTATTAACCACAAGTGGTTGTGAATAAGTATATAACAGTGTGTCCTCTCCTTGATCTTTAATTTATTTATTTTTTTCCGTAGTTTTATTCCTATGGTTTTTTAAGTTATTCTTAAATGCTATTCACCACCCTCTAGCACCGAGCACACATTCTAACACTTTGTAGTGAAAGGAGATGGTCCGATGAAACGAGGACTAAATTTTCCATTCCTTCCACACCGCATCACCTTCTTCCAAGGCAATACCTTAAGAAATACCCGATTTCATACCTTAAAGGAGATCTCTCGATGCTTCAAATTCACATATAATTTCTATTGATATGATGTTTTTTGCAAATGATCACTGTGAAACCGTGCGTGTGGAGATGGAAGCAGGCGGCGTAATAATCACAGATCAATCTAACGCTTTCCTCTGTCCATCCAACTAGCTCTGGACCCTTCAGTCTCAACTCGCACAGTTTTGTCTAAGATACTAGAGTCCTACAGTTCTTCCCATACAACGCCTCATACAGGGCCATCTAAATACTTACTGGGTAACTATTGTTGTAAGCGAACTCCATCAAAGACATGTATCACTCCCAATTCTCCCCGAAGTCAATCACAAAAGATCTCATCATATCCTCAAGCATCTGTGTCATATGCTCATGCAGACGTTTGTCTATGGATCAAAAGTTGTACTCAAATTCAGCTTTGTACCAAACGCTTGCTGAAGTCCTTTCCAAAACTTTGAAGTGAAACGAGAATATCTCTCAAAGATAATAAATATCGATACCCTATATAGTCAGGCGATCTCACGCAGGGAAAGCTTAGTTATCTTCTAAAATGGCATGTCTCATCTAACAGGTAGTAAATGCGCACATTTCTAGGACGATCCAAAATTACCAAAGTCATCGTTCTTACAGTAGCACATGGGTATACCAAGAAAAAAACCATAGTAATTCTCTCCGACTTCCACTCGGGGATAGAAGGCGGATGTTACAGCCCAAATGGTACTTGATTTTCAGGTTTGACTTACTGATAAGTCAAACATTGTGCAATAAATTGAGATATCTCTCGTTTCATTACATGCCACCAATTGTTCCCTATTAGAGCATGATACATCTTGTTACTTCCCAGAAGCATGTTGTATGCTGACTCATAAGCCTCGCATAGTAAGCATTCCTTCATGACCCATCTGGTATTACCAAACGATTCTCGTAAAATAAGATTCCATCATCTTCCACGGTGAACTCTTATCTCCCCCTAAGAGACAAGCTCACGAGTATTGTATCAAAACTCATAATCATACTATATAGTAAGGATTTCCACATCCACGGTTGGCCGCATGTGAAATTTTGCAATCATCTTACAACTCAAGACATCAGCCACCACATTTGTCTTACATTGATGACACTCAATTGTGAAGTCATAGTCCTTTAGTAGCTCTGACCAAAGCCTCTATCTAAAATTCAAATCCTTTTGTTTGAATAAGTATTTTAGGCTCTTATGGTTGGTGTATATTATGATCTTCTCTCCAAATACATAACGTCTCCAGATTTTCAAGGAAAACATGACAACTGCTAGCTCGAGGTCACATGTCAAATAATTACCCTCATGAGGTTTAAGATGCCTTGTGGCATAAGCAACCACTTTACACTCTTGCATGAATACACAACCCAGCCACAAAGAGACGCATCGCTGCATATGGTGTACTCACCGCCAGGTTCAGGTTGTATCAGCATAGGCACCTTAGTCAATTTTTCTTCAAGCAGTCAAAGCTCTTTTCGTTCGCATTTGTACACACGAATTTTAGATCCTTGCGTAAAAGCTTATTTTATGGCGAGGCTGTTGTGGAAAAATCCTTCACGAACTAACAGTAGTACCTGACCAGTCCATGAAATTTCCACGCATCCCTTGCATTTCATGGGACCTTCCAATCAACTAAGGCAAAGATCTTGCTCGGGTCAACCTTCACTCCTTCATCGGAGATCACGTGACTAGAGAAAGTTACCTCTTCGAGCCAAAACTCGCACTCGGACAACTTTGCACAGAGCTTTTGTTTCCTTAAGATTTTCATTACCTTCTCCAGGTGTTGTGCATGTTCCTTGATACACTTCAAGTGATGAAGATGTCGTCAATGAAGACTACCACAAACTGGTTCAAGTGGGGTGTGAAGACAATTTTCATCAAGTTCATAAATATTTTTGGGGAATCGGTCATAGCCTAAAGCGCATCGTAGTGAACTCATAGTGCTCATAACATTTTCGGAAAGCTGTCTTTGGTATGTCCTCCTTCTTGACTGGAATCTTATGATATCCCGATCTCAAGTCAATCTTGGAGAATACCTTTGCTCCCCGAAGTTCATCAAATAGGCCGTTGATGTGCGGTACAGGATGGCAATTCTTGATGGTTACCTTGTTGAGTTAGGGATAGTCGCTGTAGAGCCTCATGGATATGTTCTTCTTATGCACAAAAAGGACTGGTGTGACCCACTACAGATAAATCCTCTATCTAGCAAATCTCGTAACGGAGCCTTCAACTCTTTCATTTACCACTAAGAATATCCTATGGATGAAAACTCTTAATAGAGTGTGTTGACAACAATCAATTTACTACTATAGTTACTGTTAATTCATAAGAAGGCACTATTTATTTCGGATGTAGATCCTACAGGCTTTGACATAGTAGTGACAAAAGAACAATCACTAAATATGCACTCCACGAAGCAACAATGGAGAACATCAAAAACAGATCCAAACCAACAAAAAACCCACATAAGAGGGAGAGAAAGTGTTAACTACAAAAAATCACCGAAATGGCGACTGAAATCACTAACAGAAAATATTCCGGCGTCGTTAGCGATTGAATTGTCAACGCTTCAGGCTCGACGACTTATATTGATGAAGAAAGGAATCGATTAAAGAACAATGATTATCCATCTAAAATTGGGAAACTCTGATATCATATTTGGAGCTTGTTCTTTAAAGCTTAAACTCTTAACTTTCAGTTTTTTCTAGTTCATTCTAATTTCTTCGCGTTCCTTCTAGTTCTTTCCAGTTTCTTCGAGTTTTTTCCAATTATTCTCATTTCTTCAAACTCTTTCGGCTCCTCAAAAAGTTACTTTAAAAACGATATATTTTTAATGGGATAGTAATAATAATAATAATAATAATAATAATTAGTAATAATAATAATAATAGTAATAATAATAATAATTAGTATTATTATTAGTATTATCTTCGTTATAGTTATTTTTATTATTACATTTATTATATTCATAACTATAGTTAATAAATTATGTCATTTTTTATTTTATCCATGTCACTATTTTTACGATTGACTCTCTTCTAAATTGGTACGGGAAAAACATTTTTCAAATTTTAATAAAATTTGAAAGTTAAAATATTATAGAGAAAAAGACTAAGATAGGAGTAAAACATATAAATGTACCAATTTACGAGTTCTATTTTTATTCCCAAAATAAGAGTTACAATATCAATCCTGAAAGGAAAAAATAGATTTGATCATATTATGTGACAGGTATGATATTTAACATATAATCTTGTAATATAAAGTATAATTACAAATATATTATTTTATAATAAAGACTGCATAAATAATTTGATTATTCGGGAAGTTGGGGGCGAAATGGTCATTGCATATTTTTTACGTTGCTATAAAAGAACGAAGACAAAAAAAAGTGGAACCACCAAAAAATAAAAAATAGACAAAAACATTAGGAAACAATAAACATTTGATTTAGATGTTTCAAATACTCCCTCCCACTCATACCTTTACTAGTGATGTTACGGGTGCACCGTATTTGTACCTCATCGATCATAACTATTGAATTTTTATTTATGTTTAATTTTTTTTACTACACTTGAGATAGTGTGATGAAGATGAAGTGGTGTACATTTGGGGTACACTTTTTGGAAAATGTATCTCTAACATTTTTCTACCTTTATTCCCACTTTTGTGGTTAATATTTTAAAACTTTTGATCCGAAGAATTTCGGGAAAAAACATTAATTATGATATAAATTTGAAATATCAAAGATTCATTTTGAAGTGCAGTTTTTAAATATGATAATTTTATAATTTAATTTTAGACATAGTATATATATAGTGATATTAATGATCAAAAATATTACATTAAAGACTGTTAAAAAATCAAATGAGAAAAAAGTATGGAACGAGAGTTGTGCTTCCATTGTCATTAGGTGCACATGTGACATGTAGACTTTCTCACTTTTCATTGGCCGACATATCATTTTTTTTTTTTCAAAAGCCTAAGCATCAATAATATTTATGCACCAAGGTCCATAAAATAAGTGTGGACACGGAGTATGACATAATGAATTTTATTCCATTTCCTTCCATATTTTTTGACGTGAGTATTGAGATTTTAACAATCCCATGACAAAAAAAACAGAAAAAAAATACAAGGTCTTAGTTAGATGGCTTTATTCATTGACTCATATTGTATTAATGCATCCGTGTCACTTATATTAACAGTTTAAAAATAAGACAAAGAAAACGTTGTCCACAAGATCCAACTACCCAGCTCGGGTTTTGGGCAACTAACTTGAGCATGTTCCCACGAAAAGTTTGATCTTGCATAATTAGGAACAATATTTTTACTTAGTCTTTTGAATTATTTTGTACTAATCCTGGGTGGAGTAGGAGGAGAGGCTAAAGAAGGTCGGTTACTCTCTTCTCCCCACCTCTGATGTACTAGACATCCCCCCAACGTTTCAAAAATTGCCCTAAACAAAGCCCGTAGGAACCTTCTGGAGGGCTATGTTCTTGAATATAATGAAAATTGGCCCAACATTGTTGAGCCCCACCGGGAGGGTAGAATAGGTTTTCATATTGTTTCTTTGGAGAGTGGCATAGTCTTTCCTCTCCGCCCCCTCCTGGTTGAACTCTACCACGCCTTTAGGATTCTTCCCGGGTAGATTACCCCCAACGCCCATCGTCTATTAAATTCTTTTGTAAATATCTATTCCCATCTTCGCATTGATCCTTCCCTTCGTCTTTTTCTCTTCTTGTTCGAAGTCCTACCCGGGCAACCCGGTTGTGATGGATTTGTTTATTTCAAAGGTCGCCCGGGTCGTAAGTTCATCTCCGACCTTCCCCAAAGTAATAAGAGGTGGAAGGATATTTTTTTCATAAAAATTCCTCCCTCCGTCTCTCCACTGGCCAATTTGAGGTGGAACGACACCTCCTCAACCAAGAATTCCCTGAACCGGCCATGACTCTAGACTTGGAAGAAACTTTGGAGAAGCTGCTCGGTGGGGATCCTTTTATCGGGATGCTATATCATTTCAAGAGAGGGTTTGCAGGATCAACCAGGGTGGCGAGGGTACCTCGTAGGCCCATGAAGAAGAGGGGCACGGGGTACCCTCCCAAGGCAACACTGCAGAGGCCGAGGGCCATCGTCACCCAGGTACTTCTTGCATTCTGCTCTATCTCTCCTTTATTCTTTGTACTGCTTTCTCTAATTATACTTCACAATATTTTTTGGATTTGTAGATATGGAGTTCGAATCCTACAGATGCCCAAGAAGACTTGCGCCTCTACCTCATCCGGTCAGCATCTGGCTCTTCCCAAGACTCAACCGGTCCAACAAGAGACCGTTGAGATTTTGGATGAAGAGGAAGCCCCAACGACCGGGGCATCGGATTTGAATCCTCCCCCCAACAAGGGGAAGAAGAGCCGGATGAAGAAGGTGGCTACGTCCCACCCTTCCTTCAAGAGGAAAAGGGGGGAAAGTGTACCATAAGTACAATCCATAGAGGAACTCTGGGTCCTGCTTGGGCTCAGGCTGAAAGAAGTAAGTCTCACCCAGTATGTCTTCCATAAGTTCAATATATTTACATAACCGTACTAACAATTATCTTTGTGTTTTTTCCAAGGCAGCCCGGTTGGAAATGAAAGTGAGGGAAGGGGAACAGAGGGCCTGGGAGGTGAACGCCGTGATTCTACGGCAAAAAGAATGAAATGGTCAAGCTCTTGAAGGCGACCGAGGCAGTAGGTGCTAAGAACCTCGAGCTGAAGGAGGAAAACACCCGGTTGATGGAGGAGGTCTCACATCTGAAGGAGATCGTGGAGTATCTAGGTAAGGGGTATTATGCCAAATAAAAACAAACGGTTTTGTCGCTACCTATCTTGAAAATATAACAATTCTTGGACTTCTCATTGTATAAGTAGATTTAATCCTCTCATTTGATTTTTAACGATCTCAAATCTAACTTTTTAGTGATTAGTACGGATATCTGGGTTATCAAAAAAGTATTGACCAATAAAATCAAATTTGAATATTAGAATCCGGACGGAAGGAGTATTATGGAAGAATTTTGACACTTAATGAAATTTTATGAAATTGAGTAAAAGCTAAAATTCATAATTGTAACTAACAAAAAATTTCAAAATCAACTTTCATATTATATAATTATATTGAGGATGTGATATAATTATACCCTCTTATAACATATAGGTTACTTATGGTAAGAATATAAATGTTCAATTGTCCTTTATTCTATGAAACTCATAATGGAGTACTACTTAAAATTTATGATACTCTAAATGGAAATAATATGTTAAAAATATACATTTTCAAAAATAAAGTTACTAAAAAAAAGTGCCCGCATTTAAAGGCGTGTGCATCAATGAATAAATAAGCTATATATTAAAGAAGTATTATTTTTGAATTCTTTAATTTTTTATACATTTAATGTATTGCCTTTTAATAGGAATACATTAATAATTTATGTACCTTTTATAGTTTTCCCCCATAAATGATTAACTTAAACTAATAATATAATTTATTTTAAAATATACAAAGCAATATAAATATTATTTAAAAAATTAAAAACTAAAATAATATTAACCTTTAATTTAATTAGAATTTTGAAATGAAAAAAAAAGTATAACCATATAATTTTGGTTAGAGTGTACTAGAGATCTATTAACACTCACTCTAGAAGTTAAAAAAATTATAGAATATCCATACATATTGGAGAATATAATTTTTTGAAAGCTAAATCTTATAATTTTAATAAAACATTAAATATAGTAATTTGCGATATTACTTTCCCTCTTTTTTTCAAATCTAAATCTTATAAATTTAATAAAACGTTAAATATAGTAATTTGTGGTATTACATTCCCTCCTTTTTTATTCAATACTTAAATTACTCAATTTTAGAGTTATGTTAATGAAAATAATTGATACCCCTTAAATCATATTACAAAATGTTTGGATATAATTCAACCAATGTGACATTCGCCACATACTCAAGTTTAAGTTCATACATTTTCAAAGAGGATCAATATTATGATTAAAAAGATGGAATTAGTATTTAAACTTTACCTTTCGTTTTTTTTACGCATTATTGGTATAAGCATTCAATTTTTCCATAACAATTATGTTAGGGAAATTAACGAAAACATGAATCAATCGAGAGTTGTGTATAACACTTTTAGATTGAATATTTTGGTTGTTCAATCCAAAATTCAATCGGATAAAACACGAAAGTATCAACAACGAACTTGGATTGCTGAGAAATTTTCGAATTATTTTTTACCATGGACTTGCAAGAATATATGGAGTTGCGGTGAGAAGAGGAGACGCGATCGCGTCTTTTACCCAAGACGCGCGAACCTCCGCGTAAAAACCCTTAGAAAATCGGCGCTATCCTTAGGGAATTTTCCTTTAAAGAAAATTCAAAAATAAAAATTTAATTGAAATTTTAACATAGCACTTTGCCCAAAATAAAAAATTTTCGAATTTTCGACCCCAGCCAGGGGCTCTGCCCCTTGGACCCCGCAGGGGCTGCCGCCCCTTGAACCCTGCTCGGGTGCGCTGCCCCCTTGGAACCCTGGATAAAACGGGATTTTTATCGTAACAAACTCAATGAAGCGTGCACTCCGCACCACCAAACTTCTTTGATGATTATTAAGATACCATTGGTCATAGTTTTTCCAATTACACTAAAATATATAACGTTCCTCCCCTATTTTAGTGTAATCCTTGATTAACTAAACAAATTCATAGCAAACAACAAACTTATGCATAAATGAAATATCGTGACGATTGAATTTCATCTTAGTACATTACACATTCCAAATATTCGAATATCAGGGTATCACTAAGGATTGAACCCTTGCTATTCATTTTGAATAGATGAAGATAATATACACAAAATTTTACATACTTTAATGTTTTAACTTGACACTATTATTTACTAGCCTTGTGTCCTAATCCTTCATAAGCATATCCAAGCGAAGTCTCTACTTCTTGAAGTGGCTAAACTTCATGCTCATATAGGTAGTCCTCTTTATTCTTGCACCTGCATATGCAATTTTTTAAAAGAACTTATAAGAAGACATACTTCATCCTCCTAATCTTACAGGTCTGAACACATACTTCAGGATATTATACTTATTGTGTTCCAATTTCCAGATGTTAAGATTTTCCACATTGAATTCAGCATCTAATGTTTTATTATATGGGAATTGGGATTCTTACCATGAGAAATTTAGATACACTTCAATCCAATACCTATAGTCGATCTCTGCACAAGGTTTCTACTTAACCCTTTGGTTAAATGATCAGCTAAATTTTGTTGAGTCCTTACAAACTCCACTGATATCACACCATGCATGATGAGCTCTCGAACCATGCTGTGTCTCACACCTAAATATCTTGACTTCCCATTGTAAACTTGACTATAAGTCTTAGCCAAAGTAGCTTCACTATCACACCGAATAGATATACGGGAGATATTGGTTTTGGCCACAATGGAATTTCATATATCAGATTTCTTAGCCATTCTGCTTCTTTACCGGCCGCCACCAAAGCCACAGACTCAGACTCCATTATAGAGTTAGTTATGCAAGTTTGTTTCTTTGATGCCCAACCAATTACACCTCCCCCGAGAAGGAATATCCATCCACTCGTGGAAGAATGATCTTCCATATTAGTTATCCAACTTGCATCCGAGCATCCTTCTAAAACTCAAGGAAAGTTGGTGTAAGTTAAACCATAATTCATGGTTCCCTTTAAGAATTTAAATACTCTGTTAATAGCTTGCCAATGATGCGAACTAGGATTGTTAGCATACCTACTAAGTTTCCCAACCGCATACGCTATGTCTGGCCTAGTACTAATCATAGCATACATCAAACATCCAATAGCTCGTGAGTATTCTAGTTGAGATACCGCAACAACTTTATTAGGAAAGAGTTTTAGACTTGGATCAATTGGAGTACTGACCGGAGAACAATCCTTGAAGTTAAAATTCTTCAAAATCTTCTCAATATAATGTGATTGAGAAATAGAAATTTCATTATTCTTACGCTTGATCCTTATACCTAGGATCACTTCAGCCTCCCCCATGTCTTTCATGGCAGACCTAGATGACAAAAACTCCTTGGTGTTATCAACTTGATTTTGGTTAGTACCAAATATTAACATGTCATCTACATATAAGCCAATTATAACTCCTTGTCCAGAAGCATCAAATCTGCTATATACACACTTATCTGCTTAGTTTAATTCAAAACCATTTGACTAAACAATGTCATCAAATTTCTGATGCCATTGTTTTGGTGCTTGCTTTAGACCATAAAGAGATTTCACCCACTTACAAACCTTATTTTCATTCCCAGGCATGACAAAACCTTCAGGTTGTTTCATGTATATCTCTTCATCTAATTCACCATTTAAGAATGCAGTCTTTACATCCATTTGGTGAATTACCAAGTTGTGTATAGCTGCAAGAGCTAATAAGAACCTAATTGTAGAATTTCTAACAACAGGTGCATAGGTATCAAAGAAATCAATACCCTCCTTTTGTTTGAAACCTTGGATGACCAATCTGGCTTTGAACTTATCTATGCTTCCATAGACCTTCATTTTCCTTTTGAAGATCCATTTACATCCAAGAGGTTTGCACCCGGGAGGTAAATCTATCAATTTCCATGTATTATTTTGCATGATGGAGTCCATTTCATCTTGAATGGCTTCCTTCCAAAATGAAACATCCCTTGAATCCATAGCTTCATTAAATGTCTTTGGATCTTCCTCAATATTGAAACAATATTGATATTGAAATTGAACCTCATTTCTTGTTCCTTCCATCAAGTAGAGTTAAAAATTGTTATTTTTCTATGACTATTAACAAAAGTCATGGTCAAACATTGTTATTTGCTGGATTATTTTTAATCAAGTCAGTGTTTGCTCATGGTCAACTTTATGTTGTTATTTCACGAGGGAAAGCAAAAATAAGGTTAAAATTATTAGTTCTAGATGATAATGAAAACCCTCGCAACCATACCAAAAAATTTGTATACTCTAAAGTCTTTCCAGAAATATAGATTTAAAAAAGACTTTGAAGTGTTCACTTTTAAATTTATATATAAGAATTTTCATTACCATATATTAAATGATAAATTATTTATTTTACTTTGATTTTAATGTTTGTAGTGTTAAAGAATGCATTACATATATTTTCATAAAATCATTTAAAAATATTACATTGAAAATAATTAACAAAAATGACAAAAACTTCATTCAACTCGTGCATCGCACAGGTTAAAATACTAGTATCCTTCCTATATATATTTGTAAAAGAGAGTTTAATAGTTGTAGTGTTGACACATGTCATTCATGACATGGCATTTAACGCCAACATGTACAGACCTCAAACATTAAACGCCAACGTGTACAGACACCAAGCATTGATGTTCGTCCTCCGCAATAATCGCTTCAATGGTAACCGGTACAGACGCCCACCCGTCATCTTACCCCAACAAACATCAAAACGCCAAAACGAACATCAACCGGTACAACGCCAAAACAAACATCTAAAATCATTACAACAAAATGAATCTCTTCAACCACCAACATCAAATTAAAAAACCTCAAAATACAATAATACAAGTTTATGGTAATTAAAAGAAATAATCATGAACAATCTTTTAAATAAAAAATAAACTAATAAATGCCACGTGGACCAATAAAATGATGACACTATGCCATGTAGATAAAAATTTCTCCATGTCATACGCCACGTGTCTCCACTACAACTAATGAACTCTCCTTTACATATATATACTAGTATTTCTACCCGTGCCATGCACGGGTTTAGAAGAAATTTTTTTTGATTCTACAATATGGATCTTAATTTTATTTGGCATATTATTTAAAGGTCAAATATAAATGATCTAGGTTTGATGTATTTCTACAAATCTATTATATTCTCCCTGTATAAATTCAAAAATATATTAATACAAAAGTCTTAGTGATTCAATGATTCTTTTTTCTCACATTAATTTAAAAAACCTAAATTACTTCCTCTTTCCTTAAATATTTGTCAACTTTTGATTTTTTTGATCAAAAATTATTAATTTTTGACCTCAAATTAAATAAAAATGTTATTAGATATTGATACAAAATTAGTTTTGTTTGACTTATTATATCATTTATTTTCAAAATATTATTTTATCTACTTAATATATAATATATATTTTATTTAATTATAAGTCAAATATTTAAAATAGTTAATCAGGAAAACTTGAGACTCGACAAATAGTCAGGGACAAAGGTAGTATTTAAAAAATAGGATTATTCCCATCCATAATCCCAACCCCCCCCCCCCCCCCCCCGCAATGATTATAAAAAATTATTATCTTTTCTTGCATTATAAAAAACAAAATCTTAAATTAGTGATCCTAAATCTCTATGAATAAAAATTTTAATTTTAAAATATTAAGAATCAATTATTTTTCTCCCCCACATTGATTTTAAAAAACAATAAAATATTAGTGCTTCAATGATTTTGTCAGGATAGTATTCTGGTCAAGATGTAAAATGTTCTATTAAAGTACAAATACTTACAAATTAGAAATTATATTTTCTTTGATATGGTTGTAACCCGTAAGGCCGTAACTGAGTCTCGAACTTATTAGCTATTATACCTTGAATTTTCTGCATAATTTTTCTTACTTTTTGATTATCCTAAATCTTCATTGTAACAAATCTTCTCACGCTCCCTTCCACACCTTGATCTTCTTTGTCACAGTCTTTTTTGCATAAATCTATATCGTCTCATAAAATATCATCCTATGAAGTTTCCATATATGATTGTGTAAATGAAAACGAAGGAAGTAAGTCCTCTCTCATTCAATGACACGTATAATTATCTTAGAAAATATAGTCCTTAACCTTTAAGTCACCTAATTAGAAATTATATGTTTCTTTGAGTAATCTCAAAATAGTCTTTTCAAATAAGGTATTTTCCAAAATCAGTATTATTAGCATTAATTATCTATGTAGTACTTTATAGTTAAGATTTATTCACTAAGTGTCTTCCGTATATGTTTGTTAAATGGATATTTAGTGGAGGAAATTTAGGTATTTTCAACATTTAAATGTAGATGAGTTTTTCAAAATGACCCTTTTGGATTAACCTTTTTCTAATTCAGGTCTCTATTTTAATAATTATAATTTTATCCCAATTGTGCATTTAGGGGCACCTTAATGTTTTGTGTCCCTCTATTAGCCACTCATGTTCACGCTAGTAAATTTCGAATGAGGATGACCTCGACTCCGATCCCCCACTTCATATCTATATAGAATTTTGATAAAATTCACGTATGAAAAATACGTGATTTGTTTTTTTTTGCAAATATTGTTTTGTTGTATATATCCCATGCGAACATTTTTTTGTATTTTTTTAAAAATTAGTAGTTGTGACTTCAATGAAGTCTAACGTGAAATACCTATGATTATTTTAAAATATTTTTGTAATTTTTCTTTGTGAAAACCCTTGCAACTCTATTTGTTTTGCTTGTTTAAAAATAAATTCATATCAAGTAAAAAAAATTGGATGTAAAATACATGTGATTATTTTTACGTGATAATTTTTTAAAATTTTATGTGAAAAATGTAACTATTATTTTAGAAGTTGATTTTAAAAATTTATACTATTATTTTAGAAGCTGATTTTATAAAAATTTTAATTAAAAAATGATTTTTAGTTCTCACTCAATTGCATAAAATTGCATGTAGATTCTAATTTTTTCAATAATACTTCCTCTGTGTTTGGATTTGATCTTCTCAATTGACTTTTTTTGTCAATTTTATATACTTTAACCTCAATATATAAAACGAACATTGTCTTTCGATAGAATTGCATTACCATTAACTTTTTTTGAAACTAAGGAATATCTTATGTTTGTGGCTCCTATTTTGGAGATTAAAAAAATATGCATTTTTATTTTGGTACTTTCTCCATGTTTATTACTCCCTCCGTCCCACTCTCTTTGTCCACTTACCTTTTGGCACACCATCCAATGCCTTTCTTTAATCCATTTTATCTTGTAATTTGTATATTAAAAAATTATAGAAATTATATATTAATAATCTATATGTTAAGACAAATCAAACAAGATCACACGTGACTATATTTAGGCTTACAAATTGAGAGAATTTGATGAGTCAAAGTGCTTAGATGAACAGTTCCAAAAGTCAAAAGTGGACAAAGAGAGTGGGACGGAGGTAGTACTATTCTGGCACAGAGTATTTTTTTCCAATAAATTATAGCGACACAGTACGTAAGACCTATACTCCGTATACAACTTAAATTAGATCTACCCATATTTTGATTAAAATTGCCACGTCATTCAATCGTTAATAGGTGGCGGGTGACTTGTTAAAACATTGTCATGTAGATTCGCCACTTGTCGTAATTCTAGGAGTTTAACTCTCAAATTTAATATATAAGGATAAGGATAAAGATATATATATATATATATATATATATATATATATATATATATATATATATATATATATATATATATATATATATATATATATATATATATATATATATATATATATATATATATATATATATATATATATATATATATATATATATATATATAGGATTACTCTTCACATTTCACAAAACAAAAGGATACAATGTAGTATTTCAAAATCCTACAAAACCAAAACATACACAATCCTTTAACACATACCCAAATCTAGCACGGAAGAAAATCTAATCATAAACCAAACCCTCCATTTCCAACCATCGCCTCAATATCATTATGACAACAAGCCCTAATAACAAGTCCGTGCGTAGCACGGGGTAGAAAACTAGTATTTATAAAGTTGAGCGGATTAATTACCATTGCGACATGTGTCATGCCACGTCATCATTTTTATTGCCAAATGTGTTGCCACATCATGCCACTTAATTTTATTTTAATCAATTTTTTTCACTTAATTATTATATAAATGAGGCAATTAATTAAGCGAGTGAAGAAAATTGAAAAGTCACATAATTATATAATACTTAAAACTTTTATTTATAGAGTTTTAAATAAATATAAAAAACAAATATACACGCAATAATTAAATTTTATAAAATTTCCCAAAACAATTTTTCTATACCCTTCACTTTTTAATATTAAATAAAAATTATTTAATTAAACTTTTATAATGCCCTTCACTTTCAAACTATTTAAAAAAATATCCATTTCATTATGATAACATATTTTTTTAAATATGCATAAGCATGGAGTTATTTTTAAAAATAATATAAGCTTTATTAATTGAAAAAAACATTGTATATAAATTTTAAAGCTATGCATGGTACCATTTATTTTTTCTATTACGGAGTACTTCTAAAAACAATTACATACATTTTTCCCTAAGCATCTTTATTAACTACATTGTTTAATTCAAACTTTAATATAAACTTTATCACATATGCATCTTTAATAACTATATAATTTATTTTAGAACTTTTCATCATGCTTTATTATATATGTGTCTCTATACGCCAATGTAGTGCGGTTTAAATTAATTTGTTTCTTTCAAATATTATGTAGATTTTATATTTTTGAAAAACTATTTATGTTTTCATATAATTATTTTATAAAATAAAGTGTTAATTTTTTTAATAAAAAATTAATAAAATGACACTTTTATTCCATGTGTCATATGCAATGCTACCCACGCACATAAAATAAGTGATCAAATTGTTTATAAACCTTTCACTTGCTATATTTTTGTATTTTACATTAATATTAAACTTGATACTATATAATCGTTATTTTCATTTTATTTTTTTTATAAAATCTTATTAATTTCTAACTAAAATAATAATTATTTTTTATTATATTTTCATCATTATAGCACATGTTGTTAATACAAAGCATTAATTTATTATTTAAAAATTTTATAAATTAAATATTTTATAATTTTTAAACATAAAATTACTTATAAACTTTTGAGAGCCAGGTTCCATGGCCACTGGATTCCAGTGGCCACGGAAGCCATTGCCCCCGACGGAGCTCCGTTCATAAAATTGATGATTCCTACCCCCTCTAACTCCCCCCCCCCCCCCCCGCCAAGTCCCGACCCAAACTAATCACCCCACCTACGTAAATTGCACCTCGTAAGTATATATAATTGACTTTAAAGTCAAAAGTTTTGACTTTATACTTACGAGGTGCAATTGACCAGGTGGGATGATTAGTTTGGGTCGGGACTTGGCAGGGGGGTTTACTGGGGGTAGGAATCATCAATTTTATGAATGGAGCTCCGTAGGGGGCAGTGGCTTCTGTGGCCACTAGAATCCAGTGGCCATGGAATCGGGTTCAACTTTTGAACATATACACCATTTATTTTATTAAGTTTATATACATGTGCACCTTCATTTTTTAAATATGTATTTCCATTTAAATTTAATCATATATTTTTTAAACAAACTACATTATTTATGTTTTTTTTATGAAAAAAAATTTAAAAGTTCATTTTTATTAAGGAAAACGTCATATGTGTTCCATACAACACGTGTGATGCCACACATGCGCATTAAAATTTAAGTGTGACTATTGACTAAATTAATGAAAAATATAATATAAACTTAGTTGTTTGCTGATTACAGTGTTTATAAAAAAAATGAAAGGGAAGAAAACAGAGCTTGGTTTGACAACGATTATGTCTATTACTTGATGAATATTAATTATATTAGCCAAGTGAATTAAAATTAGACTCTTAACTAACAAATTAGGTCAAAATACTGTACTAAAATGTTGAACGTAGTCAAAAATATTTAAAATCTGAAATTGTAGAATTTGAACGTGTGAGGATGAGCAACAGAAAAGAAAAACTCTTGATCTTCCCCTCTCCTCCAATTTGCATGTCATAACCCTCTCCGCACTTAACACCATCGCTATGATGCTTATAATAGCAACAACAACAATAATAATAATCACATATGTAATATATATCATCATCATATAAAAACATTATTAAATAATCATATATTATGAAATCACTTAAAACTTAATTATAAAAGATAAAAAGAACTCATATATAAATGAGCTCTCTAATATTTTATTCCACTGCTTTATCCTAGAAATTAAAATACAATACATTTTTATTCATTTTACTACAAGAATGTAAGGGTAAACTAGACAGAAAAAAGAGACGGATTTCTGTCTCTTGAACAAAAACGAAACATAGGGACGGATTTCCGTCTCAAAAGTTGAGACAGATCTGAGAGACCGATTTTCGTCTCTTGATGGAATTTATATCTTTCACACCTGTTTAGAAGTCAGTCTTTTCTTAACTTTCAATCTCTAATATACCTGTTTAGACTATTTAGAAGTCATTCTTTTCTTAACTTTCAATCTCTAATATACTTTTCTTTTCATGAATTTTTATTCTTCCGTAAACATTATCTTCCATTTCTTTAACTTATTTACACACATCAAATATTAGGATTATCCCCATTCAAAAATCTTGTTTTATTGCTTCTAATTAATCAAAAAATTTACATTCTCATTTCTTAGGTATGTAATTATGTTTTACAGAATATTGGATATTGAGTTATTCTTTGTTTATTATTATTATTCAAGTATAAAATGTAAGAGATATATAATTCAATTAACTTTTATACAATAAATTTTTGTTCTTAAGTCCAGCTTAATTATGTTATTGATTGAAATACTTCTTCATTTAATTTATACAAAAATTAGCATATACATAAATATTTAATAATTTAATTATATTATTTTTTTTAATAAATGTAGGTAAGTTACTAATGTCAAATAGAAGGGAATGGATGCGAAAACGTTTGTTGGAAAATGGTTGGATAAATCCCGAATTTTTAAATGGTGTTCAAGATTTTATGAAAGTTGCATTTGCCAATAATGAAGATATGGTAAAATGTCCCTGTAAGAAATGTGGATTAAGATATTTTTGGGGTTCTATTAAAATTGATAAGCATTTGCGAAAGAATGGATTAAGATATCTTTTTTTGGCTTCTTTGTAGTCTATTCAACTAGGTCGCCCTTGTCGTTTAGATGAGCTGTTACAACATATGTGTGTTACAATACTCGTACGGATTACAACGGACGGGGAAGATGAACGGCCCCAGAAATAAAAAATAAATAAAATTCTGAATTTATAATTTATTCAGAATATTACAAAATAAACAAAGTTGGAAAATAAATTTCTATATCTTTAAACGGCCTTGTTGTACAAGGACATTAAGCACTGGACAGCACGGACATTAAGCATTGGACAGCGAGGACATTAAGCACTAGACAGTAATTCAAGGACGTTATGCACTGGGCTCCGAGGACATTATGCAATGGGCTGCGAGGACATTATGCACTAGGACAGAATGCAGCGAGGTCTTTATGAACTGAACCTGCAAAAAAAACCGTGGAAGGACAGCGGAGTCGCCGGGGCTGTCCTTAAATAGTAGTGCCCGCCTACCGTACCGGAAAAACGTGGGCACTCTCCTCCCAGGATAAAACCGCTATCGTGTGTGGAGATTGTACGGACCAACCACACACCAACGAACAAGAACAACGTAGGAAAGTTGACGACCAAAAACTTTAAGGGGATGGCCGGAAAATTTTGCCGAAAAATCAAGAGCTCTCTTTAAAAGAAAACAATAAAGTGTTTTCACTTTTCTTTCTCTCTTTCTCACGCAAGGCACACAAGAAAAGAGGAGAGGGGCCCTTTGATTTTATAACTAAGGAGTTTAAAATGTGTAACTCGTACACCATTAACCCTTAGTATAAATCATGGCATTTGTGGCATACTAATGGTGTGTTAATGGTGTTTAATTAGCCATTAACACGTCTGTTACGCTACGCTCCGTTTAAAATTTGTCTCGAATAATTGGAGATTAATGGCTAGTTAACTCCGAAAAAATGGACTAATTTTAAATAATAAGTAAAATTAATAAAAGAAGATTGGTTCAGTAAAACTGCAAAAATTGCAATCCTTACCATATTTTTTTATTAACGGGGTTAACTTTGAGAATCAATTTCTCATTCACCCTCTACCATTTTTGGCGTATAAATTGTCAAAACATTTATCTAATTAAAGAGAACACACGTACATTAATTAACGGTTAAAACCGTTAGTGGACCTATTGACAAATATACCCAATTTGGTCCGTTTAATGCCTATTAAAAATGCCAAAAATTTCAACAATCCCCCACAAGAATGAAAAATTAATTTTGGGGTCGACAACATCCCTCGGTTGAAAACCTGCAAAGAACATGTAAGTGTCTCCACTTTTGAACATGTCCCTTATAAAGTATACCTTCTTTACTAGCTGTTCAGTAGAACGCGATGTCTTTGAACTGTACTGCCGTTTGTGTAAACGATAGTATACCATACACACATTCCAACCAAACATCATTCTGTTCTCATGGTTGTGCCCATTTTGGTCGTGGGACACGCGCCTGGTGCTGTGAGAGTGTTTAGAGGATTAAGCCCAAGATCCTCCGTTTGAAGCGACCACACTTCACTCTTACATAGGTTATTCTTTAAGAGTATCCCGATTACTCCACTTATACAACCATGTCTATTGGTTAAGAATCATTAAAGCATTTTTATATGCTAACCTCATCATTTTCAGGAGTCACTGTTTTTAGCAGGAACAAAAGGGACTGATCGGAGGTTCCGGTACTGCCCCCACAGTGACCACGCTTCATCCTACAAGTAGGTTGTCCCATTGAACCTGGGTACTAGCCAGGTTGGGTTTCCTTCATAGGACTGTCCTAGCACAAGGGCTTTAAACCCATTCCTGCCACCAACTTCTCATGCAACTCATTTGTTAACCCTTTGGTTAGCGGATCCGCCAGATTATCTTTTGACTTCACATAGTCAATCATGATAATCCCAGTTGTGAGAAGTTGTCTAATGGTTTTGTGTCTACGACGAATATGTCTAGACTTACCATTATACATATTACTCTTTGCACGTCCTATTGCTGATTGACAATCACAATAGATGCAAATTAGTGCGACCGGTTTATCCCATCTTGGAATGTCCTCTAGGAAGTGGCGTAGCCATTCAGCTTCCTCACCACGTTTTTCTAAAGCTATAAACTTAGACTCCATGGTGGACCTAGAAATCACTGTTTGCTTTGAGGATTTCCAAGATATTGCTGCACCCGTTAGCGTAAAGACATATCCACTTGTGGACTTCAAGTCTTTACTATCAGATATCCAATTCGCATATGAGTATACTTCCAGTATCGGTGGATATCTCAAGTAGCATAATCCATAGTCACGTGTATACCGCAGGTATCTCATCACACGTACAATAGCCTTCCAGTGCTCATCACTCAGATTGCTGGTGTATTTACTCAGCTTACTTATGGCACAGGCTAAATCTGGTCGAGTGCAACTCATTAGATATATCAAACTTCCAATAACTCTCGCATACTCGATTTGAGAGTTACTGGAACCTCGGTTTTTAGCCAGGTGTGTGTTGATGTCCAACGGCGTCTTTGCTACTCTAACGTCATCCTTGTTGAACTTGTCAAGGATTTTATCAATATAATGGGATTGGCTCTGTACTAAACCCCCAGGTCTTCTCACAATTTTAATTCCAAGAATTACCTCAGCCACGCCCATATCTTTCATGTCAAATCGCGAGTTTAACATGTCTTTGGTAGACTTGACCATCTTGTCATCGCTACCAACTATGAGTATGTCGTCTACATATAGACACAACATGACATACCCTTGGGATGTGTTTTTTAGATAAACACACTTGTCTGATTCATTAATTTTGAACCCAGAATTCATCAATTACCTGGTCAAACTTCTCATGCCATACTTTTGGCTCCTGTTTAAGACCATATAATGACTTAACGAGTTTACATACTTTCCTTTCTTGACCAGGAACTATAAACCCTTCTGGTTGTTCCATGTAGATCTCTTCTTCTAGATCTCCATTAAGGAAAGCTGTTTTCACATCCATTTGATAAACTTCTAAGTTCTGCAAGGAAGCTATTGCAAGTATCATCCTAATGGAATTTATCCTTGACACAGGGGCATATGTATCAAAATAATCAAATCCCTCACATTGATTGTAACCCTTAATTACAAGTCTGGCTTTGTACTTATCAATGGAACCATCTGGTTTCATTTTCCTCCGAAAGATCCACTTAGAACCTAACGGTTTGCATCCAAGAGGTAGATTCACTAACTCCCAAGTATGATTCTGCATAATAGAATCAACTTCACTTTTAATTGCCTCTTTCCACTGAGGACCTTCAGACGAAGTCACTGCTTCACAATAAGTTCGTGGTTCATTTTCTAATAAACATGTTAGAATATCGGGTTCAGTCTCTATCACAAATGATAGAGTCCCCGATTCAAATTCCAACAAATAAGTTAGAAAATCATTACCAAAGGACTTCTTAGTCCGTGTCCTTTTACTTCGTCTTAGTTCAGTCTCAGTTTCGGTTTCATCAATTATACCGGTATTAGACTGATCTGAGGAACCATCGTTGAACATTTCATCATGTGAACGTTTGGACGAACTTGCTTCTTCCCTTGACTTTAACGGAAATATCTTTTCGAAGAATGTTGCATTCCTCGATTCTACTATCGTGTTCTTATGTATTTCTGGATTATCAGACCTATACACTAAGAACCGATACGCACTACCACTGTAGCCAATAAAGATTCCATCAACGGTCTTTGGACCAATCTTTATTTTCTTTGGTGATGGTGCTAAAACTTTTGCAAGGCACCCCCACACGTTCAGGTATTTATAGGAAGGTTTCCTATTATACCACAACTCGTAAGGAGTCTTATCGAGTTTCTTTCAGGGTATTTTATTTAACAAATAATTGCTAGATAAAATAGCCTCCCCCCACATATTTTGGGGTAGCCCCAAACTAAGCAACATCGCATTCATCATATCTTTGAGAGTGCGATTTTTCCGTTCCGCCACACCGTTTGATTAGGGTGTGTATGGCGGAGTTACCTGATGCACAATTCCTTGTTGTGCACATAATTCGGCGAATGGAGCTTCGTACTGCCCGCACCTATCACTCCTAATCGCTTTTATTTTGCGATTGAGTTGCTTTTCTACTTCATTCTTATACCAAATGAAAGTGTCCAATGCCTCATCTTTACTTTTAAGTAAATAAATATAGCAGTACTGTGTGCTATCATCGACAAAAGTGATAACATATTTGTTACCACCTCTTGAAGGCGTTGCTTTGAAATCACACAGATCCGTGTGAATTAAATCCAGTGGCTGAGTGGTTCGTTCAATTGTTTGAAACGAACTTCGTGTTGACTTTGCTTTGACACACGTCTCACATTTGTGGGATAGGTCGATGTCAAACTTAGGGATATATTCCATGTTAATTAATTTCCGAAGAGATGCATAATTAACATGTCTTAGTCTGCCATGCATAACTTTCTCAACGACAGTGAGTACATTAAGCTTAAAAAGCCCATCAGAAATATAACCTTTGCCTATAAATATTCTCTTTTTGCTCAAGATCAGCTTATCAGACTCGAACACTATGCGGAATCCATGTTTGTTCAATAGTGATCCTGACACCAAGTTTTTCCGTATGTCCGGCACATACAACACATCATTCAGCGTGAGCTCCTTGTCGGATGTCATCTTGAGCTTAACTTTTCCCACGCCTTGAACCTTGGATTGGGCGGAGTTGCCCATCCACACCTTGTTGCCAGAAGTCTCCTTAAAGTCAAAGAGCATGGCCCGATTGGAGCAGCTATGACAAGTGGCTTTGGTGTCAACCCACCACTCTTTCGGGTTAGACCCGACCAGGTTGACCTCTGTCACGACAGCACAAAGGTCCATAGCATCTAGCTCCGAGCAGAGAGCTTCTTCCTTATTCTTCTCCTTCTTCTGAGGCTTCTTGCGGCACTTTGAAGAACGGTGGCCCGTAATGCCACTGTTGTAGCATTTCCCCGTGAACTTGGTCTTCGCGACGCCTCCTTTAGGACCAATTTTCTTCTTATCCTTATTTGGCTTGGGCCCTTTGGAAGAACCCTCTTTGGGTGGATGCTCCACCACATTGGCCTTAGCAACAACTACTTTCTTCTCGCGATTGAGACCCTCTTCACGGATCCGGAGACGAACAAGCAACTGTTCTAAAGTCATTTCTTTCCGTTTGAGCTTGAGATAGCTCTAGAACTCATCCCAAGCCGGCGGGAGCACATGAATGATCGCCGCCACTTGGAATGCCTCACTGACTCCCATTCCCTCGTCAGTGCACTCATTAAAAATGAGAATCAATTCTTCAGCTTGACTCACCACGGGTTTGGAATCCACCATCTTAAAATCCAAGACCTTACCGACAACGAATTTCTTCGCACCGGCGTCTTCGGCCTGGTATTTGTTGGACAGTGTAGTCCATAACTCCTTTGCGGATGCAGGCCTACTATAAACAGCATATAAGGCATCGCTCAAGCAATTCAGGATAAGGTTAAGGCACGTATAGTTATTCGATATCCATGCCTCTTTAGCCTGAACTGTTGGCTCGTCCGCGTTCTCCCCCACAACAGGGGGATCCTCCCTCAAATACCTCGCAAGGTTGAGGGTGGTCAGCCAAAATAACATCCTTTGCTGCCATATTTTAAAGCCAAAACCTGTGAACTTTACCGGTTCTTTGACAAAATTTGCAAGTAGCATGACAGTAGGATGTCCGACCGGTGCGGATGTGAAGACACCCTTGTTCGGTCCAAGTGAGGGAATGACCGGTATGGCCGAAGCCATATTCGGTCCAAGTGGGGTGACCATTGCGGCCGTAGCCGCGGTTGGTCCAATAACCGAGGTGACCGGAGCGGACCCTATAGTCGCGCTTGATCCAACGAAGGTGGTGATCGGAGTGGACCCCATGGCCGCACTCGATCCGAAAGGAATGTTGATCGAAGTGGTCTGCCCAACAGAGCCACCCAATCCAGCCGAAACGTTCACAACTGGAGTCTCGGAACTACTCTCGTTTCCGGTGTGAGCGTCAAAACCGAATCCGTCCATACCCGCCGTCGTGCACGGATATGACTACTACCTTAAGATTGTTACAATACTCGTACGGATTACAACGGGCGGGGAAGATGAACGGCCCCAGAAATAAAAAATAAATAAAATGCTGAATTTATAATTTATTCAGAATATTACAAAATAAACAAAGTTGGAAAATAAATTTCTATATCTTCAAACGACCTTATTGTACGAGGACATTAAGCACTAGACAGCACATACATTAAGCACTGGACAGCGAGGACATTAAGCACTCGACAGTAATTCAAGGACGTTATGCACTGGGCTGCGAGGACATTATTCACTGGGCTGCGAGGACATTATGCACTAGGACAGAATGCAGTGAGGTCTTTATGAACTGAACCTGCAAAAAAAATACCGTGGAAGGACAGCGGAATCGCTGGAGCTGTCCTTAAGGTAGTAGTGCCCGCCTACCGTACCAGAAAAACGTGGGCACTCTCCTCCAAGGATAAAACCGCTATCGTGTGTGGAGATTGTACGGACCAACCACACACCAACGAACAAGAACAACGTAGGAACGTTGACAACCAAAAACTTTAGGAAAATGCTAGGGTGCCACCACATGGGTGCTACCATGGGTGCACCCATGCTTCGCACAGACAAACACAGACGATAATTGTCTGTGCGACACAGACAATTATCGTCTGTGTTTGTCTGTGCGAAGCATGGGTGCACCCATGGTAGCACCCATGTGGTGGCACCCTAGCAGGGTCCAAAACTTTAAGGGGATGGCCGGAAAATCAAGAGCTCTATTTAAATGAAAGCAATAAAGTGTTTTCACTTTTCTTTCTCTCTTTCTCATGCAAGGCACACAAGAAAAGAGGAGAGGGGCCCTTTGATTTTATAACTAAGGAGTTTAAAATGTGTAACTCCTACACCATTAACCCTTAGTATTAATCATGTCATTTGTGGCATACTAATGGTGTGTTAATGGTGTTTAATTAGCCATTAACACGTCCGTTACGCTATGCTCCGTTTAAAATTTGTCCCGAATAATTGGAGATTAATGGCCAGTTAACTCCGAAAAAATGGACTAATTTTAAACAATACGTAAAATTAATAAAAGAAGATTGGTTCAATAAAATTGCAAAATTGCAATCCTTACCATATTCTTTTATTAACGGGGTTAACTCTGAGAATCAATTTCTCATTCACCCTCTACCATTTTTGGCGTATAAATTGTCAAAACATTTATCTCATTAAAGAGAACACACGTCCATTAATTAACGGTTAAAACCGTTAGTGGACCTATTGACAAATATACCCAATTTGGTCCATTTAATGCCTATTAAAAATGCCAAAAATTCCAACAATGTGTACTAATCCAAAAACCGGACAACCATATCCAACTGGACATACTCAAATTTTGGTACGGAGTATATCATATTTACAGGTTTATTCCTTTTTTTTATTATATGTTGTCACACTTTTTTTAACATGTTAGGAAAAGTATTGTGAAGTTATGGTTACTAAGTTTGAGGAAGATCGTGAAAGGTGGCTAGTGTTCGATAAAGATGCTGATTGGGTTCAAGCATCTGGTGGGGTTCAAAAGGGAGATCAATGGACCAGTGTGCCTTTGGAGTTTTCTAATCCTGATGCATTTTCTTCAGCGGCTATGACATCACAGGTAAATATGATTGTTTATGCATATTAGGTGTTTTGTTTTGTAGAATGAAATTTTTATAATGCCTTTTATTTTATTTTGAGCTCTTATCATACTTTTTAGGGATATGAATTACTTATACATTTGTAGTATTACTATTTTTATTCTTTACACGTGCACTATAATGTTTCTTGAGTATTATTGTAAAAGGTGGATGGTAGTGAGGTTGAGCATCTCAAAGCAGAACTCAAGAAGAAAGATGTAGCCTGGAAAGGAAAAATAGAGAGCTTAGAAAAAATTGGAAAAAACAAAGATGGCTCAACGAGAAGAAAGAAAACGCCATCGCGAGGTTGAAGAAGAAATGGATGATTTAAGAAACAAAATGAGGTCATTCAATGCATCAATGTCAAATGTTTATCGAGAACTAATAAAAAGAGGAATAATTCAAGAGAGTGAAATAAATACTTTCCTAGTTTCTAGTGGATCTAAATCTGGAAGCAAAAAGAAGCCTCCCCGCCCATCAAAAACAAAACAGCCCCCCTTTGAACCTTTTTCTGATGATAGCGAGGACTCAGAGAAGTCATTATGCTCTTCAGATGATGATGAGTTGGATCGTAGGTAGATTCAAAATTGAAAAAAGCAAGTATTCAACTACTTTCATATCTTACTTATTAGGTAACAATTTTATACTTGTTTTTTTTATAGATGCAAAAGAAGATGAAAAATAAAAGCTCAAGCACACAATTAATGATGACATTGTCATAAACAGGAGCATGATACATTGATGTTTTGGAGTTTGGACATGGTGAAAAATGTTGTTATTGTTTTGAGAAAGTATGTTTGTTTCAATTAGATTGTTTTGGATTATGATGAATATGTGTTTTTTAAGACATGTGTTACAATATTAAGGTTGTTTAAGACATTATTTTGTTGGGTTGCTTTATTCTAAAAAAATAAAAAATATTTTGTTCGAGCACCATTAATTGTTCTGGTACTACCTAATATATGGGTTTAGTTTAGGGAGGTGTTATTAATCTCAGCAAGTCATTGTTTTAATATTTAGATCTTGAGACAGATTTTAGTCTCTAAAATGAATAATTTTGAATGTTTGCTGGCCAAGTTTATACATATAAGAGACGGAATTCTGTCTCATTTCACTGCCGTCTCGTTTCCGTCCCAAACACAAAGAGACGGAATATTCCCGTCGCAAATGAGACGAGACGAAATAAATGGGACTGATGAATTCGTCTCTTTTTCATCTCACATTCAAGACAATTATGAGAATAAATTGCCGTCTCTTTTCTTCCTGCATTCTTGTAGTGTTGCACAACTCATATATATTAATTTTTAGTTTCAATTTTTATACAATACATGCCTCAGCTTAAGGCTCGACCGGATTGGGTTGATGTTCCCGGAGTACCCCAACAAGTAGGGGGCGTTGAGTGTGGTTATTATACCATGCAATTTTTATGACTCGTCGTCACTATGTGTGCACAATGTTCTTTACCGTTATACGATGTAAGTTTATTTTAGTGTATTTTTTAAAGTAATGAAGTGTTTATCATCATTTTCTTTTTCATAGATTATTAAACTTTATGTTGTGTGTTGTTTTCGTATTGCAGGTGTTTCAGTCTACTTTGCCTTATACTATAGCCGAATTAGAAGAGGTTAGAGAGTTTTGGGCGGGGGGTTTTCTCGATGAACTAGTGTAAGTTTGTGTTGTATTGTATAGTATTAAATGTATGTTAAAAGAGTGTTGTTTGACTCTTAGTTGTGGTGTTTAAACTTAGAAGAGTGTAGTTGTTTGACTCTTGATATTTTTTAAGATGTACAAGTGATGGAGGCAAATGTTTACTTTTTTGGTTTAATTTGTTTTGTGGCATTTGGGTTTTGTGAATATATTTGTGTTTGTTGTTGGTTTGTGTTAGTTGTTGTGTTGATGGGTTGAATTGTTGTTGTTGTTGAATCTATATATTTTGCATAGAATTCTGTGCAAAATTGAAAATGTAGTGGATTGGGAGCAAATAAAAAAATCCTTTTGAAAAAAATTATTTTTTGCATCGGTTATTTGTTAATAACCGATGCAAAAACCCCTTTTCAATTTATGGGAAGAGGCATTTGCATCAGTTATTACCTAATAACCGATGCAAAAGCCTCTTCCCAGAAATGGAAAAGGGGCTTTTGCATTGGTTATTACCGAACAACCGATGCAAAAGCCTCTTCCTAGAAATGGCGCCAATTCTAGGAAGAGACTTTTGCATCGGTTGTTCGGTAATAATCGATGCAAATGCCTAAGCTTTTGCATCGGTTATTACCAAATAACCGATGCAAAAGCCTCTTCCCAGAATTGGCGCCATTTCTAGGAAAAGGGTTTTGCATCGGTTAAACAACTGATGCAAAAAGTAACCTGAGCATTTGCATTGCTGGCTTTTGCATCGGTTCAAAACCGATTTAAAAGGGTAAAAATAACCGATTTAAAAGGTCTTTTTTGTAGTAGTGTTATAAGATGTTTAATTTGTATAATATATTTTACGTGATAGTATACGAGCCCGTACGAAGCACGAGAAAAAAACTAATTTTATTATAATTATAGTTTTTTATTATTCATTCGGGCCAAGTCGATCTGTGAGTTTTAGCACAAAATTTAAGTCCGACCCTAAACTACACATGCCCATGTTTATAAACCCCAACCTGGTCTGTATCTTAAAATCTCAAGCACAAGCCCGTTATTTTGAGAGCGGGCCAGATATGTAGACAAATGATGGGGTCTAATGTGTGCATGAAATGGAGGCCATGTCATGAACCACCAAATCAAAATGCATGAACCCAAGTGTGGTAAATAAATGCTCGTCATCACGTGCCTTGAGCACTATATAAACATAACCATGTATGTCTTCCGGTTTGTGGGAGTACCAAAAGGTCTTTGCACCTCTCTCTTCTCTCTTCATATCCACATACTCTATTTCTCTCTCTCTCTCTCTCTCTCTCTCTCTCTCTCTACTTAAGTGTACACTCCTCCGCTCTGCCTCTTTAATATGGAAAATGGGGCGTCAAAATTCAAAAGAATTTGTGTTTTCTGTGGGAGTAGCCAAGGGAAGAAAAGTAGCTATCAAGATGCTGCTGTTGACCTTGGAAAGGAACTGGTATTGTTATCTACCAAAGTCTTCATATCCACAAAGTCTCGCTCTCTTTTTATTGACTATTTGATAAAATAAAAACAAGTGTCATCACTTATTTTATATTCCCTCCGTCCCAAAGTATTTGTCCACTTTTATTTTTACACACCATCCAATGCACTTCTTTAATTCATTTTATCTTGTAATTTGTATATTAAAAAATTATAGAAATTATATATTAATAATCTATATGTTAAGACAAATCAAACAAGATCACACATGACTATATTTAGGCTTACATATTGAGAGAATTTGATGAATCAAAGTGCTTAGATGAACAGTTCGAAAAGTCAAAAGTGGACAAAAACTGGGGGACGGAGGGAGTAAGATTTTTGGTGTAGTTTTTAAATTGGTATGTTTCATTTTTTTTATTTCTAAATAAAATAAATTTTCAAAAAAATGGAATTTTGCACGTTCTTAGAATTGTGTAATCGAATTTGGGATAGAGGAAGCATTAGATAGTTTCATTTCACTGACTAAAACATAATGACTTTCTCAATATATGACCATATATTTTTATTTAATTCTCAATGTAGGACCATTGGTCATTATCTATTAGTCATTATACAAGTAAATGTACAGCATCACTAGGACATTATTCCTCCCACTAGATATTATTAAGTCCTATTTAGGGATTATAAAAGTTTAAATCCGGGAAATAACTTATGTTTTAGTCATATTTAATGCAAAATTTTCATTAATTTTTCCCTCTTGTGTATCTCTGAAAAATCTATTTTTTTCATTGTCTTTTCTGTTCTAATTTTTGCATGTGTCTCTGTTTTACAGTATTCTTGTTATCGTGTTGTTTCTTCTTTTTGTTTTTTTGGGTTGCTTTCCCGTAAATGATTCTTGAGAAATATCTTCCCCTTGGGGTAGGGTGCTCGAACGCGTAGCTCAAGTTGTCAATATATATAGAAAGTGTAAAAAGATATTGTGGCCAAATTCAACTTCTAGAAAAAAAGACAGTGTGGGACATTTATATTCTAGTCCTCGTCAAACCCATTTACAAAATTCTATTCCTTATTGACCAAGTTGAGATACTAGTTTCATTTAGACCAAAAGATGGGGTTATTGTTGGAGTGCCACATCGGATAATAAAATAAGAACACGACTAATATATATCAGAGGGTAAAGCTCTACCTATTAATCTAATACTCCCTCTGTTCCAAAAAGATTTACACGTTTCAAAATAATTGTGTCTCATAATCTCTTATCCATTTCTATTAAAAAACCATTTTTACCCCTTATTTTTTCAAATCCTACATATCACATCATACCTTTTTCCTAATAATCTACACATCACATCCTACTTTTACCCATCACATCAAGGGTATTTTTGAAAAGTCAATACAAAATTATCCCTTCCTTAATTTCAACTTTAGTTAAAATGGGTAGCACTTTATGGAACAGAGGGAGTATATTAAGCTTTTGGGTTAAAAAGTGATCCCGACTTTATATGTGAGTTATTAATTTTACCTGACACTTTGCCGGTTTTTTCATTTCTATATAAAACCCAAAAGGAAAAGGTGCAAATGTATCATCCTTGGAGTTAGGTGGCACTTACCTGTAAAGTGTAACCTTTTATGTGTTAATTGTGAGTTAAATTAAGAGCCCATTTTTACCCTTTGGACCTTTTCCAATCATGAAGATAAAAAAGAAGACAAAAGTGTGAATGGGTCAGAATATAAAAACTCTTTTTAGGTTGACCATCCTAAAGTTTGTGTTTTTGGTTGATTTCGTTCGGCATTAGCACATTATGGTTTACTAATTCAAACTCTACCGTTATCTCGTCTGGAAAAAAATAATGATCACATGCAAGGTTCAAATGAAGAATTTTCAACAATTTTTAGGTTGACTTTTTTTCCTGAATAATGATTAATGTGTAGAGTTGTTGTGGTAAAGGTTTCAAGGAACATTGATTTGGTTTATGGAGGTGGAAGCATAGGGCTGATGGGTCTGGTCTCACAAGCTGTTCATGATGGTGGCAGACATGTTATTGGGTAATTAAGATGCCATTCTTTTCTCTTTTTTTTTTTTACTCTTTTTATTTTGAATTAATCCTTCCATAATTTCATTATTCAAGATTAAATATTAATCGTTTCACTTCATAATGAATTAGTTTTCTTTTTTTTTCTTATTTAATTATTTTCGTTAATATTGCATCAGTTTCTTGTTAGTTTTGTCATTTCCCTTATTAACATTGTGTACTGAAACTAATCACTTTGTGTCTTGTTGTTGTTTCCCATACAGAGTAATCCCCAAGACTCTCATGCCCCGGGAGGTATATGTGCCCATTCTGTTCTTGAAAGTTGTTGGTCAACTTGCATTTAAATAAACTATCACATAATTATTTTTTTGGGGAAAAAAAATCAAGTTGCCCCACGTTGCCAAATTGCCAAAAAATTCCAAATTAGCTCAAATTTTACTTTCTCAAAAAAAAAAATTGAACTACAATTCTCAAGACCTCTAGTTGTTTTTTCGTCACCCGCATGACTTGTCGGTGAAAAATGTCCAACCCGCAAGTGATGTTGGTGTGGATGTATTGATATACATTAGATTTTTGAATGAATGTAAAGGAATACTCCGTAGTCGACTAGTCGTGTATCTATATTCATTTGATTCTTAATATATCCAGAATAGGGAGTAATATAATAGGCACTTTTTTTAGGTACTTGGAAGGTTTGTTCTTTTTTCTAATGGATACTCTGTATGTGTGTCAAATGCATGTTTCCAAGATGTACCATAGCCCACTAGCTGTGCAGCTCATGTTTTTTTAAAGAATTTTAAAGATTAGGTTCATAACACTCACACTGCATACTACATTCATCATTATGCACCTACTAATCTATAAAAAAAGTCATCTTTTTTTCAATAATGTTGCATGCACTTCACTTGGTGTAGACTAAGTTGTACATCAAGAAGTTGCATGAGTTCTTCGGTGACTAATACTGACACAAAATATTAGTGTTGTCTCAAAATTTTGCACTGACATTTTGTGCCAGTGTCAGCTAAGCCTGAGCTTGAGCCTTCAAAGTACTAGTGCAATCGCTTATTTTACAACTTGGTGTACAGCTAGCATAGTTGAAATTGTTGGGTAATGATAATTCTTTGTTTATTCACGGGTGAAACACCCACCCCGAGTGCCCCACACTTCAATTCGATAGAGCAGTAGAAGGATAAAGTTTAGTTTAGTCTTTAGAGATGTCGTATCGTGCCAGGTGTGTAGGGAAAGTTTTCAGATGAGATAAAATGCTCACTTTTAGAACCATTTAACATGTCTGGATTCGATCTTGATACCTTGAACTTAGTTTAACATTCTGTCTTAGAACCATCCAAACTATACCTATGGGCAACACTTTTATTATTCACAGTTTCAGAACACACTACAGCAGGGTCAACTCTTACCTTGACTTTTTTTGTGTGGGTAAATCTTTCACAGTTAACTGGTGAAACAGTGGGGGAAGTGAAAGCTGTTGCTAATATGCATCAAAGGAAAGCAGAGATGGGAAGACACTCAGATGCTTTCATTGCCTTACCAGGTTGGTACCATATATTCCTCCCATCCCAATAGCCATGTATGTCACTTTAACTTTTATGGTCAAATTTTTAAAATTTTTATTTATAATCATTATAAAAGTATTCTTCCTCTCCTGAATTAAGTGTCTAAATTTTCTTTTGAGTCCTAAAAAAATTGTTACACTTTCTTCTATGCAAGTTTAAATCACTCACTTTTTGTTTTTTTTAAGTATTTTTCTTAAATTTCGTGTAGTTAAATATTTCAACCATGCTAGGTATACTTCAAAGATTATACTCCAACTTGTACTCGAAAGACTTACACATGCACTCTGATGACTCACAATGACATAAAATTTCAGTGCGATCGCAAAATTATATTCTGTATTAGTGTAAGCCATCGGAGTGTAAGTCCAAGTCTTTGAACTACAAGTTGAAATACATCTTTAGGGTAGAAGTAGCTTAAATATTTATTACTACAATAAATTTGGGCTTGAGTGTTATACAAAGATTAAAGAGGGAAGAAATAAAGAAAAATAATCTGAACTTATAATATGTTTGGATTTTACAATGGAAGAAGTGGAATTAAAAATTAAATAATAAGGTGAAACGTCACTGGTCGAAGACGAACGGATACGGAGCTTCTCGGTGTGTAGTCGGAAAGACGAACCTGCAAACGTTAAGGAAAGTGGAGTTGCCGGAGCTTTTCCTTAAGGTAGTGTCGCCCGCCTCCCGCACTGGCTAACATGGACGATCCCTTCCCAGTATAAAACCGCTAACGTGCAAAGTCTGTAGCAATAGAGCAGTGCACCGACGAACTTAGAACGATGGAGAGTTACTCGCCCGAAAAGATGATCAGAAATTGAGAGAGGTTTAGACGTAGAGAGAGAGTTCTGAAAGCTGAGACTTCCTTCTCCGCTCAAGCCCGACCTCCTTATATAGGAGCGAAACTGGATTTTTGGTTGGACAGGGCGGACACCCCGAAGAGTCACATAAGACCTTTCACAATGCTTCCTTTCTTTGACTTAACGATGTGTCCACGCGTATTCGTTTTGATCTCGCAAAAAGATAAGAGTTGGCCCATGCCTTCGCCCCGACGCGTTGCACGCACGCACACGCCAACGCACGTTCTCGTGCGTGACGTGCCGAGCCGGACAGACGGCGGCGGCAGTGCGCGAGGGGTTCTTTCCTTTCCTCCTCATATTGTTTTACAATGCAATTCAATTAGCATATAAATGGAGGAAGATGAAAGGTCTCAAACTCGATGTGAGATAAGTGAGCTTTACTCTTCTCAAGTATTTTGACTTTGTGAATTAATTTCTCATTCAATCGATCATTATTCTTTGGCGACAATATACAGAAACACTTGTCTCATTAATTGTCTTGTCATAAGTAAAAAATTCCAATGGATTTCATGTCCCCCACCTGCTGTGATCTTTTATTTAGTTCACCCTTATCCAAATCCATTTATTTAAAGGTCATTCACAGTGTTGTCCCTTCTCTGTCTCTGTGTGTGGATGAAATTATATGTGCTCATTAGAGTTCTGCAGAGAACCTCTGGAAAGGTTTTTAGTGTCATCCTTTTGGTTCTTTTCTGTTACTGGTGCTTTATTTTGTTTGGACATACTCCAGACTTCTTTGTCCAATAAAAAACTTGACTAGTTGACTTTTACGAAATTTAAGAAGGATTAAGCTATTTGTACCCGAATTTGTACACTGCAGGTGTCCACCTACATTTTATCTCGGTATAATGTTAGAGTGATAGATTACACAAAATAAAGTAGTGTTAGTGCAAATTTTTGTTAACGCACCAACATTTTGTGTCAGTGTGAACTATCAACATGTTAGTGTATAACTTTGATGTAACTTTAGGGTACACTTTTTCGTGTAAGTGTAACATGATTGATTTCACAAATATATTGAAAAATAAAAAAAAAGTGTAGTTAGACTTTGTTAAATTAATAGTAGAGAAACGTTTTTAGCTACAAATTCTTTTTTCAAAGGAAAATTGAAGTTTTGTTCAGGGATGGGCAAAAAAGGAAATGAAAAATTCTTCATGAGACTTTGTTAAATTAATATAGAGTACTAATTTATAAATAAAGCACTTAAAAGAGATGAGACATTGCATGTTACTCAAATAGTAGTGTAATTCATTGTGGGACAAATGCATTATCAAACATAGAGATACTGGTTTGACTTCAATTCCTCGGTCTCAATTTAATGTTCTTGGTTTAACTTAGTACAAAATTTAAGAAAAGTAAAAGGATAACTAATCTAAATAGGACTAAAACATAATGACTTTCTTAAAATATATCCATATGTTTTTTTTCTAATGTAGGACCATTAGTCATTATTTAACTAAATGTCTAGCATCATTTGGACATTATTCTTCTCACTGGTCATTATTAAGTTCTATTTAGGGAATAAAAAAGTTTAAATCTTACATTGGGAAATGACTTATGTTTTAGTCCTATTCAGTGCAAATTTCACAAAGTAAAATTGGGCGTAACTTTTTTATGACGCGGAGGGTTCATTTGGTACATGAAATCGGCGGAATTGGAATTGAATTAAAATTTATATTCTATGGAATTGAATTCTCCAATTTTAATTCATTTGTTGCACTAACAATTCCAAATCTACATATTTTTGTGCTTTTAAACTGTATAATTGAAATTAAAGTCCCCAATTCTAATGTTATGGCTTTAATTTTGTGTACCAAATGGAGCGGAAGAGTATTTTAAGTTTTAAAGCATCTCAAAGCAAGGGTGTATATATATATATTCAACCATGCTAGGGGTACACCAAAAGTGTACCCCAAGTTGTGCCCTAAATAAATGCAGCAACATTTTCACGATTCACACGGCAGAAAATGTTAGTTCAATTTAAAAAATTTACACTGACATTTTTTGTTAATGTATTTCATCGCACTAACATCACACTAGCATAAAATGTCAATGCATGCTTTTGAGGTACAAAATGAGATACAAATTCTGGTCTTACTAGAAGCTTAATCCATATTTTTTTTTCTTTATAATATTCCATTCTTATCTAGATAGAAGAAGCATAGGGTTACAATTCAAACTCCATCTGTTGACTGATCCAAATCTTGCAGTTAGAACATAGAATCAGAACTATGTCAACTAACCCTTTTTTTAATTGGGTTCACAGCCATCTGAAATCAACTCAACTAAACTTTCCTCAAGTGAAAGATAAAACGAATGTGCTGCAAAAACATTAACAAGTTTGTAAAGAAAAAGTACCTAAAGGAATCATTCTGATCTGTAGTAGGTTTAAAAACCTCATCAACACTAACTTTAAATTCTTAATAAAATTTGCAATGTTTTTATAACAAAATATGATTTATAATGTCAAATAATGCTGACACGCTCACTTCGTGTCACATAACATTTTCGGGAAGATTTTAAAAATGTGTGATTTTAGTTTTGGTTTTTAATTTTGCCTTAATAGGATAAGAAATGATGTTTAAGAGAGATTGAAAATTAAAAATTAGAAAATAATACTCCTTCCGTTTTTTAAATACTTTCACTTTTATTTTTTTCCCCATAATTCTTTCACTTTCTATTTAAAAACCACTTTTACCCCTACTTTTTATTACCCTACCTATTACATCTTACTTTTATTCATCACATCAAGGACGAAAATTGGAAAAGTCAAACACAAATCTATATTCCCTAATTCTCTTAAAATTCAAAACATGAAGCTTTTTATGAAACGAAGGGAGTACTAAAATTACATATTTTTAAAGTCCGTTTTTTAATTTTTCAAACAGGAAATGTCTTGTGGGATGGAGAGAATAATAAACAACAAACAATTGAAAAGGCAACACACAAAACGCGAAATTATGCTGTTTCACGGGGCCAGTACTCCTGTTTAGAGAATGAGAAAACAAGATATCTATTTTTGTTATACGTTTCACATATTTACTCTTATTTACAAAGATTTCTTAATGTAGTACTATATTCGCCTCACAAGCGAATACCGCATTCCAATTTTTGTTTGTTTAAAAGAAGTTCTACTCTCAAGAAGGGGACTTCGGGATGCAAAAATCACACGCATAAATGTGAAAATTAATCAATCCGGGGAGGCAAGAACAACAAATAGAGTTTTGAATAAAATCAATCACTTGCATAAAAAGTCATGACAACTTTATACTCCGTATATAATAACACAGGGGGTTATGGAACATTGGAGGAGCTACTTGAAGTTATAACATGGTCTCAACTCGGCATTCATGAGAAACCGGTACGACGCCTTCTTAATTATTTAGCTTAATTAAATATAATATTTATTTCCTATTATCTAATATTCCTAAGTACCATCGATAAACTATTATATGGCCGGACCTTAATTAAAAATAAAAGTACTCAAAGAACGAAAATATTTTCACACATTGGCTGCAGGTGGGACTACTGAATGTTGAGGGGTACTATAATTCGTTGTTGTCGTTCATCGACAAAGCCGTGGAGGAAGGGTTCATATGCCCGAGCGCCCGCCACATCATTGTATCCGCTCCTACTGCCAAGGAGCTCGTAATGAAACTCGAGGTGAAACGTGATGTCAAATTTTAGTGTCAAATTAAAGTTGAAGCGACAATAGCGTAATTATATTTTGGCATGCGAGTATTAATGTTTTCATCACATGTTACTTTTTAACATTATATTTAAGAGCAGAATTGGAAATTAATAACAAAATATACCTCATAAATTAAATGTTTTTGTTTGGGTTTATGACGACGTACAGGAGTATGTCCCACGCCACATAGGCGTGGCTTCGAAGTTGAGCTGGGAGGCGGAGCAGCTTCTACACGCGCCCCACGCGCATGAATCTCGCGGTGAGATTAGAGCGGCGTAGAACAAGTCCTTAGCTAGCTAGCTGGGATGTGTGGAATATGGATCTAATTAGCTTGAAGATGCTAATTAAGTAATTAACCTCAAGCTCTTGAGTTTTTCTTATTTTGCTTAAGGGGATTTGTGATTTGTCTTTTGTATATAGTAATCTTGAAAATCAGCAGCCTCATCATCTTATGTCAGATCCCTTCTGATTAAGAAAGTTGGCATTCTGCAACTTGTAATTAACACTTAATATGCATTTGGAGTTTCCTGTTTGGTTTAACGTCAATTAACAGAATCTTTGTGCTATATTTACTCAAAATAATTATATACTCGTACTTGAATGTCAATTGCACGGTTAGCATTTGTTGTAAAGCCACACACTAATAACTAACCATTCCCACTATACTAGGTGGTTGTTGGGATTCCAACCACTCCCACACCAAAAACAAAGAAAGAAGTGAGCCTAAATATTGATGAGTAATGTTAGGGATACGGTGCCTTCCATGTGTTGTTTTCCTTATGTCATACTCCCTATTTAGTTGAGAAGTTGTAAACTCTTATTGACATTTTTTTTGACAAACAAATAGGTGTTAGATATATTTGTGTCTAGCTGTTTTGATTGAATATAAAGCTGTAACATTATGTTCGTCATCATGTTCTTTGAACATGTGATATGTCACTCTGACTAACTTGTGTTGTGAAGAGTCTTACCTTAAAGGAGTTTCTATTAGTGTTCTGCTGACCTACATTCTACAAAAAGCGTTCTATGAACACTTGGATCCTTGTACTCCACATGCGCAAGCTTCGCTGGTATATATTCTTTGGATGGGTATATCTTGATATGGTATCATATCGGGATAGGGAAAGATTTCGAGCACCTTCAAGCAATGAGATTTGGGAAGAGAATATTAAAGAGAGATTGAAGAGCGAAAAGAAGAAGAAATGAAGAAAATGAGAGAGAAGAGAAGAATATATGTTGGTCGACATGAGAGAGGAGAGAGAGTTTATGGTTAAGAGTGATTATTTCTTTATCGATTGATTGATAATGGACGTAGTGTTGTTGCCGCCTAGCAATTTTCAGGAGCATTAAAGAGATTCATAATTTTCGTTCATTTTTTTCATCCCTAGTATATCTGCTGCTATACTTATCATACAAAAAAACTTTTTGGTAATTATGATCATGAATTGTGCAATGGACAATCTTCTTGATTTATTAGAGAATGTTCTTTAATTAAAGATTTTGTTGATGATATTAAAAAGAAACTGCAGTCACTTCGTCATATAATCATATTGATGGTCAATTCTCTTATGATTTGGAGTTATATGCACTCGATGTAAAAATATCATACTTTATCTAGGATTTAGTTCGTAGTTTCCTAATTATGCCGAGTCTGATTCTTTTTTAGTTTCACGTATTCGGAACAAACATGATGAACGCTATAAGAAACCTTATCGGTGCTCCACTGCACCTAGCCTCTACGGTAATTGTGTTGAACACAAATTTCTAGGACCGGGAATTGGAAGGGGAAGTTGTTGATCTGGTAAGTGTTATCAATGTTGTTCATATTACCGTTGTTGATGCTATTCTTACAGAGGGTGTTTATGGGGACGACCATTGCCGAAGTCTTTATATCCCGAAGATAGTTTCCCCAAACGCTGTAATTTTTTATGGATGTACAAAAGCATTTGGGATGCCAGACATTGAAGTTGTTGTCTTTTCATGTTTTTTTCTACCCAAGATGATATCATTTTCCAACTGCTGGTTGCATGGAGCGGTTTTATTAATGTTAGAGGTACTTTTGACCAACATGTTATTTTGATGCTTCAATGGTCAAGGTTTTAACCCTAGAGGATGGATGATAAACGACACACCTCTTTCCAATTCTTTGTTGGATTTCCAACTTTAGGACAAGTTTCTTTTTGAGGCAGGGTGAGTGATACAGGACTATATTTACTATTAGTATTGTTGTTGACTTCTTGTTGTTGTTGTTGTTGTTGTTGTTGTTGTTATTATTATTATTATTATTATTATTATTATTATTACTACTACTACTACTACTACTACTATTATTAAATATATCCATAACCATAGTATAGATTTAGTTACCTTTTATAATAAGGATTCCTAGTTTATGTAATTACCTTTAATGGTTACGATTCTTTAGATTTAGATCATATAAATGTATCCATCACCATAGATTTATCACTCAATAAATAAACAAATTACTCTACCCTAAACCTTAATCTCTCTCTCTCTCTCGTGTATTTTGTTTTTGGAGTCCAAATATGCTCAAAATCCTTCCCTATCCCGATATGATACTATATAATATCTTTAAGTAATCAGGGGTTACATGAACTCCTTTCTCTCCATGTATGTTAGGCTTGCGGATTACTTTGCATGGATGGAAGAATCCTACACAAACTCTCCTAGAATTGTGTCCTTGATCATACAATCAGTGTCTCTGCTCATGAACAGATGCGAAATTAAAATACTTAGAGAGGATCTTAGAGACAACAACAAAGGAGTTCACTAAATATACGAAGATCACTTGTGTGAGGTCTCAAAAGCTTGGTTTTACATCCACAAAACTTAGAGCTGCTGTATGAGCAAATGCAACCTGTGCTAACTGGAAAAACCAGAACTTGATATTTTGTATCCTGGAACTGGGCTGATTGCATGTCCCTTGAAGAAGATCTTGAAGAATGTATAACATGTCAAGGAGTTAGACGCAAATAGAATTTTTCATCAAATCACTCATAAAAAGATTAAGTCAATTCATTAGATAGAATCTATTGAAGTTAAAGGTGTAATTTTTACACTACTTTAGTGGAAAGGATGTTACACCGACATGGACCCCGCAGACATTGTAGACATTGCTCTGAATTGCGTAAGCATCTTTGTGTATGTTTACTACTTTCAAATATTTGCTTTTTTATTAACGACATAGAAGATGCTACGACACCCTGCAAGTCACATATCACAGTTACTTGTGTTGTAGCATCTTTGTGCCCACCTTCTTGTCTTGTTTGCATTGTGTGATCTATAGATTGGTTTGATTGGATAATTGGTTTATCCCCCCCCCCCCCCCCATGAAACTTCAAGTACACCACATGGTGTACCCCAGTTGTACACCATCATTTCTCACCTTACATTTTTATCCACTCATTAAATTTTTTATTTTAATATTTGGATTATGCGGTGGAAAGGCATTGGGATAGACTTTTTGGTGTAACCCTAGAAGTTTTGATAAATTAATTCAACTCAACTGATAAATATTGAACTTTTTTAAAGATGTCTAAAACAGATTTGTGAGAGCATCGCCAAAATTGGACAATATCATATTAATGTGGTGTGTCTCGTTGGGTATTAACGGTTGTACAAGATGATTTAGCAAATCAAATGGTGTGACATGGTAGATTGATGGTCTATGGTTAATGTCATGTGTTGAAAGCCTTCGTGACAGGAGGAGGTAGGGTGGTGTCTCGCGAGGTTTGCAGTCGCATTGCAAAATAGTAGCGAATCAAATGGTTTATTGCTGAAGGAGAGATCACGAGTGGTACGGTCCTAGTTTTAGGTGAAGTTTGTTGGGATGAGCCACACATGGTCTCAACAATTTTTAGGGTTATGCTTCAAAATCTCAATCCCCCACAAAATGGAAAAAATCAAATAAGTATATTGTATAAGATACTTTTTGTGTCCTCTTTTGACTAAGTTTGGCATGCCTTTGGCATGTCGTCTCCTAGGTTGTCACCGGAGGCAACTAGAGCTACTTGCAGGCCGGTCATCCCTATAAGGCAACCAGCTATGCGACCAGGGTCCCACCTTGGCGGGTTCCTCTTGGGTCCTTTAATTTGTCCTCTTCTTTATACATGTGCATGCTTCATTGTGACATGGGTCTAGTGTAGCTAGGCCGAATTGGGTGACGCCCAAACTTTTATGATGGTCGTTCTCAGTCTTTATGTTTATCATTATTTACCATTATGACTTTATAAATATATTTAAAAGGAGGGTGTTAGGGCAGTAGGGCAACCTCACTTCGTGTCTACTAACTGTATTCAAGGTAAACACAGACACTTAGTGTTTGTGCATAAGTATCGGTGTACAGACAAACATTGAGTGCATGTGTGTGTGTGTTTGATTTTGCCTTGGTGTACACTTAGTATTTACCAAGTAGGATTCTCGAAGTATTTTTCATTTAAAAATGGGTGTATACATAATATATGCATGTATTCATTCAACTTTTGATTTATCACAAAAGACATATTGATTAATTACAAATGAATGGAGAGACCAAATTTATGGATAAGTTACATATTTTAGACCTAAGAAATATTTAAATGCGCTCAAAATTTAATAGACAAATAGTGTAAACTCTACGTACGTGTATAATGATCCTAACCTTTTGATCTCAAAACAAGATGTCTAATAGACAAGTTTTAGTCACTACGTGCGAGTGTGTTCCTTGTGGCATGATTGGCAAATGGTATAGCGTTGAACAACATTTGTGTTTTTAGTTAATTGTTTGACTCACTTCCCCAACAAATAGAAGTGTTTATGAAATTAATTTACATTTTATCCTTGAAGTGTTTATGAAATTAATATGATGATTTGACAATATCTTCATTTGGAATTTGATAATATGAAATTATCAAATTACCTACGCAGTTTTTTATTAAAATATTATATAAGTACTCTTCAGCAATTATTAAAATATCGGCTAAAATCCACCATTGGTCCTTCAATTTTATCAGTTGTGCACGATTGGTTTTTCAAGTTTCAAAAGTCCATAAATAGTCCTTCAACTTTATGAGTTCTGCAACATTAGTCCTTCAAGTTTCAAAAGTCCATAAATAGTCCTTCAGGTACACGTCAGCCCTCCAGATTAAGTCCTTTTGACAGTAAATATTAAAAGTTAAACGAAATACTAGTTTCATATAATACGAGTTAATTCCACTAGGTACGATTACTCCGTATTATATGGAGCTAGTATTCCATTTAGTTTTTAACATTTACTGTCAAAAATACCTAATCTGGAGGGCTGACGTTTACTTGAAGGACTATTTATGCACTTTTAAAACTTGAAGGACCAATAGTGCATAACTTATAAAGTTGAAGGACTATTTATGGACTTTTAAAACTTGAAGGACCAATCGTGCACAATTGATAAAATTGAAGGACGAATGGTGAAGTTTAGCCTAAAATATCTCACACTGAAAATTGAAGAGAGAAGTAACTAGAATTTAAATTTTTAAGTTAAATTATTTAATTGATTGAATTTAATCTTTTAATATAATTTAACTTAAATGTCTTATGATTCAAATCTAGAGACACTTTCCCCTTCTAAATTCAATCAACAATTCTAGTCAAAGTGGCCGGTAGGTATGTCGAGTGACAAAATAGTCAAAGTGGCCGGTAGGTATGTCGAGTGACAAAATTGAAACGACATGGGATGGGTGTTTGTTGCAACAACAAAACTTGTCATTGACCAACTCGAACATACTCTTCCCTCCCAAATAAGTCTTCCAAAATATAACATTCAATTAGGGGCGTATTATCTTCATCCACTACTTTTGTCTAGTTTGATTTTTTTTTAAATTACAAATCTTTAACCTTCAATTACTCTTAATTTGTACGGAATATTATATATTAATACAATAAAATAAAACTTCGAAACTTCTCTACAAGATTTAACTAATAAAATCATTATTATACTAATATACATTACAATTTTTGTTTAATAGAAACTCAGAAATCATTCTCTATGACTACAAAAAGTTAAAGTAGACAAACAAATTGGGATGGAGAATGTAGAAGATCTACTTTTAGATTTTACACTGAACATAGAAGATTTATTTTTAGATTTTAACCTAAAAATAAAATAATTTGGATTGAAAATAATTGAAATCAAGTCCGGTAAATTGAAACATGAAGAAAATGTTCCTTGCGTCTAAAAAAAACCTTTTCACTTTCAATCTTCATTAGTCCTAAAAACTATTTCCGCTTTTAATTAAATTCGTTAGTAAAAAAAAATAAAGTAGGAATAAAATATATATTGAAAATATACTAAATTAGAAGTTCCATGTTTTTATTCTTGAAATAATAGTTAAAATACATTTACAATGTCAATCGTGAGCATATACATTACCAAAATAGAATTCGCCTTAAATAGACTAAAAGTCAAAACATAAAAGTCATATAAAATAATTTGAAAATAGTTTCAATCAAACATCGTAAACCAAAACACGCACTATAAATTGGGACGGAAGGAGTATTATTTATGCTCGCCTGTGGTCCTTATGTAGCAAGAAGAGGGAATGAAGACCAACAAAGACCACGACACTTGTGACTTCGTGAGTTGGACAGTGGATGGGCATTTGGCATTTGGCATTTCGGCCCATTTGTAAAATGATGCTTAAAGACAAAATGTTGGGGTTGTGGTGGTCCCGGGATTCGCACCACAGTACTGTGTGTTGCATATTTTGTCCCAAAATCATCTTTTCGTTGCATGTTACTAGACTCGTACCTGTGCGATGCACGGGCGGTTAATTTACATATAATTTGTTAATGTTTGGAATAATGGAAAATGTTAAAAAATCTAAAAGATTACATAATTTAATATAATTCCCCAAAAAGGAATTGGAATTCTATACAGTAATGACCAAAGTCGATATGAAGTGTTAAAAGTTTTTGAAAATACTTCTTTATAAACTACATTTGTAAAGAATGATACGTTGTTAATAGTTATTATTCTAAATTTAGGATTTCATAACAAAAAACTCCCATTCGTTATAATCATTATAGGCTTACAAACATGGAAGATACTCCCTCCGTCTCATTTTATATTGCCCGTTTTAAATTTGGAGCATATTTAAGAAAGAGAAAAAATTGTGTTGATTTTTCAAAAATGTCTTACTTTTTTTATGGGAGTAGCGATGAATGAAAAGATAAAGGAGAAAGATGGACTTATTTTAGGGGTAGTTTAGTAATTTACCTTTAAAAGTTTTTTATTATAAGAAATAGACAATTTATTTTGGGACGGACAAATAATGAAAAAAAAAAAAGCAATTTAAAATGGGGCGAAGAGAATATGGTATTTTACTTAAAAAGTAAACAATAAAAAGAAATATGTTACCCATTTCTGGTAAACGTAGAGAATGATACATTGCTAATATTTATCTTTTTAAAATTTAGAATTTCATAACTAAAAATTAACATTCATCATAATCATAATAGGCATACAAATAGATAACATTCTAAAAATTTCATCAAAAGAGCATGCCGGATACATTACATATAAAATACATTGTATATATATATTTTTAGAATGTTAATTTTTTGTTATGAAATTCTAAATTTAACTATAATTCTCAAATACATTGTTAATTATAGTTAATTCTTAAATACATTGTAGCTCATCGTTGCAAATAAATTATATTTATACGTGCAAATTAATTATAGTTTGAGGGACTAAATCATGTTCATACAATTCATCCTTCAAATTTGTAAACTTTGACCTCAAAATTTATAAAATTGAAATTTTATAGTTTGTATAGATACAAAAATAGTTTAGTAGAGTAAACTTATCAAATATTGTCAAAATATTTTTTTCTCTAATTCATATAAAATATATATTTTTATTTAATCATAAGTAAAATATACGGAGATCGAAAAGTCAAAACCTAAAAATGCACCAAATACTCTTGAACAAATTAAAACGTTGCATCGTTGGTCGTAAACTATTAGATAGAGAGGGCGTTGCTTCCACGCACAAGAATTGTAAATATCATTCATCTGACCCTTGTGAATTTTCCAAAATATCTTTACCCAAAATTGTCATCTTTATTTAAATGTTCAGGAGTAAACCTTACAATTTTCGAAGAGTTCAGGGGTATTTGGTTCAATTTTTATTGTTCAGGGGTAAACCGTGCAATTTCTGAAGAATTCAGGGGTATTTGGTGCACTTTTTAATGTTCGAGGGTAAACCATGCAATTTTCAAAGAATTCGGGGGTAAACGGTGCACTTAACTCGTTTCGTAAAACTTTTCATGTATTTTTTTACTATATAAATTTTATTTTTAAATTTTATTCTTGCAATCAAATAAATTGAATTGAAAATAAAGTCGGTCAAACCTCGTAACGCGCAATGAGAAGATCTTTGGTGGACGGAGGGAGTATCACTTAATATATAATTTTAATAATATATAATTTTTTAAATATTGTCAAATTATTATTTAATATAAACATTACATAATACTATATAATTTTAATAAAAATAAGTAAGATATTAAATTATAGCCCACAGGCCTAATAGCAGGAAAAATTGTCCTGCCCAATTGATATTTGCGGCCCAGTATATATTTATATATACTTTACCCTAACCCTACCTCCTCATTTACGCCTCCATTACAACCTTCGTCTTCATCTCTCTGGTCATCTTCTCTCGGGTCTTCTTCTCTCTGTCGCCACCGTCTTCATCTCTCTGGTCATCTACTCTTTATGAATATATATTTATAATCAATTTGGATTTAAGGAGATTAGTTATAAAAGTATTTTTATAATTTATATTTTTTTTCGAGACATATATTCACTAAGTATATACATCTATATTTAATAAGGAGACTTCATTTATAATTTTCGTTTCAGATCTCGAATTAGTTTTTTAATATTTTTTATCACAATTTTTTATTTAGAAAAATAACCCTTTTGATCCATGGTTTTTAACACATATTATAAGATTGTTAGATCTTTTCATACTTCTTGCTAATTTATATTTAGAAAGAAATGTAATTTCTTTTCACTTTCATGTAAGCTTTGATCTTTCATAAAATCTCTTCTGCTTTTCTCTTATTATTTGTAATTCCTTGAGTCAGTGTTTCTAAGATATCAGGAGAAATCCCTCTTTTTTAAACATTTTGATTGATATACTCGTATGGTTTTGTTAAACTATCTTTGTTAGATGATTTTTTTCTTCATTGCAATGCTACAAACTCTTGTTACAATAAACATTGTTGTATTCATCCTTCAAGGCTAATTTTAGTATTTTATAAAAGTATTAGAAATGGAAGGACTATTAAAAATAAGAAGTGGTTTTGATCAGTATTTTCATTTTTCATCACTATTTAAGAATAGATCCAAAAATAAATAAAATGACTGTTGTTGTCTTAGTTTTTCAAGAAACAAAAGAATTCTAAAATGTAATTTGATTAATGCAATAATAATACCTCCTCAATTTGGGACGTTGGGATGCTTCTTTTGTTGTTTGCCTTGGAGTTGTGGTTTATTTATACTACATAAGGGGGTAGGTTTATACATTTTAATAAAGCATTTAAAAATCTATTTTAAGAAAACAGAGATTTGAAAATCTACTCATCTACTCAATAAAATAAAGCTATATAATTATTAATTGATGTATGTATCTCTGCAAAGTAAAAAGTTAAGATTTCTTAGTACTGTGTTATAATAAATACCATCTGCAAATGGTTTAAAAAACCATGCCTCTGCAAATAATAAACATGCTGTGTGTGGCCTTTTCCAAGACACCTCTCAAAAAAAAAATTTAAAAATCCCTTCAATAAATGTTGATTGGACATAAAGGGAACAACTTTTTTAGTTTGCCTTGGAAATTACCCATAATCGGCCCACTCGAAGCAGCCCAAATAACACCAGCCCATTTTGCAGTGACTCGACCCATTAATTTTGGGCGGGAACACTGTTCAAAATAGCCTCCTACCATTGTATATATATATAGATGAAATTCAATTGAATTTATTTTTCAAATAATTTTGTATATGAAATATGGTGTTAAATTAAAAATAAAAATTATATACTCCCTCCGTCCCCCTGTATTTGTCCACATTTGACTTTTGGACTGTTCATCTAAGCACTTTGACTCATCAAATTCTCTCAATGTGTAAGCCTAAATATAGTCATGTGTGATCTTGTTTGATTTATCTTAACATATAGATTATTAATATATAATTTTTATAATTTTTTAATATACAAATTACAAGATAAAATGGATTAAAGAAGTGCATTGGATGGTGTGCAAAAATGAAAGTGGACAAATACAGGGGGACGAAGGGAGTATATAAAAGCTACATCAAAATATCTACAAAATTACAATTGATATGACTATTATTTTACTCCCCCCACCCAAATTAAATTGTCTGTTTCTATTCACAGAGTCAAACTTCATTCAATTTTTTCTATTTTTTCATTAGTCATTTGATAAAATAATATAATCATATCACTACTAATTTTGTAGATCTACTAAATGGTCTTTCTCTCTACTTCCTCCGTCACAATTTATAGTGCATGTTTACTATTCACAGAGTCAAACTTCAATCATTTTCTTTTTCTATTTTCGTTAGTAATTTGATAAAATAAAGTACTATTGTTACTACTAGTTTTGTAGATCTCTTGATGCAGTATTACAATATGTAATTTTTATTTTTTAACTCTATACCATTTGTCATATAAAATAATTTGAAAATAGTTTCAATCAAACATCATAAACCAAAACATGCACTATAAATTGGGACGGAAGGAGTATTATTTATGCTCGCCTGTGGTCCTTATGTAGCAAGAAGAGGGAATGAAGACCAACAAAGACCACGACACTTGTGACTTCGTGAGTTGGACAGTGGATGGGCATTTGGCATTTGGCATTTCGGCCCATTTGTAAAATGATGCTTAAAGACAAAATGTTGGGGTTGTGGTGGTCCCGGGATTCGCACCACAGTACTGTGTGTTGCATATTTTGTCCCAAAATCATCTTTTGGTTGCATGTTATGAAATTCAATTGAATTTATTTTTCAAATAATTTTGTATATGAAATATGGTGTTAAATTAAAAATAAAAATTATATATATAAAAGCTACATTAAAATATCTACAAAATTACAATTGATATGACTATTATTTTACTCCCCCACCCAAATTAAATTGTCTGTTTCTATTCACAGAGTCAAACTTCATTCAATTTTTTCTCTTTTTTCATGAGTCATTTGATAAAATAATATAATCATATCACTACTAATTTTGTAGATCTTTTAATGTCGTAGATTTTAAATACTACAAGTATGTAATTTTTATTTGTTAATTATATATCATTTTTCATATAAATGAATTTAAAATATATTTCCACCAAACATCATAAACAGAACATACAATTTAAATTGGGATGAAGAGAGTATCAAACAGAAACGAAAATAAGTCAATCAAGTAAATAAAATTTGACCTTCTCAATAGTTGATATAATGAATAGGAAATAATTTTTGAAGGGAGAGAATATATGCTAGGGGTACACCAACATGGGGTACCCCATTTGTACGTGTGTGTAGCATGGGTGACTCGAATGGTGTGCAAAGTGGCCAACCGCACAGGGCACCTAAAATTTTAGGGCCCAATATTTTTAAATTTTTTAATAATTTTAAAGGAAAAGTATTTTTTAAAAAAATTAAATAAGACCCACAATATAAATTTAGAACCGAGCCAATTTTATTTTTTCATTTTTCTGGGTTGACTCTAGTGTGGAGGGGGGGGGCGTGGGGGGAGTGGGGAGCGAATGTACGGATAGGAAGGAAGACATCTTCGCCATAATGTGGTTTTTGAAGAGTTGCAATTCTCTGGCCGGCCCCATTGTTGGGGATAGGATAAGCATCATGGAAGGAAGCATATTCATGGTCTGTTTATTTTCGTGGATTTATAAGAGGAGAGAGAGAGGGTAGTGGGCTGAGGGAAATGGGATTTCATTTGTTCTTTGGGAGAGGGACGAAACAAAACAAGTGAGGGGCGGCGGGCCCTTGCAATGGTGTTGAACTTTAGATCCCTCCCAACTTCATACAATTATACTTTGGACCATGCTACACTTACACCAAAATTTGTACCCCATTTGTACACCGTCGTTATGCACAAACATTTTGATGGTTTATACCGACACAAGCGTTGGTGCGTTAACAAAAATTTACACGGACACAAAGTGTTGGTGTGTTAATAAAAATTAGTTTTACACCGACACAAAATATCGGTGCAAACCTGCGGTGTACAAATGGGGTACACAAATTTGGGGGTACAAGTAGCTTTATCGTTATACTTCATCCATTCTTGAAATAATGATAATATACACTGTACAATTGGTTATCGGTAATAGAGTATTTCACGTACATTTGTAATGAATACTCATTTATGAGTGATGTTGTAAATTATCAAACTACCCTGGTTGGCCTGTAGCTATCCAGGATATGCTCTGTAGCTATCCTCTTGGTGTGTAGTGCTTGGCCTGAATGCCTGGATATATCAGTTGGTGCAGGGGATCCATTCATTAATTCTAAATGCTATCTTCGAACCATAGCTCCTCTAGCAAAAGAGACATCAACCGGGGGTTTCTTTCGGGCCTTCTTGGAATCGCCCTGGTGAAGGTCACTCGGTCTTTTCTCCCTCGTATCTTTCATGGATTTGGATTTCCCTTTCGCCCACTTCCGAGAAGCCTGCTCCACCCGAAGATGGGCGGAGGAGGAGATTCCCAGTTGGATTTTCCCCATCAGGCTTGGGCGGAGGAGATTCGCCGTCCATCAGCTCCGTATTTGTAACCAAAATATTACTCCGTACTCTTTAATTCTTAAGCAATCACCCCTCATAGCAATCACCGCCTCGTGCGTTGCCATAGTCGTTAGTGCCTTCACCCTCTCAGCTTGTTGTACCACCACTACCATCATCTTCAAAGATTTGCTATGCCGCCACACATATATGTCCCACCGTCTATCTCCATCTCACTCTCTCAAATCTTTTAAATTCAAATTTCAAAAGTGATTGAGTTCTCTTTTGATCTTTAATTGAAATTTTTTAAACTTGAACTTTATTTGGATGCTTTGGGATGGTGATTCGATGTCATGAAAACGGTGTCCTACAACTGTAAAAAAAAATTGTTTTTACCAAACCGTATGATAATTTAACATTTTTTTCTTGATTAATTAACAATAAATTTATACGGAGTATGTTTCTTATTCGTGATATAACAATATTAATTCTGAGTCTTGTGTCTCTGGTTCTTGGGAAGATGTTTTACTGTTTCAATGGGGTTATATGTGGTTGGGGCTATGGAATGGATTCTATTTTTTAACTAGAGAAAAGATTTTAGAGTAAGGGCCTTTTTGTTTCAGCCTCTTAATGGTTCAGATGTCTGAAGGATTCAGCACTTAATGGTTCAGACTGTTTGTTTCAGCCTCTTAATGGTTCAGATGTCTGAATGGTTAAGAGATTTGCCTCTGAATGGTTAAGTATTATACAGAGTCTGGATGGTTAAGAGCTGTTATCTGAATTGATCAGACATTTGCCTCTGAATAGTTAAGCAATATACTAGCTCTTAATGGTTCAGACCTCTTACTGGTTCAGCACTTAATGATTCAGACTTCTTACTGGTTCAGCACTTACCCATTCAGAAGTTGCCAAACAGCCCCTAAGTCTTATTTCAGCTCATCTAGTTCATCCTTTGGTCTTGAACGTAGGCAGATAACGAAAGTTTTTTAACGGTAGTAAATTTTACTCTAAAAGAGCTCCATTTATTCTCGTGTAATATTCACGTGGATTGGCGTAAAAATAAATTTTCTATTAAAATCTAGCAAGGCAAAGTATACTCACTGGCGTTGGAAGCCTTCTAAATTCGAAAGGTTTTAATTGAATTCAGTTTAATAGGGCAAAGTAGTGATTTATTTGACAAAAGAGAATATGAATTGATTTCAGGTTGTAGATATTTCTCAGATAAATTAACTAGTTGGATGATTTAATTAATTAATTAATTAGGCTAGTGATTAGTTCTGTCACAACTATTCCATTAATTTATCCTATCTCTAGGCATAATCAATGTGCTAGAATTGGTTGAATTAATTATTTTTCTCATTCATAGACATATGGACATAATATTTTTTCCAAGATTAATTACTAAATTGTCCAGATTAATTAATTAGAATTTTAAAACAATTTCAAACAACCTAGCATTTTAATTAATTAAATGTAATATTCCAACGTAATTATTTTTCCTACATGTTTACAACCCTAATTTCAATTCACATCCCTAATATATTTAAGAGAACATAATAACAATAAAAAGTATACAATTTAAATAAAAAAGCATTTAATTAAAATATTACAGAAAACTTACAATTTCCAAAAAAGCGGAATTGAACAGATCTGGACTTGAGTTATGAATCCTTGTTTAGCTATCTACTTAGAGAAACTAAAGTGACTACTTGAATAATAACTATTCGTCAAACGTTGCTATATATACAACTTAAATTACAAACATCAATCGTGAAAATAATCATTGTCGGGAGTGAAAAATAGTCAGCGTACGCCGTGAACCAACATTCCAGTCTGAGGATGCTTGTAGAACACTAATGGAGTAAGAAAAACATATATGAGCTGAAAGACACAATAATAAAAAGACTGTTGAAGACTTCTACGATGCACCAAAAGAATCCGTGAATCTACTTGGCACGAATCTCAACTAGAAGAATTCGAAACACGATCTATCTGTCAGCTGCAGTCATCTTATCTTGAACAAAAATACATCATTGTTTACTCACCCAAACAAAAGTACAAAACAACCCTTTGTCAACAAAAAAAATCACAAAAGTGTTGTATTCATGATTTTGTGAAATACTTTTGAAATGAATTTTTACCTTAGAAAATTTTGGGACGAAATTTTTTTTAAGGGGTGAAGAAATGTAATGCCCAAAAACATGATCTAAAAGTTATTTTATGATAAAAGAATTTCAAAACAATATTTTGACCCAACAAAATATTATCTCTATGTTTGACCAAAAATGAAGGATATTTTGGAGTCAATGATTTTTTTGTTAAAAATTGAGTTTTATGGATAGGTCTCAAAAAGACAAATCCAACGGTATATTTTATAAATAAATTTGATGTGCAAATTTTCAGTTGTGATATTTTAAATATGTAATTTGCATAAAAATGAGAAGCGGTTAAAGATGAGAACTTTTGTAAAATGAGTTATTGAAATAAATTATTCAAAATGAATAATATTGATTGAATATGAGAGTACTTTTAATTATATGTCAATTGATTTAATTTTGACTCTGTCAAAGTCAACATCCTAAAAAAAGGTGTCAGAAAAAGTATTTTAAAAAATGTGAAAATTATATTGTCACGTAGAGTTTGACTATCTGACCACAATGATATAATCAGATTTAAATTTGGAAAAAGTTATACCAAAAAGTGTATCCCAACTAAGATAAAAATCACTCATAATCACTGAGAGGCGTGTAAAACCTCCCAGGATCGCATGAAAATCGCAGACAGGGTCTCCACTTGGCCGAAACAAAGATTTGGAGCAGTGAAATTTTTGTTTCATTTCTTTCTTCTTGCCTATATAAGAAACACTTGTTCTCCTTCATCCCTAACCCAAACTTCTTCTTTCTTCGTCCATTCTACTCCTTGTTGTGTGGAGAACAATCCGCAAGTGATCGCCGCCGTTAAAGTCAGCGGAGGTAGCCACGATTCTTGCCGGAAGTTACCCCGGAAAAGTTGAAAGAAGAAAACATCCCCTGTACAAATCAGCCCACTTGTGAGCATTTTTACACCCTTTGCACGTCGTTATTTTAATCTGGTTTCTAAACGAAAGTTGTACCCTTATGTCTTACGAATCCGTAGCTTCAAATGGTTCGCGATTTCGTTAAGTAACGAAGGAGATATGGCCCGAAAACCAGGGCTGGTACAGTGGTGACAGGAAGTGACGGTTTTGGTAATTTCCGACGTTGTTTTCGCTCCCGTTCGTTCATTGAGCTTCATCTCGTCGATTTCCAGGTCTGTACCATGATTTTAAACAACTTTAGAAGGCATTGGAATGATCCTTGAACTTATTGATTCATATATATTTGAAAATATAAATATTTTGATATTCATAATCACCAAAATTGTTTTGTTGTTAAAGCTTCAAATAAATTGTTTATGAGTGATCTATGGATGTTAGAAAACATTTTTAAGAAGTTAGTTTAAAGCTTAGAAGCTTTTATGGTGTTTTGAGAAATTGGATCGAAGGTTGAAGATGATGAATAGTAACTTCGTTTTTCCTGCGAATGACCGCGCGGATCCAACGATCGACCGTTACAAACATTTTAAGTCCAAAAATGCTATTTTTGAAGATATAAAATCCTATTTTTTGATACATCAATATAAAGACTTTTTTTTTAAAGTAAAAAAAATGATGTTTGGACAACTAAAGAACCTTATGTGATATATGACGATAAGCTAGGGTGTTAACACTTGATGCTAGGCCGCTATTTGTTATTGGATATTGATGATGATGATGATTATTATTAATGTTGTTTATGATCAGACTTTGATGAATATTCTTATTAAAATAATAATTATGAATGATTAAATAATGATTAAAAATGAATATATGATGATTATGAAAATTATGTGTATTGTTAAGGATATCTAGAAGAACTCTAAGATATACCCACTTGGAAATTGATGATGATTGTTAAGGATATCTAGAAGAACTCTAAAATATACCTCCTTGACCAATTCATAATTCGGGGTTAAAACGTACGTACGGGATCCAGACCGGATATCACCCACCCGACAGATCACTGTTCGGTTTGGTACGTAATCCACGTGACTCATAGGGTGGATTATCAATTCTTGTGTTCTGCATTAAACTATGTAAAATTTGCACTAAATAGGACTAAAACATAATGACTTTCTCAATGTAGGACTTAAACTTTTTTTATTCCCTAAATAGGACTTAATAATGACCTAGTGGGAGGAATAATATCCTCTAATGATGGACATTTACTTGAATAATGACTACTTGATAATGACCAAAAGTCCTAAATTGGGAAATAAAAACATATGATCCTATATTGGGAAAGTCATTATGTTTTAGTCCTATTTAGGTAAATTTCTCTTAAACTATTTATAGTTTAAGGGTCTGGTTAGAAATGTTCACTACAAGAAAACTGTCGATCTGCCACGGACAATTTCTGTTGCAAAATTTGAAATTCCGTGGCAGATTTAGAATCTGCGACGGATCTGCAACAAAATTATTCCGTTGTAGAAAACTTGTGGCAGATTTAAAATCTGCGACGAAACTGAAAATCCGTGGCAGATCTGCAACGGACCTGCAACGGATTCGTCTATTTTTGCAACCCAAAAAATCTGCGACAGAAGTCTACACACCGTTGCAGATCTGCGACGAAAGCAACAACGTACTACTCCGTCGCAGACCGCCTGATCGCAGCTACTAGTTTTTGCTGTTTTTTGGCAGAAGCTATTAAAATTGGGGGCAAAACACATTCAACTTTCACACATAATTCTAAACAAGATATTAATACGAAATACACAATTCAAAACTAGATTAATGAAAACTTCACGTGCAAATGTAACATAATTCATAATATTGTAAAAACACTAAATATTAAAGTTAGTGTCAAATGTCAAAGGTGTCAACAAATCCCGAGCTACCACCGAACACAAGTAATCAAAAGCTCTCTCAAGATTGTTTTATGCAGCACGCAGAGCACACATGACTGCCTCCCGGTCCCAATTGCCCCCGCCAATTTTAAGAATTTCTGGAATTGTGGACTCTAAGGTACTTCCTGCTACAAGGTTCGATAGTGCCTGATCATAGACATCTGGCTCAGAACTGAGCAAAAATAAAAACAAAAACAGAAATTCCTTAAAAGGTAATAGATAAAAAACCAAATTGTGGTCTTGAAACATAAACTTTGGGTACATATTAAAATTTACTGTAAAACAAATGTAAGACAGTTTCTCACACAGAAGAAGCCGAATTTGGAAGAGTTGTGGCAGATTCGGGAGCAGACTGTGGGAGTGTGGGCTGCACATGAAATCAGAGCAAAATTCATATTCAAAGAAGAGTTGCACAACTAATCAAGATATAAAACGTGATTATATTATTGGGTTCATACATTGCCACAACAGAGGCAATTGGTGGAGGCGATGTCACTGTCTGTGTTGATTGTCTAGTGGAGGTTGACACTGCAAATTGATTGCCACAACATAGCTACGATGAGTGACACTGCAAATTGATTATTTTAGTCATACAAACTAATGCCAACATATCCTTAGAAAAGGTTGTCAAGTTCCCCCCCCCCCACCCACCCCCCCACACCCGAGTACCACTACTAACCATTATAAATTTATGAACCCGATAAAAGCTCGACCAGTAATAAATTCCAGTAAAAACACTATAAAAGTGAGCAAAGGGTTGTGAATCAGTTGTGGGATCACCCAAAAGGAACACCAGATAGTGGAGTTAAAAACTAATCTGCATTGGACCTCTTGCACTGTGAACAGTGCTCGAATTCCCAAATTGGCCAAAAATCACAATTCTTTGTTTGGAAAGATCACAAAACTGTAGAACGTGACTAGGCAAAGAAAATCACTCAAAACACCTCAAAATTGGCTTTAAATTTGAACGGGAAGCATTCATGAAAAAGGCATCTTACACTGACCAAGAGTCTTGCTGTTCTCCAAAACTTTCCCAGAACTGATCAGTTTTAGTTCACTTGGTTCCTTAGGCACAATATTTTTACCTGAAGCTAAACAAAACAAAAAAACACATTTGATTCATTAAACCAAGAATATCAACCACATTCATTACCGACAAACCATAGCAACAATACGAAAATTTTATTAAACCACAAACAACAAAATTCAACTAAATTTTACTTAAATTCTCAATAAACGTCAAATTAACTAACGCAATTTCAACAAAAATTACACCTTAAATACTATCAATTTCACAAAAAAGTAGTGCAATTTTTACCCAATTTCATATCAATTTAAACTCATATTCACCCAATTTGAACTAAATTTCACCACAAATGCACTAAATTTCACACAAACAAATTCAATTTCACAAAAAATTACAATAATAATAAACTGTATAAAATTTAAAAAAAATACCTTGAGAAGAAGAGGAGGTCCGGTGGGGGAAGATGGCGGTCGAGACACTCGTAGCGGCGAGGGGTGGAGACACCTGTGGTCGAAGGCGCGAGGCTTGGAGGGAGAAACTCGCGGCGCAGTCGATGGCGAGGCGAGGAGAACTATTGCCACGGCCTCAAGCATGCGGCAGTGGCGGGCGGTCAAGGAAAGCCGCGGAGGAGATGCGTCGGACGAAGTTGGGTGGAAGAAAGATGTCTGGGCTCGGATCTGTGAACTGATTTCGTATGTAGATTGAAAAGAGGATAACCCTATGTTATTTAATTATCTGCAACGGGAATACATCCGTTGCAACTGGAATTTATTGCAGATCTGCTAGGAAAAGTGTATTTCCTTCGCAGATAATGTTCCTTTTCCAGAAATTATTTTTCCTTTGCAGATTCATTGCAGATTTGCTACGGATATATGTCCGTAGCAGATTTCTGTTGCAGACTAGATAAATTCTTGTAGTGTACGTTGCCTTAGACAAGTTATAGTTTAAGAGCTATGTTATCAATATTAATTTGACTTAGACTAAAAATAGTTTAAGAGCATTGATATGATTTAGCCTTAACTTAGAATAAGTTAGGAGCAAATTGTGATAAAATTTGATATGAAATTATGTGTAACAAATGATGAATGTTGTGATAACAAAAGTGACATGGGATGATTGTGAATTTTGGACTGATTAAAACATAAGTTTGAATGATTATATTTAAGAATCGACTATGCTCATTATCCTTGTTAAAATAACAAAGACGAATATAAATATGAAAAAGAAATATTTGAACATATATGATTGGTATTGTTTAAGAAAATTATTCTTTGAATTCTTTTGTTGTGCCATGGAACCACTCAGCTTCATTGCTGAGCATGTAGACTTTTTCATCATTCTACACGTAGGTATGAGATCAGAGAGAATAAATGTGGAGCCTATTCGGGAGATTACTGAAATGGAGATGATGCGTGGACGTGCACAAATATACTATTTAAGTAAATGATTTTATCACATGGTTGACCATATTATTGTAGTTTGCAAATCGCTTCCGCGCTATTTTAAATAATTTTACTCCGATGTTATTATGAAATATTTTGCACAATTGCTGAAATAAAGTTTTTAAATGTTTGAAATTTTTACGTTACCAAGTTAATACTTTAGTTCGAAAAGGCTGCAGACCTTGATGGATAAAGGTGTTGCACTTATTTCTGATCTAGTTCATCCTTTGATCTTGAACATAGGTAGACCAACAGCTTCACTATAGATTTCTGTAAGCTAAATTTGCATTGATTATCAGCCATCAAATAGGTGATGGTCGCCGGTCGTATTGTTGGATAGTGGCACGGTTGGGTTTGGCATTATGCTTTTGTCTAGAATTTAATTTGAATTTGTAACTGCGGCATTGTACATTAGAATCTGTGGCATTGTACATGGGGATCTGTGGCATTGTACATGAGAATCTGTGGCGTTGTATATGAGGATATCTAGCTTTGTACATGGGGATATGTGGCATTGTACATGGGAATCTGTGTTCCTTTGACACTATATTTGTTGTTAACGTGGCACTTCATGTTGGACATGAGTTCAAAATCCTTTTTTATTTTTCTGGAATATTTTTGTTTTGATGAATAACAAACAGGATGATTAAATTCAACGTTGATCGAAAATTTATTTTTCGTATCGAGAAAAGAAAAGAGGCGTTTCAAGAAATTTACGGTGATAAAAATCAACACTCACCCCTACGCAGATTTTTGAAGTGAAGTGAAGACTCCGAAGACTTTTTATTATTGAGTCTAGGAATTTTTGTAAGGATGACAATAATTTTTGCATAAACAAATTAATTTTTTGAGGGATAAAATTATTATTTTCTGAGTCAGTTGAAAAATCATTTTTTCTCTGTCTAAAAATATTTTACTGAGTCAGTTTCAAAACAGTGTGTCAAAAATTCTTAAAATATTTTTTAAGTATACACATTTTTTTGGTAAGAAAAATATATTTTTAAATATTTTTCGTGTACACGTTTGACACATAAAATAATTTTTGGACTCACTTTTTTTCCTTATTCAAATTCATTGAATAAGAATTTGGAGCGTGCTGCCTTATTCCGTTTGTCTCGAACAAAGAACTAAGGCCAAATTCACTCCTCATCGCAACTGGCCTTGGGTCCTTTGTGTTTGAGCATTATTTACTTATTAATCGATTAAAAGTCTTAATTTAATCGATTAGATCCAGTCCCTTTACGCTGGATTTCTCATGCCTTGTATTTAATTGATTTTTCCTTCTCATTTAATCGATTAGTTGAGACAGCACCGTCTAATCGATTTTTCTCTCAATTTTAATCGATTAAGTTGCACCCTTCGCTGAAAACCTTTTTCTATTTAATCGATTACTTTTCCACTTTAATCGATTAATTGTGTCTGGTGCCTATTCTTAGTTTTGCTCCAACGGTTCTATTTTTCTTCAGCCTATTTAAACCCTCAGTCTCCTTCTTTTTTAGACACAACTCTTGCACTCTAATATCTCTATTGATTCATATTCACTTCTTGCTTCCATCTTCCTCATCAAATATTATTTTGAGAGTTAGAAATATTTTCATTGAGTGCTAAAGATATTGTCATCCATAGAGTTGTAATCTTCCAAACACTACTTGCTCAATTGTGTGAGCTCTCATTCCTGTGTTGTAAACTCAATCTTATTTGAGTGTTGCTAAGACTTGTGTGATTCAAGTCTTGTTGTTGTTAAGGCTTGTGTGACTCAAGTCTTGTTGTAAAAAGTTGAGGCTTGTGTGATTCAAGTTCTCGAGTTGTATCGGTTTTTCAAGAACCCGTTGAAGCTTGAAGTATTAGTAGGACCTTTGAGAGAGTCTCTCGGAGGACTGGACTAGCCACGAGGTGGTGAACAAGTATAAATCAGGGTGTACTCTTTTTCCTTGCTCTTTACATTTTTCCTGCGATTTTTTTCCGCGATTTACGCACATTCTAGCGAACAACTCTATTCACCTCCCTCTAGAGTTGCACTTTTGTCTAACACTGCAAAGATGACGGTGTAGAGTTTAATGGCATTGTTGGCGACAGTGGTTGAGAGCTTTATTGTCGTCAATGACGGTGAAAAATCAACGGCAACAATGGTAGATTTCAACAGCGATGGCACATCATCGCGGTGGAGGTGGCTTAAGCTAGTGGCAGAGGTTGAAGTGACATTAGCATGCCATCGAAGATTCAGTACCCGTAGCTGTTAACTTTCCCAAGACAACAAACATTCTCTCCCATTGCAATCACCATCCCCACTGCTCAAGTCCATCCAAATTCCTCATACTCATCATTGGGGTGGTCTCTACCAGACTGCCACCACCTCACTATTGGATATGGGGATTTGCATCGCATTGGTCTACCAGGGGTGCAGGCAGAAAGTAGAGACCACCGCTGATGAATTCGAGGATAAGACCCTTAACGCAAACCAATCAAAGGAATTACACTGAACCCTCACTCCCCTCATCAAAGCTCGAGTGTTCTCAAGAGTGGGACCAATGACCCTGGACGTGACTACTAAGTTCAATGTTGAAAAAGTCGAGCTCGCAATGCATCATTTCTCTTATGCAAATTTGCTAGGGAGAAGCAAATTCTCGGCGGTCTATAGAGGAATTCTAGAGGATGGAAGTGTGGTGACGATTAAGAGCATAAATCTCATGGCTTGCAAGTGCGACAAGCATGGTTGATTAAGAGCATAAACTTCATGCCTGGCACGGGTGCTGCGTTGGTGGTAATCTTCGATCAAGAGGCATGCTTGATTTTTTTGTTTATTCCTTATTGCCGATCAAGTAAAGCGCGTGGGGCATAATTTAGTTTTTTAAAATTTTAATTAATTTTGGTCCTATTTTGGGGTTTAAAACATTGAAGTCCTATTTTGGGGTAATTTTACCTTAATTCTTACCTTGTTAGTCCCTGAGTATTTTTCCAGTTTTGACTTTTTTGGTCAATTATTTTCAACTTTTGACCTGTAATTAAATAAAATATATATTGCATTTTAATTAGATAAAACAATAATTTGAAAATATTTGATATCATAAATCTAATAAAACTACATTTGTTTCAATATCTGATAGAATTTTTATTTAATTTGACATGAAAATTTACCAATTTTAATAAAAAAAGTCAAAAGTGGACAAATAATTAGAGACATCGAGTATTTTTTAATTGTTTATCTATATTTTTGTTATAATTTATTTAAGAATTTATTAAGAATGCTTCTTTAAATGTTTTGAATTATTTTTACGGATTAACAAAATAATGTTTCTCAAATTTGTAACTTATAAAACATTTGAATTAAAACATCTCAAAGCATTTTGGGATGGACAACAAAATTTAAAGGAAAATGCTAGGGGTATACTAAAAGTGTACCTACTAAAAGTGTACCCCAAACATCCACCACCCCCTCCATCACCCCAAAAAAAGGCAAGAAAAATTCAAAAAAATGAAAATAAAAACAAAATAAAATAAATGGTAGAAAGGGGAGTGTTGTACATTTGAGGTACACCCCTAGCATATCCCAAATTTAAAGAGGATCATGCTACACACTCCCCACCCTTGCTACCAACCTTGCCTCCACCCATTTCTCCACCACATATTTATCTCTACCCATTCTCCACCCACCCTCTAATTTTAATTTTCTTGCCTCCCTACCACATGTTTATGTAGGAGGCATGGGTGGGGTGAGGGATTTTTAGGATTTTTCATTTAAAGACCCTACCGTTTCTACCCGTGACTGCCTCGTGAACCATCTCCCCCCATCATCTAACTTGAGCTCGCAGTCTCATTGTCATTTGGAAATTTGAAACCACAGAAACCCTAGATTTTCCATTTCCACGGGACGCAGCTCCCGCTCAACGCTGAAGCAATGCATTTCCTGATTAGAAGAACGCTCTCACGCTCTTCTCTCTCGCCATCAAAGCCAAGCAATTGCATTCTCTTGATCAAAACCCTAGCTTCACTCCCGCAAGCCTCCGTCCATCCCTCCCCGAAACCGGGAGAACCGTCGTATTCCACGGCGTTTTACGTGCTGAATTCCCCAAAAGTCGCAAAAGAATCCGGCGCCGCCTCTTCTTCCTGGCGGAAGCCCAGCGTGATTCCGTTCCAAGGCAAGGCTGCAAACTCTGTGAAATTGATCGGGTGCGTGCAATTGCCTGTTCAGTTCCAGACCTTGCCCGATGGAAAGCCTGTGGCCGCGACCGTCATTAAGCAAGATAACCACGAACTCAGCACGGCAATGTCTCTCTCTGTGCCGTATCTGCCTTCTGTATTGATTCCTGTTGTGTTCGAGGGCGATTTGGCTCATGTTGTGAAGTGCCATGTGAAGGAGACTGCTTGTGTGTTTGTGTCTGGGAAATTATGTGGAGACCCTTTGCCCTTTGCGGTTGGCGATCACGAAGGGAGCTTTCATATTGTGGCTCAAGATGTCTACTTCGTACAGGGCAGAGTTGAAGGGAAGGCTCCTGGCAGAGGAAATGGGGCAGTGATTTCTGATTCAAACACCGCCCCAGATGATGTTAAGGCGAAAGAATTGAAAAATGGGGAAGTGGATTGTGGTTCAAGAACTGCCCATGAGGTTTTCATGCGTAAGGACGTCGAAAAAGGTGCTGCTGTAAGTGAAGATTGGTGGGATTTGATCAACAATCCAAACGAGTGGCTGGATTACAGGCAAAGGAAGTCTGAGGGGACAGTGAAATCTAAACACCCGGATTTTAAGCACGCGGCAAAAGGTACCGCGCTATGGCTCAGCAATGAGACCCCAGAGGAGGTGGTGAAAGCACTCCAAGGATTGAACTTTAGTTCAGGACAGTTTAAGAATGTGAAGGAGGAGCTGTGGAAGCGTTTGGTGGAGAATCCTGAAAAATGGTGGGATAACAGGTCAAGCAAATGGAATGAGAAAGCTCCTGACTTCAAAAACAAAGAATCGGGCGAAGGGTTGTGGTTAAGCAGTGCACCTGAGTGGGTAGAATCCAAGCTGCCACCTCCGCCAAACAAGCCAAATGTTGCTCGGTCTTCCACCCCACAGGTAAGTTAAACCAGCTGGCTAAGGCCCTCTTTTGCGAGGCATGCTTAAAATTGTTGGTGTTTGGACTAGTTGCTGATGTTCCTTAAACAGAAGTCCTTTTAGGGCCCCGTGGATTCTCTCTTGACACGGAATTTTTGCGGTGTGGGTGAAGTTTAAGCTGTTTTCTAGCTTCAAATTTCACATTCTCACTACACCAATTTACCAAGGGTCCTATATTTTGCAAGATCAGATTTTGCTGCATGTGTATTTACCTTTATATGGACATCTTGCTTCTTTGTTCTTAGTATCTTAAAAAATATCCCTTTAATGGATTGCCATTTACCATATGATCATGATGTTTGCTCTAATGTTCTTTTAATCTACAATCCAGAATTCATTATGATCTATCAAGGCGGAAAATGTGTCTCGAAGGGTTTTCCTTAGTTTCAAATAACTTTTAATAACCCCTCTCTTGCACAAGACCAAATACTTTAACACGCTACGTTCAGTAGTTACATGATCGATGAGCGAATCGACATTTCATACCAAAGAATTGGTAACCGAGGATCGGTGGTAAAAGCTCATGAACATATCCAAAATTTCTCCAAGAAAATTACAAATACTTCGGCAATAGAATTATCAGCTTAGTACTCTCTATATCCCCAAAAGAATGTCACTTTACAGTAAAAGAGGATTACCAGATATTAGTTTCAATTCAAATTTGTGTTAATATTGATGTATACTCACCCAGAGAAGATTTTACGGCGTATTAGGCAAATGTAAGAATGTTGTTTACTTTCCATATTTGCCCTGACAGCCTGGCACTACAACTATTAAACTAGGGTGGGTTAAGTTGGGGGTGAGATATTAGAGATAATGCGAAAGATTTACAGAAGGGTTAAATGGACTTTTTATAACCCTAGTAATCCTAAATATGGAAGTGAAAAGAATCCAACTAAACGAATAAAAATGACAAGGGTAAAGAATCTATAGGGGCAATACTCAGAGTATTTGGTTATCATCTACATTGTTTGTGAATCTACAATAATCCATAAACATTTTAAGATTGTGAAGTTATATGAGGATGGCGCCCGTCATAAAACTAATCAACAAAGAAGTTTTTTCATCATCTCCATAATGCTTAGGGTACTTTTACTCCGCATTTTATCATTTGATTATGTAATTCATTCGAGTAAATTTATTAGAGTAAAAGTCTTCTCTACTCCACAAAAAAATTACATAATCAAATAAATTTATTATTACAGTTTACAAAACTTTTACTCTGCATTTTATCATTTAAACAAAGGTTGTTGTCTATTTTTATAGAGAGTTTATATACTCACTCTGTCCGAAATGTTCTTCTCGTTTTCCTTTTTGGTCCGTCCAAAAATATTCTTTCCATTTCTTTTTTTAGTATACTTTTTAAGGATAAATTTTAATAATACCCTTTTATTTTATCGCTAATCTATTTTTATTGCTTTTTTTAATAAGGAGATTTAATAGTTTATAGTATGTGCATTTTTAAAATTTGACACTTTTTTAGTACTCCTTAATAAGCGTGTCAAGTCAACACGGGAAGAACATTCCCGAATGGAGTGAGTACTATATAGTGACATCGTAACACACATCAATGGATATACTAGCTCATTATTGCTAACACTTGTATATATATTTCCTTTACAAATAAGGAGGAGAGGCTACACACAAACCTAACATTAGGAATTCCAATACCAAGTGATCTCATCTGAAATCGGCATAAACTCGAACTGATATAAATCCGAACCGAAACCGACTCGAAACTGGGAAAATATCAAACCGAATATAAACCCGAAACCGAACCAACTCGAACCAACCCGATTATAACATATATCCGAAAGAGACCAGAACCAAAGAGATCCGAACCAGAACCGAACCGGTTGACCTAGTTGTCAGGTCTAAGTGCTTTTTAAAAAATGAGTTTAAGGGGAAGGGAATACTTTGTAACAATTATCGAAATTTACAATTCTTCATGGTATCAGAGCCAATCCTAGGCTAATACCGAACCTCCGTGAACCTACTTGGCTCATGGACACCGGTGCCTCTCACCATATTGCCTCAGATCCAAGTACTATTTCTCATGTTTATTCTTCTCCTTTAAATTCACCACCGCTCATCACTGTAGGTGATGGATCAAAAGTTCGTGTTACGGCTATTGGTAAACACACTTTTCCCACTTCCCCACCCTTATCCCTCAATAATGTCCTAGTCTCCCCCATATCATTCATAATCTTATTTCTGTTCGTCAGTTTACCCATGATAATAATTACACCATTGAATTTGACTCTTGTGGCTTTTCTGTGAAGGATCTTCAGACGGGAGCCGTGATACATTGCTCCAATAACGACAGACCTCTCTATCCCCTGCGCCCTCACACGCCAATCGTCCAGGTCCACCGTACACGCTGCATCTATTGACACCCAAACGTGGCATCATCGTCTTGGTCATCCCAGTCCGGTTGTTCTTCATGGAGTCCCTTTCTTGTCTTCTCTTATTAATTACAATAAACATTTTAAGGACAATTTATGTCATGCTTGTCAGTTAGGCAAACATGTTCACCTTCCTTTTACTTCTTCTGTTAGAACTTCAAGTTTTCCTTTTCAATTAATGCACACTGATCTATGGCAATCTCCTGTTCCCAGCATTACTGGTTTTAAATTTTACATGCTTCTTTTCGATGATTTTTCTCGTTACTTATGAGTTTTTCCTTTACGTTACAAGTCCGATGCTTTTTCACAACTAACAACTTTTTTGGCTTATGTGCATAATTAATTTAATACCCCCATTAAGGCGGTTCAATGTGACAACGGAATAGAATATCGCAACACCCCTCTTCAAAATGTTTTTAATTCGCTAGGTATTCTCTTCCGTTTTTCCTACCCTCACACAAGCCAACAAAACGGACGCGCAGAGCGTCCGATCTGAACCATAAACAACACCATTCGAACTTTGCTCTTCCAGGCCCAATTACCCCCTGAGTATTGGGTTGAAGCTCTCCACATGGCATGCCACCTCTTTAACCTCCTACCCACTACTACTCTTCAACATTTCCATCATCTCCGATGGAGCCAAAATTTCACCATTTTTTGGCTTTGGGGTGTGATGGAATAAATCAAAATGGATCTCTAAACTGTCTGCGCTTCTTTAATTAATGAAGTAGCAGTTAGTCAAGCAAAGCAACTTTCGACGTTGAGCTGGGGGTCTCTTTGGAAACAGCCTCTCTACTTTCGAGTAGGGGCAAGGTCTGCATACACACACCCTCCCCACACCCTACTCTTGTGGGATTTAACTGGGTTGTTGTTGTTGTTGTTGTTGTTGTTGTCCACTACTACTCTTCAAAACCAAACCCCTCACGAAGTACTGTTCCAGACACCACCCTCCTACTCTCACTTACGTGTCTTTGGTTGTGTAACACCCTAATCCGTCCAGGTCTGCAGCCCCTTTCGGACTAAAGTATTAAATTGGTAATCGTAAAAATTTAAAACATTTCAAACACTTTTATTTATCATAATAATATTTTTCATAATATAAACAGTACGGAGTTTTCAATATTGCGGAAGCTTTACCAAATCATAATTACAACATCATTTATTATGTTCTTTAATTCAAAACCATCACATCCATTTCGACAATCTCGCCTTCGTCCGCCTCCAAGATCACGTCACATCATTCTTTCTATTAACCCGCGTGTAGCAAATAAAACATACTACACGCTCAGCGGTAAAGCTGAGTAAGCATATCTAATGCGTCGAACATCCATATAAATTGTATCTCAATTCACAATCAAATCATTTGATATCATGCACATAATGTTCATTCAGATATTCAATAATCAATATTCAATTTTCAACATTCATTATTCAATCGTTCAACATGTATGTTCTTCATTTGTCATTCAACAATATCCTTAAACTATTCTTAGTCTAAGGCCAATCATTTTAATATTTGTAACCCTTAAATGAATTCTAGTTTAACTAATTAAACTATATTCCAGTATACAGAGTACTCCTAATAATCCTTAAACTAGGCCTAGTTTAAGATAAAAGGGTTTTGGAAATCTTAAACTTACCTTCACTTAAGGCCAACCAAAAACCGATAGCGTAGTGTTCACTGTTGGGTGGGTGGTACCCCCAAACGAGTAGGTACTCAAGTTTGGTTCTTGGATCCCGTACGTACGTTTTAACCCTAGCCACCGGGGTTCATACCCGCAAGGCCTAACTTAAATAGGTATATCTTAGAGTTCTTCTAGATACCTTTCAAATCAACATTAATATGGGTATATCTTAGAGTTCTTCTAGATACCTTTCAAATCAACATTAATATGGGTATATCTTAGAGTTCTTCTAGATACATTTCAAATCAACATTTATATGGGTATATCTTAGAGGTCTTCTAGATACCCTTGACAATACATATTATTTTCACAATCATCAATATATTCATTATGATTTAATCATTCATAATTACCATTTTTAATCAAAACATTTATCAATATTTAATCATCATAATCACCAACTAATAATCATTACCATAATCATTCATCAATTCAATAACAATTAGCGGCCTAGCTTCGGGTGTTAACACCCTAACTTACCGTCATGCATCACATAAAATTTTATTTGTTAAAAATATTACTTTTAATGTGAAAAATCATTTTTATAATGATCATAATCAATTATTATCAAAAATAGGATTTTAGAGCTCAAAAATAACATTTTCAGACAAATTTTCGGATCAGAAATTCGGGGGATCGATCCAGCCCTCTGGATCGATCCATATTATGAAAATTTACTCCCAGGGGATCGATCCAAGCCCCTGGATCGATCCAGACAGTGGCTTTTCAGCCACTGTTCATCGTCTTCTTCGTTCGGGTCCAATTTCGGAAATACGGTTTTTAGTTATTGAACTTCAACGAAACTATATAGAGATGTTCTCCAAGGTTCATAGATCATTTTGGAATCATTAATTCATACTTTTAACATCAATTTCATGGTTTATGATTTTTGGTTCTTCAAGCATGTCAAACACAAAACTCAACCAAACGACCGTTTATGAACGTAGAAACGATCTATACGAACATTCTAGTCACTAGATATATCTACGGGCTTACTTTGAAGCTTAATGGAGGTTTTGAAGATTTTCCGGCAAAACTTCCGGCGAGAATTGTAGCTATCTCCGGCAACGGGAAGCTCTCTTGACAGCACTACTCCACTCTTTATAATCTTAGCTATATCTTGGAAGAAGAATGGTGAAAAATGGTGAAGTTTAGAGAGGTTTATATAGTGGAGTGGAGAGGAAGAAGACACAGGTCCGTTTCCCTGTTCTGGCGTCTCGGTGGAGGGAGCGGCGATTGCTAGGATTCCCAGACGCAAGTCCCTGATTGGGACAAATTTTGGTTCCAGTCGGGGTACACTTTTTGGTACAACTTTCTCTGAATTGAAATATGTTTGCACCGTTGCGATCGTGCAATTAAACTCTATCCAACGATACAATTTTTATATATATTCGTTATACTTTTTCCGACATCATATTTTTGGGTGGTTGACTTTAACAGAGTCAAAATTGGTTTAATTGACCTTTATTCAAAAAGGTTCTCAGATTTAATTCATATTATTTATTTCCATGATTTATTTCAATAAATCATTTCAAAGTTCATATCATAAATAAATTTCTTAATTTATCCTTGATTTGGGTCTGTACTCAGGTTCCCAATCAAGGTCACACAATAAGTCAACATATTGGATTAATCTCTATGAGATTTATCCGGATCATGATATTGGATATCAAACATATTTTATTTTGGCCCAAGGCCCAAAAACAATTTATTTTTAATCAAAATAAATTTGATTAATTAATTAATAATTCATTAATAATTCTAGGGTATGTTTTGGGGCGTTACAGGTTGTCTTTGCTATCCTAACACCTCGGCTACCGCTCCTCACAAATTGTCCCCTAGGTCCGCCCGATGTGTCTTTCTTGGCTATTCATCCAATCAACGTGGGTTTCGATGCCTAGATTTAGACACTCACAAAATCATTATTTCTCGTCATGTTGTCTTCGATGAAACCATCTTTCCTTTTCCTCATGACACAACACCCTCTGTGTTGTATTTAGGTGCCCTAGCGGCAATCAAATACCTATGTAACTGTACACTTTATCATGAATGAAAGGCCTTGAAGTATGTTTTATATCTCGTGTAACATAACATAGCTTCAGTCCATAGACGATAGCGCTTCAGTAACATAGATGAAGACTACGATGTTCTGATTATGAGACTGTTACTTCTTGACGAAGGCTATGTCTAGAATATCCCTAGTCGCACTTTATGATAATACGAACGTCATAACGTATCAAGACTAGTATGTACGAGATGAGATAGTTGCGTCTCATAGACTATAGGTATTGTGATATCTTAATCTGTACGTAGGTGCATATTATATCGATAATATGTGACTGGATTGACCCATCTTGAGAATACTGCATGGATCTACAGTAATGTGTTTATCAGTATTCTCAAATCGACCTTGCTATAACTATCCTCAGACTTGAAGTTATTACATTCTCTGATATGTGGGGCCGTATGCTTTGATTCATAACTAATGCTATCTAAAATACTGTTAGACGTACAGTTATGCGTTGGGTATGCCGCTAAGCATATTTAGAGATGTGAATAACAGATATAGGATCTGTCCCTTCTACTGTATAGAAGTATAATGTCAATGGGCCCACTGAATAGTAGGACTTGGGAAAGTGCATGGCCATGCCCAGATATGTCACTATCTAGAGACTGATAAATATCTGATCCCTGCCAGTCTACTTGAGATTCAGTAACAGCTGATTTAACTATACAAGGATACACATCACATGCCTTGTGTTAAATCATGACATTTAGGACAGAAGGATAATAGTTATAGAATGTCTTGTGTCGTAGAAGGTATTGATGAGATGAACGTCTTTTTCATAATCTGGGGATAATAATGTGTTGCTAGATACCGCTTATTATCTAGGGTATTAATTTATATTAATATCATTGCCAGTGTTATGGATACCTAAAGGGTCACACACTTAGGACTTGTAAGGGAGTAGTATACTACACTAGTGGGAGTAATATTAAATATATAGTTGTGATAATTTTATATATATATATATATATATATATATATATATATATATATATATATATATATATATATATATATATATGTATTTCGAAAATACATATGTATTTTAAAATTATATTTTGTTTGTGTCATTTTAATTATATGATAATTATATTTTGACAAAACAAATTTTATTATATATATATGTAGCGCCGAATGTGTATATATATATATATTATTTTATTTTTCATCATTTTAATTATATGATAATTATTGATGCAAAAATAAAATGTAATGTATTTTAATATGCTATGGCCGAAAATATTAAAGGGAAATATACAAGACATAAATTGATTTTCTACCTAATGATATATTTGATTGATATAATCAAATATTTGATTAACAAAAGGATATTTGTCTTGTTGTGTTGGTTGGGGACATTACATTAATCCTAATTTGTTTTGTCCCTAAGCTATTTCCTAGAAATTCATTTAAGTTGTTTATTATAAAATGAAAAAACAATCCCTCCCCTTTTACACTTAATAGTTTCGGCCATCCCATTTTAGAGAGAAGAAAAATCCTATTTTGTGTTCAAAGTTATTTTTCTAAAGTGTTAGAAATATACACAAAATATTATAAAGAAATATTTATAAGATAAATATTTTACTATATATTTATTACTCCCAAAGTAGTATTATTATAGTTTTTACTATCCTAAATTAAACTTGCTAGCACAAGTTTAATCTAGGACTCTGGAGCAAGTTCGTGTGGATATGTTGGAGGCTTCATACGTTTGGCGCTACGTTCATCTCCTCAAAACCATCCCCGACCGTTCCTCCGTTTTTCGTTTTCACCGTTAAGGTAAATTTCTTACTATAGCTAGTAATTTAAGTAAGTTGTTCTTGGGTGGAATAGAGTTTTGGACTATAAATTTTTGTTTTCCGCTGCGTTATCCAAGCCTCGTTTTCCAACACTCTGATCTTTAATTTCTTGACATCATGGAGAACACCATTCCCTACCACCTTCACCAACTTTCCCACTCCACCCCCCTCCAATCCAAAAGGCCCGCCCCACGCATGGCCTCGGCCCAACCCAGTACCCCCCTCCTCTCCCAATTGACCCAATCACCCTTCTCCCAACCAACCCAAACCCACCACCTCACTCATCCTTCCGCTCACCCTTGCCCTCGGCCCAGCCCACCAACCCGGTGGTGCATAACCCACAAACCAACATCCATCCTATGACCACTCGCGCAAAATCTGGTATCTCCTGCGCGAAATCCATCCTCTATTAGTCGGTTCTAGTCGTTGTGCCCATGCCTTATAGGGGGGTGAATAAGGCGTTTGAAAACTTTTCGGAGTTTGATCCATCCTCTGTTAGTCGGTTTTAGTCGTTGTGCCCATGCCTCATAGGGGGGGTGAATAAGGCGTTTGAAAACTTTTCGGAGTTTGATAAAAACGGTGTTGGCAAATGCGGAAGCAATATATAAAACGTAGAAATAAAAGCGTAAATAAAATGCACATCGATTTTATACTGGTTTGGGAACTCCCTACTCCAGTACCTTAAGGCTCCTCCTTAAGGATTTCTGAATCCACTAAGTCCTGATCTCTTGAACTCCGTCAAAGCACCGCACTAGTTTTGGCAAACAACCCTTGCCAATAGGATTCACTCCGATATTTTACAACAGCTATCTCGAACCGTTTACAATAAAGATTTAACGGCTATCTTCTATTGTTCCCCCAAGGATTTCAAAGGCCATCCTTGAACCTTTACCCAAGGATTTATACGGCTATCCTTAACCGTTACAACGTGAGAATTTAACGGCTATTCTCGACCGTAAGAAAGTGTGTTTGATGAACACAATCAAGGATTCTACACAACGGCTAGAATATTAAAATGAAGAACAAAACTTAGCCGGTGTAGAAGGAAATTATACTCTCTTAAAAATACAATATAAACTTATGAATATGAGAGTATATAACTAGAAACACAAGCTCAAAGTGTGTGTATAAAATCAAGAGATTAAGGCTCTCAAAATAGCCAAAATATGAAGAATTAAGAATAGAAGAATAAACACACTTGAAATATTAAAGTAGGATATTTGGAGCTTTGTTTCTTATTAGAAAATAAATGATTAGGCTTGTATTTATAGTGGAAGATGTTAATTAGCTGTTGGGAGGTGATTAGGGTTGATTTAATTCAAAATCACAAATCAGGAACAGTAACCCAACGGTCACGGTAGGTCGGTACCGTCCTCACGGTAGCATGGTATCGTGCGTACGGTAGGGGGTACCGTGAGTGGCGGTACCTCGGTACCGTGTTCCACTAAAACTCCAATCTGCTTTGGCGGTACCTGGTGTCTAACGGTACTAGAGTACCGTGTCAACGGTATACCCTACCGTGTCGGCAGTATAGGGTAGCGTTCAGGGTACCGTGCCATTGTCCTGTGTTTTCCAAAATTTTCTTAATCCTTCTTGTTTGAGTTTAAAACCTTTTGAATGTTTGAAAATGTTTATGGGATGGTTTTAAACATATTTTGTGAGTGCTTTTGAGCTTGTGAATACAGATATATAAAGTTATATTCTTACATTGGTTTCTACCTATATTATACGCTAGTTTAGTATTTCGAATTCATTCTTGAGTACTGAATCTTAATGGATTCTTGTTGTACCTGAAACATTTAAACAAACGTTTAGATCTTATATTGTTTGTTAACATCAAAACACGAGGCTTAGCAAACCAAGGCTAACATCCTTAACCTAAACACCTTGGTCACAATCTCTCCACTTCCCCCCACCTACCGTAGCGCACTCAAAGATCCAAACTAGTATGATGCAATGTGTGATGAATTCAAAGCGATGATTAATAATAATGCATGGCAATTAGTATCCCCCTCCCCCACCCAAAATATTATTTTAGGAAAATGGTTATTTCGACATAAATTTGCACCCACAAGTGATATGTCCAGGTACAAAGCTCGTTGGCTTGTTCGAGGTTTCAACCAACGTTTTGGCATTGACTACAACGAAACGTTCAGCCCGATCATCAAACCGGCCACCATCCGCATTGTCCTCAGTCTGGCCCTATCTAGGGTCTGGCCCATACATCAGCTGGATGTCAAGAATGCTTTCCTTCATGGCCACCTCCAGGAAACTGTTTATGCCCGGTAGCCTTCTGGTTTTGAGGATCCCTCACGCGCACATCATGTTTGCAAACTCAAGAAGAAACTATATGGCTTGAAACAGGCACCCCGCTCTTGGTATTTACGATTTGCAGGTTTTCTCTGGCATATTAGATTTCAGAGTTGCAAGACAGATACTTCTCTCTTCGTTTACAAAAATGGGTCGCACATGGCATATTTACTCTTATATTTGGATGATATTGTTCTTACAGCTTTGACAACTACACTTTTATCTCATATCACGGAACGACTGAAGGGGGAGTTTGCCATGACTGATATGGGGGAGCTAAATTTTTTTCTTTGCATTAATATTCAACATACTAAGGAAGGCAGTCTCTTCTTGCATCACACACAGTTTGCGCAAGACATTCTGGACAGGGCAGGTATGCTCCACTGTAAGCCCATCTCCACACCGGTTGACTCTAAAGGGAAGCTTTCTGCCACATCTGGGGAACCTACAGCCGATGCCTCTCTCTACTGTTCCCTTGTTGGTGCACTTCAATACCTTACATTTACTCGGCCGGATCTCACTTATGAAGTCCAGCAGCTATGTCTCTACCTTCACTCTCCACGAACGATTCATTTTACGGCCTTAAAACGGGTCCTCCGTTATCTCCAAGGCGCAGTAACCCACAAAATCTCTCTCTCTCGCTCTTCATCAGATCTCCTTCAGGCCTACTCGGATGCGGACTGGGCGGGTTGTCTAGACACGCGGCGCTCCACTTCTGGTTATTGTGTATTCTTAGGGGACAATCTGGTTTCATGGTCTTCCAAGCGGCAGGTCACCACCTCCCGATCTAGTGCTGAGGTAGAGTATAGGGCTGTTGTCAATGCCGTTGCTGAAACCAGTTGGATTCGAAATCTTCTTCTTGAACTCCACCAACCTCTACGCCGTGCCACCATCGTGTTCTGCGACAATGTTAGTGTCGTCTATTTGTCATCGAATCCAGTACAACACCAACGTACCAAGCATGTTGAAGTAGACATTCATTTTGTTAGAGATAAAGTTGCACTAAGGCAAGTTCGAGTTCTTCATGTTCCATCCTCGTCCTAGTTCGCAGACATTTTCACCAAAGGATTGTCGTCACTTCTCTTCACTGATTTCCGACACAACCTTGGTGTTCGACCATCACCGACGTAGTTGGTAGTATGTTAAATATGTTGACATTATATAACATATTTAATGTAGTTATTATATATGGTAGATTCTATTTTTGTATAGGATTCTATATTAATGTTGTTTCCTTATTCTTTACCCTCTCACATGTATATAAGGGGAGGTGAATACTTTGTAACAATTATCGAAATTTACAATTCTTCACTCCACCTGCCCAAAATACATTTCCTATTTATTATTTTCACCACTCATTTCATAATATAAAGTAATAAATCGATACTTTTACTTGAGACGAAGAAAGTACTCACTTCAATAGATGAGCATTTGTTTTTTTAAAAAAAACTTTATATAAGAATATCTACAAAAATATTATATATCCAAAGTGCATCATAAGCACTTTCATATCATTCTTTTTTTTAATTTTCCAATTATGGTATGCTTTATAGTACATTAGGCCGGCCCGAAAATGAAAAAAGTAATTATCATGTGCTAAATACATGTTTTAGGTCCTATTTGTTTTGTGTGGAGCGCTTTTGTTTTAAAATTAGTACAATACCAAATTTGATTTTTAATTACTACTTTTTGGAAATAATCTCTCTATTTTTGCGTTGGGATAAGGTCTGCATGACTTTTTTGTTCGACTCTATTGGATTATTATTGTTATACGTTTAAAAATTAACTTCTAAAAATATCAAATTATTACGAAATAAACATCTAATAATAGTGGGCTCTACACACCTCTGAGCCGTCCTTGTAGTACATACGGTGTATAAATGAAAATTTATCATGCATCTTAGATTTACAGGGTTTTTATGACATTGAGACCCATGTCATACGATGATCCGAGACCGGTACAGTGTTTCATTCGTAAAATTGATCTTCGTACCCTCCGGTATATCCTTCAACCCTCCCTGACTCAGACATCCCTCCCCCCACGCCTTTCAATTGAAGTGGGGGGGGGGGGGGAGGTGTGTTCGGGTCAGAGCAGGATGAGGGAATTTACCGAGAGAGTTAGAGAGTAAAAACTGTCAATTTTACAAACAACACATTGTAGCGGCTCCGAGTCATCCACGAGAACCCCTCCGTAGGTTTACAATATCTACCTCGTACTTTTATTATGCCCTCATGGTCTTATCTCGAAGCTTGATTTGAACAAACTTCAGGGTTCGAAACTTTGTGGGGAAAATTTAAAAATTATAACTACAGTACTTCTTTTGATAAGTTAAAAAATCATGTATTTCATTTGAGTCATGTAAGGACAATCACGTAAAAAGTAATAAATTTTCAATAGTACATATAGGTGAAATTCTATCTAATCATTTAAATTTTTGTGTTAGAAAGTGGATAAAGACTTCATATTTAAGTGATTAATTTTATCTGATATCCTATCTACTGCTCTTAAAATAATCTCAATAATGTGTTGTATTGTGTACAATACAAAGATTATTACTATTTTGACAATATTACAAAGATTATTGTTTGTGCGTGTTTGTACAAAGGTTGAGATAATGTTATCCAACACGGTTCATGTGACATTAGTTTCCAATGTCATAACATGAATAGAGCCTTACTTGTACATGATTCTATTAATAAAATTGATGATATTTACCTTTCTAATCTTTCATTAAACCCCGGTACTGCCTCCACCTCACTGACCCTCTTCTCTTTGCTGACTAGCTACAGTGACCACTATAGCCAATTGGTAGAGGGGAGAGATGCGGAAGAGTATTTGGCTGCGTTGTGTTCGCATGATATCTTATTTGATTTTTTGAAGATTTGATTTAATCCTATCAGATTTGATCTATTTTATTTGCAATTACAATTAAAACTATTTCTGATCTGATTTGATCTGATCTAGTTAAAATGTAAATTAGTAATCTCCATATATACAATGGTAGGAGGCCAAAATGAAAAGTGTTCCCGCCTAGAATTCTTGGGTCAGGTATGGGCTAATTGGGCTGGGTTATGTGATGGGCCTGGTACGGATATTGGCCAGCAAGTGTTATGCACCAGGTTGTGTTTAACAGTAGTATATTTAAAATAGGACTGCTTTTTTTCATAGGGTGGCGGCATAGGTAATAATTAAAAAAAATATTTGGTAAGTGTGAGCACACTTTTTACGGCTGAGGCAACTTATTTAATTATTAAAACAATAATGGGGCGTGTGAGCACACTTTTTACGGCTGAGGCAGCTTATTTAATTATTAAAACAATAATGGGGCGTGTGAGCACACTTTTTAAAACGGAAAAACACTTTTTAAAACGGAAAAACACTTTTTAGGAACCCAATTTCCTGATGCATTTAATGCTTTGGATTTGAAAAACTCTCATGGTACATGGGCATTAAATGCAAGAGATTCTCAAACCTATCCAAGACCATTATTTAACCGAAGTAGGAGGGCCAAATTCTCCATCACCCACAAAACTTCCTTACCAACAAGAATACCATTATGTCCAAAAAGCCTTTAAACGAAATGTGGCACATGCTTGACAGAATTGATAACGAAAAAACGGGATGGATACTTAAGTTGCGAGCAATCCGCGTTTACCATGTTCCGGCTTGGTCTAAGGGCGGAGATTCCTTAGAAGTCATCTTCCACAACGAATGCGTAATTTCTTAGCATACTTTCTTACACAATATTTTCATTCTTTTAAACTTATTTTCTAAAAATTTTCTCCTTTTTATGCAGGGAACAAGGATTCATGCTCAACTTAAGAGTCCCGAAAAGAAGCGTTTTGAAAACCAAATTGTTGAAGATGGCGTTTTTGGAATCCGAAATGTTTTTGTTAAAGATAATTACCAAACATGCAAGACAACTTCGCATAAATATTTGTTGGTTTTTTATCCAAAAACAGAAGTCAAGACTTTGAGTGAAAAAGATTTTCCCAATTTCAAGTTCGATTTGAAATCATTTTCGGACCTTCAATCTCAACCGTGTTTGAACGACCAACTTCTCATCGGTATACAAAACTAATTAGTTTTCTTCCACAAAATCTGTTTTCATTCAAAATAAATTTTTTGGATTGTATTTATTTTGAAATTTGTGCGTTCAAATGAAAATATATATTTTTTGGATATGCGGCGTTCGGTATAAACATTTGTGCATTTTAAAAATGCATTCAAAAGATTTTTTTGAAGATATTTTCCTTGATCAAATTTGCTGTCAAATAAAAAATTTGAATAAATTTTTCGGCTTGTGCAGATGTCATAGGAAAAATTGTTGGGCGATCAAAAGTTCAAACGTACTTTAAACGGGGTGGAGAAGAGAAGCTAATGGAAATAACACTTGAGGATCATGAGTATGAGCACATATTTATAAATAATACCTAAGAGCAATTTCTTAACGACATATTAAGTAAACGAAAAAATGCAGAGGCAACCGTTTGGCTTGCACATTATGGGGCGAGTATGTGGAGAAATTCTTGAATTGTGTGACCCAAGGTGTTTCGGGACCTTTTATCTTACTTCTTAGCTTCTGTAAGCCTAGGCGATACCAGGGTAATTAATCTTTTCCTCAATATTCATCAATATCAATTTCATTGAGATTGAAGGTTATTAATATATTTTGGACTAATTTAAATTATTTGACAAGCACAGTAACTGTTTCAACATCTTTTCATGTCACGAAGATGATTTTCGATGGAAACTCTGATGAAGTTAATCAATTCCGAGCTAGGTACCATACGAAACTGCCCTCTATAGTATTTATGACTTCTCTTTGTATTTTAAAATTCTAACTAAAGACAATTTTTTTGTAGCCTACCTCTACAAGTTGATGATGTGAGTAGCTTGAATACTTTGATGATGGATGGTGGAAATGAAGAAGTGAATGAGCCTCTAAAAATCACCCCTTTGAAGACTCTGATTGATACAACTAAGGTTAGATTTTAAAAAATAAATTATTTATATTAAGCATTGTACAATCTTACATGCATGATTGTCGAAATATAAACTTAATTTTTTTTAAAATAATTTTTAATATTTAAATAAACAGCCCGGGACATATTGGATTCTTGGTGAGATTTCATATCTTGAAAATACACCTGATTGGTGTTACTTGGGGTGCATCGAATGCAACAAGAAGGTTATACCTAATGGTTCCCAATTTACATGTTCGGGATGTGATCTTAGGATGCCGCATGGTGTTTACAAGTAAGTTGTAATCTGTACTTACTAATTCTACAACTTATGAGGTAGATTCTATGATAATATAATGCGATGGGAATTTAATATTTTATCGATTTAACGTATAGGTTTAAAGTTAATGTCCATGTTTTTGACATCACCGGCCATGCCTCTTTTATGCTTTGGGACCGAGAGTGCAAAGACATATTGGGTGGGAGTGCCCTTCTTCTAAGAGAGATGATGCTTGAGGTATCATGAATTTTCATTGTAAATGTTTTAAAAAATTTGGAGGAAAAAGTACATTTTGTAACGAATAACTCTATATTTAATGATTTCAGAGAAAGATGGACCCAAATTTGTTCCCGGAAGAGCAGAACCATTTAATTGGGAGAAAAGGTTTGTTTAATGTTGTTGTCAAGTCCGAGGGGGGTAGTCCTCATTGGAACGGTCCCAGATCTTTTGGGGTACGGTCTTTTGTTTCAGATCCAAGAATTCTCAAGAAGTATGAACATGTTTTGGACATTGTTGATGATGACTCAAAGGAAGATGTTGATTTGTGGAATTCTCTTGAAGATCTTAGTCAAAAAGTTGAAATAGTGGTATAAAATTTTAACCTTATTATACAATTCGTTATTTATTATTCGGTCTCTAATAAACACTATAATGTCCCACTAACATTTTATTTTCCTATGTAGATTGGATCAAACAACCTAAGTTCTAGCCAAGGCGAGGCGACTTCACGGAGGAAGATGGATGCTATTGATGAGAATGATCCCGTTAAGAGACAACTTCTTGACGAGCTCTCAACAACTTCCAAGAAGAAGGTGAAAAGGGAGCATTTGGAAAAATGAATGTTTGGAAATCTGTACTGATTGAAACCCATGGGGAAGAACATGATTTGGTTTTTTGTCTTTTTTGCACATTTCTGGACTTTGTCCAGTTATCCTATGGGGTTTAGACAATTTCTGAAATATTTGTGGCATATCCAGTTTGTTATCTGGATATTATATTATGTTGATTTTAATATTTTGCTACAATGGGGTATTTCCATATGTTGAACAGGAAATTTTCTTATATGTTCTTCAATCGGATATTAATATATTAGTTGTGTTTTGAATAAGAATGGCTATTTATGTATGAAAAATTATGCCTCTTCAAGTAATTTAAACTGTAATGAAAGAAAATTAACCAATTTTGGGCTGAAATTTTTTTGTATGGTAAAATAACATAGAGATATTTGAGTTTCTAATCTTTCCTAAACGAGAATATTTGGCCATCTAAAGTTCTAAAGTTTCTAATCCTTTATCTATAAAAATGTTTATAATCTAAATTATAATATTCTATCGAACATTTGAGTATCTAAACAACTTTAACATTTTCTACTTTTAACCCTATTAAAAATATACTTACCCACTCAGCATAAAATGAATTATAATCTCTAAAAATATTTTTTTTACCATTCTGTCGCATATTTGTGATTAAAACAGTTTCTATATGATGTTAAACAATATCTAAATTTTTTTGCATGGTAAAAAACGTAGAGAGTTGAAAATAACTTAGATGGAAAATAGCTATAAACTTTCTATAATTTGAAATTGTTCTTTGTAAAAATCAATAAGAAGAAAAACCATTATTGCACTGTTTTGAATAAACGAAGACCTACAACCAATTTTATGAATGAATATTTGGCCATCTAAACTTCTAAAGTTTCTAATCCTTTATCTATAAAATTGTTTATTATCTAAATTATACTATTCTAACGAATATTTGAGTATCTAAACAACTCTAACACTTTCTACTTTTAACCCTATTAAAAATATACTAACCAACTCAGTATAAAATGAACTAATAACCTCTGAAAATATACTCCGTAACTTTTTCCATTTTATTGCATATTTGTGATTAAAACCCTTTATATATATTGTTAAACAGAATCTAAATTTTTTAGTATGGTAAAAAAAAGTAGAGAGTTGAAAATAACTTACCTGGAAAATATCTATAAACTTTCTATAATTTGTAATTGTTCTTTGTGAAAATCAATAAGAAGAAAAACAATTTTTGCACTTTTTTGAATAAACGAAGACCTACAATCAATTTTATGAATGAATATTTGGCCATCTAAAGTTTCTAAACTTCTACAATCAATTTTATGAATGAAAAAACGGCTGCTGAATTTATTAAAAAAAAGCATTTAGTAAAAAATAGTATTTAATGGGTGCTCTGTTACACTAGCACGCAACTCAAACGGTGGCTGGATTAGACATTATGTAACCTACCATTTAATACTCTTTTAAAATGGTTGAGAATAGGCACGGGGAACAAGGCATTTAATGCATACACGGATCTCAAACGGCGGCTGGAAATTACATTGGGTTGAGAACAATTTATTAAGTTACTAATGCCTAAGAAAGCGTGGGAAACAGAGCATTAAATACAATTCACTGTGAAAGACGGCTACATCATTACTTAAGCAGTTCCAAACATAAGCTATGCCCTACTACCATATAAAATACGGAATATAAATTTTAAAATATTAAAGAGAAATATTTTTTAATATTCTGTGGGTTTAATAAAAAAGATTTGGATAAATTTTAATATACTAAAAATCAATTTTGTAATTAAAAAAATTATTTCACTTGAAAAACGTTAATTAGGAATTGGAAAAATATTATCATCAAAGGCATTTCATTTTTAATAATAACTGCCTTATACCTAAACAATTAAAAAATATATTTATTAAATTAAATATTAAAATAACATTTTAATGCGCTAATTGGTATTTACTTGGTGTATATGTATATATATATATATATATATATATATATATATATATATATATATATATATATATATATATATATATATATATATAGACACACACACACACACACATACATACATACATACATACATACATACATACACACACACACACACACACACACACACACACATACATACATACATACATACATATATGTGTGTGTGTGTGTGTGTGTGTGTATAAACTGCAAAATATTATTCATGTTTTATTTTTTGAAATATTTTAATCGAATTGAGATCCAGAAAAAATTTCCCTTTAAATTAACTATAAATATATTACATGAAATTTTTTCAGTGAAAAATTTATATTGTTCAGTATAAACGTATTATAGTTATAAAATGCCCTAAATATATACTCCGTATAAATTTAATAGAGTATAAACCGTGTGATTATTTTTTGTAGAGCAATACACCTCTAAAGTATGTAGCCTTAGGTTCTAAGTTGGTACTACCCTAAGTTCTCCTCATTTATATCTCTCACTACACATCTCTAATTACTTATCTCTCAACCTCTCAACCTATTCCTTACCACAATAAATTGCATACAACTACACCACCAACCACATTCAATAATACCGCATTCAATACACTCTTATTGAAGATAATCAAGTTAAAGTCTTCTTTTTCAAGGTGAGAAAACACTCTTTCTTATTTTATCATTATTACTATACCAAATTATAAATATTCTATAACAACTTAATATTCTGTTTTGAATGCATCATTGCAAAAATTGAAATATACTGTTAAAAATTAAAAATGTATTTTCACTTTTTTACAAAGAGTATGAAATCATTGTTTCTTAAAATGGTTCTAATCATTCATTAAAATTAAACATGTTAATTCAGGAATTTTGTTGGAATGAGAAAGCTCACAAAAAGTGCAACAATCAGTTCCAAGATAGTGAGGGATGATGAATCAAATAAAGGTATGATGCATAAATACATTAAATTGGATATTGAAATGAAGTTTACTTAGTAATTTATGACGTAAAAATAATTATATGCAAGGGTAAAAATATATTAAAATCAATATATAATTCAATTAAGGTCCAGGAATAAATAATTAAAAAAATCATTTTACCCATTCATAATCAAACTCATACTCATTGGATAAACATAATATGTAAAATAGAGGTAATTAATACATAAAATTATAAAGTTTTAATACCTGAATATTATGATTCCTTGATAAATTTCCTTGAAATAATCAACCGTGGAAGAAATGCTTTCAAATGTGCAATTAAACCCTTACATGTTCAAACATAATACTTGAACATGTCCAAAAAGGTTTAATAACTTTATGTTAGACATATATGGAAAGAAGTCTAGTTATAGTAGAATTGTTATTTATGTTAGTTTACTTATTTGGTGAATCCTAGTCCATGTAGGGATCCTCACCTATATAAACATTCATGTACACAATTATTCCTTAAGAGTGAATTCATAAATCAACATGGTATCGGAGCACGGAGATCCATCTCGACCTACTCCGTCGCTGCGTTAACCGAAGAAAAAAAAATTCGACGTTGCCGATCTGCTTCTCCCTCGCACCAGCTTCTGCCGTGACCAGTCATGGCTGTCTTATCACCTGATCCTATGGATCATCTTCCTACGGGTCTCAAATTGTTTGTCCGAAATCTTCAATCCCTAACTCCGGTCAAGCTTGATGACACCAATTATCCCTCTTGGTCTGCTACTCTTCGTGCAAATCTTCTTGCTCATCGCTTACTCAGTTATGTTGATGGATCTGAACCATCACCACCGGCTCTTATTCTTGATGAGAAGGCTACGGCACCAAACAAGGATGCACCCCCGGTTATGAAACCAAATCCAGCGTATGAATTGTGGCTTATTGTTGATGCTCAGATTCGGGCCTGTCTCCTTGCGATTGTTTCCCCCACTGTTCAGACTCATATTCATGCTCTTCCCACTTCTGCTGCAATCTGGAATCATCTCGAACAACGGTACAATTCTCTTTCACGCACTCATATTTTTCAACTGAAGGAGCGCTTGCACAATGTTACTAAGGACACTGATTCAATGCAAACGTACTTGGATACTGTTCTCACCATTGTGTCGTCTCTCAAATTGGCACATGAAGATATCTCTAAACAAGATATTATTTTGTGTGTTCTTCACGGTCTACCGGCCGACTACGCCTCTCTCAAGCAAAACATTCGCACCAATATTGCCACAGTCACTTTTAATCAAGTCTCTTCGTGGCTTCTCTCTGAAGAATTGAACTTATCCTTTGAGAAGAGATTGTCTCTGGGGGACTCTGGCTCTACCTCGTCTGTTGACATCCATAATGCTCTTTACACCAATTCCGGACGGGGCACTGGACGAGGCCGTGGCCGTGGGCCGTCACGAGGCCGAGGAGGGCCGTATCGCGGCAGTAACCCCGGCGGCAGGGGTGGCCGGCAGCCGCTGAGCCGTGATGATCCGCGCGGCAGAGGTGGCGGACGAGGGGCGTCTGTCATGCGGTCTGGAACTGTTGGCACCGCTACGACGAATCCTATGCTGGTCCCCCGCAGGCGTTTTATGCAAATCAATCTGCTGAATCTAGTTCGAACTGGCATTTGGACACTGGCGCAAACACCCATGTCACGCCTGATTTGTCTCGGCTGCATACTTTGACTCCGTACCATGGCACCAATTCCATCACAACTGCAGGAGGTAACACCTATCCCATTGACCATACAGGCTCAGGTATACTCACCACCCCTCTTCACACTTTTACCTTAACCAACCTTCTCCATTCCCCTCACATTAACTCCCATCTTCTTTCAGTCCATCAATTTACTAAAGATAAGAATTGTTCTCTTCTTTTTACCTCTAAGGATTTTACGATTCGGGACAATCTCACCAACCAAGTTCTTTTCAAGGGCCCTTGTGAGCGTGGTCTGTACTCCATACCGGCATCTTCCTCTAATCTGGTGGTCAACTCTGTCAAAGTCACTCCCTTTCAATGGCACTGTCGTCTTGGTCATCCTTCAGCTTCAGTCACAAAGTCGTTATTGTCTGAATTAGGTTTTAAATTTCAGCATCTTGATCATTGTAATTCTTGTTCTCTTGCTAAGTCTCATAAACTCCCCTTCCCTGTGTCTGAAACTAAAACTTCTGCTCCTTTTGAGCTTGTTCACTCTGATGTATGGGGACCTACTTCTGTACCCTCCTTTGGAGGTTATCATTTTTATATTAATTTTATTGATGATTATACCAAGTTTTGCTGGTTGTACCCTCTTAAAAATAAATCTGATGCATTTGATGCTTTTCTTAGTTTCCAATCTATGGTTCAAACTCAGTTCAATGCACGTCTTAAGCTGTTTCGCACAGATAATGGGAGGGAATATGTCAATAAAAAGTTTGGTCTGTTTTTACAAAATTTGGGGGTTCTCCATAAAAAATCTTGTCCTTACACTCCTGAACAAAATGGTGTCGCTGAAAGAAAGCACCGTCACTTGGTTGAAACTCTTGTCACACTTTTTTGCACAGCCAATCTCCCAGCAAAATTTTGGGTTGAGGCGTTGGCTACTGCAAATTTTCTGATCAACCGCATGCCAAAAAGGTCTCTTAATCATAAATCCCCATATGAGTCTCTGTTTCACAAAGCTCCAGACTACAATCTTCTCCGGGTTTTTGGGTGTTTGGCTTATCCGTGTCTACGTCATGAAATCACAAATAAATTTCAACCACGGTCCAAACCCTGTGTCTTCCTTGGGTACGACTCCTTGTCAAAAGGATATCGCTGTTTTGATCTCTCCACAGGTCGTGTATACATCTCTCGTCATGTCCAGTTTCACGAGAGTCAGTTTCCATACTCCAACACCTCCACACACAAAGGGTCTTCCGTCCCACCTCCGTCATTTCTTGGTGTTCTTCCCATCTTTCCGGTTGAGTCGCCGTGTACTCCACTCCATGCTCACAAGGATACAACACCCAACCCGCCCAACCCTCTCTCCGTCCTACCCACTGTCCCAAACCCGAAACTTAACCCGAACCCTAACCACCCAGTCCCCAACCCCCTCACTGCCCGTAACCCAACCATCCCGCCCAGCACCCAAAACCAACCCAGCCCGCCCAGTTCCCGCCACCCATCCCCACCCAGCCTCGTCCCTCAACCCACACCGAGGACAACCCCCCACCCCGAAACAGTCAGCCCCACAACCCGACCCCACTCCACTCCCACACCTATCCAATTTGGCAGCCTCTCCCCCACAATGACAAGTCCCGAATCATCACCAATCCCATCTCCCCCACCATTACCTAACCGGCACCCCATGACCACTCGTGCACAAAGTGGTATCTTCAAACCTAAACTCTACTTCACCTCCTCAACCTCTTCCCCACCCACCACAGAGCCTGTTACCTATAAGGATGCCTCCCAAAACAGTTATTGGTGTCAAGCTATGGATGATGAGTATAAAGCCTTGATTGATCAGCAAACATGGGAGCTTGTTCCGGCACCTTCAGATCGGGTTCCTATTGGATGTAAGTGGATTTATAAAATTAAGCATAACTCTGATGGTTCTGTTTCCAGGTACAAGGCCCGTCTTGTGGCCAAGGGCTACACACAGGAATATGGTTTGGACTACTCTAAGACCTTTAGCCCCGTGGTCAAACAGCAGACTATTCAGGTGGTTCTTTCTCTAGCGGTCAATCACAACTGGCCCCTTCATCATTTGGATGTTTCCAATGCTTTCCTTCACGATGTCATTCCTGATGAGATTTATATGAAGCAGCCTCCAGGATATGTAGATCAGCAGTATCCTCATTATGTGTGCAAACTAAAGAAATCTCTTTATGGGCTGAAACAGGCACCACGAGCTTGGTACCAGCGTTTGTCAGGGTTCCTTGTTGATTATGGCTTTGGGAAAAATGAACATGACACCAGCTTCTTTGTCAAGCACTCTCCCTCTGGCATTCTCATTGTCCTTCTCTATGTTGATGATATTATTGTCACTGGTAGTGCCACAGCTCTTATCTCTTCTTTCATCGAGGCTATGCAAAAGGAATTTCAAATGAAGAATCTTGGCCCTCTTCACTACTTTCTTGGCCTTGAAGTCACACGCACAAAGGACCATCTCATTCTATCCCAGGAAAAATATGCCCGTGAACTTCTCCATAAAGCAAGAGTCGAGGATTGCAAGCCAGCCCCCACGCCCCTACCCGTACGGCAGCCTGAGGAGGGGGTGAGCCGTCCGTTCGACAACCCCACCTTTTTCCGGAGTTTGGTTGGCTCTCTTCAATACTTGACAAACACGCGTCCGGACATTCAGTTTGCTGTGAATTATGTTTGTCAAAGGATGCATGCACCTACGGAGCAAGATTTTCAGTCCTTGACACGCATCCTGCGATATGTCAAAGGAACCATTGATCATGGTTTGGTCTTCCGGCGAGGCCCACAGACCATCTACGCATATTCTGATTCTGACTGGGCCAACGATATGACAGATGGACGGTCCATTACAGGTTACTTGATATATCTTGGCTCTAATTTACTTTCTTGGAGTATGGAGAAACAAAGTCGTGTCTCACGCTCGTCCACCGAGGCCGAGTACAGAGCCCTCTCGGCCGCAGCAGCTGAAGTGATGTGGCTCACCTACTTGTTTGACATTTTACAGATCAAGCTCCCTCCTCCACATCTTCTATGCGACAACCAGTCCACCATCTGTCTGACTAAGAATCCAGTCTTCCATAAGCGCATGAAACATGTCGGGACGGATTGCCACTTTGTTCGAGAACAAGTAATTGCAGAGAAAATGACAGTCTCTTATGTTCCTTCTAATGAGCAGTTGGCAGACCTTCTCACAAAAGCTCTTGCCTCGCCACGCTACACTGCATTGGTTGCCAAGCTTCCTCTCGTTTCACGGCATTCAACTTGAGGGGGGATGTTAGACATATATGGAAAGAAGTCTAGTTATAGTAGAATTGTTATTTATGTTAGTTTACTTATTTGGTGAATCTTAGTCCATGTAGGGATCCTCACCTATATAAACATCCATGTACACAATTATTCCTTAAGAGTGAATTCATAAATCAACACTTTATATACGTTTTGATGTACACTCCAATATATCAGGTAAAAAAATAAATTAGAATTAAGTTTTATTAAAAGCATTTGATCTGTAAATTTTATAAACAAATATACAACTTATAAATAATGTCAGACATGTAATTTCTTAAAATAATTTTGACATAAGGGTTTATTCAGTTATAATTCCAAAAGTTATAAAAATATTTTATCTTATTCACTAAAAAAGTTATAATTTGTTCTAAAATATTAACATTTCCACCGATTATAATCCCATATAATCAATTTCATTAGTAACACCAATATAAAAACAAATTTACCGGCTTTGTAAGCAGTTGATGTTACGAAATTTCAAATCAAACTAATTTGGACTTACGAACTGGGGAAAATATTTTGTAATCAGCTATATTTCAAAGGTAATACATATTTTCATTTATAAATTATATTTGAATTAAAATTGGTTTTTAATAATTAACATGCAGTGTTCTTTAAAAGTATATCTAATTTATTCAATTAACTTGAACTTATGAAGAATTATTAAAACTTTTTGAAACTGGAATCATGTCAATTCGATCTAAAACAAAATTTAAACTGGATGCATGACTATTTTAGATTAGATCTAATCATTTTCATTAATTTGAACTTAAAAAAAATAATAAAACATTTTCAATATATTTAGAAATTTACGGATCTAAAAAAAATTGATTACCTGATTTAGATGGGAGTGTGAAAAACCAAAAATCAGATCTACATGGGAAAATACCAGTGATTGCACGGATAAATTCCATGGGAAGATATACACCATCACTCAATCTGATGAGCTCTCGAACCTCTCTCCCTCGCTTTATCTCTCAATCTCTCCACATATCGGACAGGTTTTTTTCTGGCCTAAGGCCTGAAACACACACTCTATCGCTCTCTCTATCTTACCATATCTCTCGCTCTCGATCGATCTCACTGCATCCATCGCCGGTTGTGTCGATAGTTTAGAGAGGGGATAAGGCAAAAACTAGCGGCGTAAATGTGTGGTCCGTTGGATACGACGAACAGGTTAACTCAAATATGGAGCATATTTAGTTTTGGGTTGCGTTAATTGGGCCAGTAAGTTTTCAAAAATTGATGTTCTGGGCTATTATTAATTTTGTATGGGCCGAATTTACAAACAAAAAATAGTGATGATAAAAATTATATTCTATGAATTAATATGGGTAGAGAACGGAAAAAATTTTTAGAACTATATTTAATTCACAATTTAAGCAGGAATTGGATGTTGGTTGCGTTCGTGTTACAAGTGCAAAGGTAAGTGAGACCCAGATTTTATGGAACCGTGTTGGAAATGCTTTGCCGTACGTGGTCATCTTTCGTGCATGCAAATTGGGGATGTTGGATGGGGATTTTTTTTGTTTGTGATGATTGTGCGAGACTACCACCACCAATAACGCCACAACCCAGACGCCGACAATCTAAGCGACTAAAAACTCCAAACAAGAAATATTTCAACGATCTTTATGTTCTTCATTAAAAAGTTATATATTATGTTGTCGTCATTGCGTTCTTCATTACATATGTTAGATGTTATGTTTTGATTCTGTATCATTTTGAAAAATTCCGCTAATGTCATGTATGCGAATCAATCTATGGACAAATTTTGTTTTCATTGTATCGAATGCTTTTTATGATAACGGTGATAATATTTGTTTTGTTATGAGATTTCAAAATTTAATGACACATCGTTTTATAAGCCTTCCAAGACAATACTTTAATTTTTTTTAAGTATAAAATCTAAGTTAGTATTCTTTGAGTGTCAGAATTTTCTTTTAAATGTATAAAGATAAATACGCTTATGATATATAGTCACTCCTTGGCTCTTTATTGTTAAGTTTCAAATTGAAGATCGTCATTTCTATATTAATTCATTTAAATTGTAACATATATATCACTATAATGTTTTGGATAGAAAATTGGAGATCCAATGATTCGAAAGATAAATCAAATTCTACAAGTTTTGGTGATACTAACTTGAGGAGAAAGTCTATCTTGCAATGTGAATCACCAAAAGATTCATCAAACCCTGTTACGTGTACTGCTTCCCCATTGTCAAACTTAACAAATGGTATGTCCATCCTAATAATATATGTATATATACAAACACACACACATATATGTATATATATACATATGTATGTATTGAAATTCTTGGTTTATATTTCATTCATTATTATAAGCATTGAATTTCATAGTTGTTGTCACAGCGCCATTTGATCGTTTACCATCGACTCCATTAACTCATGGCAACTCATCATCGCTAAATTCAACAATCCGAGACACATCTCTACTAAAGAGTTGCATTACACAAGACAACGTTGGCCAAGAAGTAGTTATTCCACGGTTATCTCTCACACCGTCAGATGCAAGAATTCCTTTTAGATTTCAAAGGAAACAATTCCCTATCATGACTTTGTATGCTATGACAATTAACAAAAGTCAAGGCCAATCTTTGTCCCATGTTGGATTGCTACTGAAGAAACCAGTATTCAGCCACGGTCAACTTTATGTTGCAATTTCACGTGTTACAAGTCGCGAGGGATTTAAGATCTTAATTTGCAATAAAGACCTTCCGTCAACGAACATAACTACAAATGTAGTTTATAAAGAAGTGTTCCAAAACTTATAACACTGCAGATCGACTACGGTCGTTCATGTACTTTACCTTATTTTGGGTATTTTAAATATATTTTGTTATATTTTAATTTTTGTATCATTTCTTTTTCATTTCATGACTAAATAAAATTAATTTTTCCGCCCGTGCATCGCACGGGTACGAGTCTAGTAATTAGAAAAAACAAGAGAGGTTAGGAAATAAAAAAAAGTGAGCCTTGTAAACGGATCATACACCATAATGTTGCTTTGCCCACTTGCCCGACTTTATTCACTTCTTTCTGGATCTTTCTTCCCTACGCCACTTCGAGTCTTTGCCGGCTCCGTTCTTCGACTCCGGCTCCGACACACAACCCAGGCAGCCCAACTGCCAGTGCGGAAGCGGCCTTTTTCAGGTGACGGTCTTCCCAGTCTCCGCCTCCTTTTCTTCTACTCCGGCAGTTCGGCAAAGTTCCCATTGCCCAGCGGCTAGATTCGTCCTTCTTAATCGAGGTATATACTCTGTTTATGCTTACCTGTCTTAGACTTATCAATTATGATTTGTTATATATGAATTTTTAATTTGTGGATTTGTGAATGTGTGATTAGGTTAATTTTCTTAATAAAACTTTATGTGAACTTTTGAGGAATGAAATGTAAGTTTGGTTGAATCAAATTAGTACCTGTAACTAGAAATGTTATGGACTGAAACCATTACAAGGTATGGGACTTGTCCCACATCGGTTGTATGGGCAATTGATGTGGGGTTTATAGGCCAAATGGGTTCCCTCACCTATCAGACTAGTCTTTTGAGTTGAGTTCTTCCGTTTGGCCTGTAACATTGGTATCAGAGCCAACCTCGGAGTGGTGGCCCACGGAGTGGTGGCCTAGAGAAAGCCAGCCGTGACCAACGTGGCCGTGACCAACGAGGACGTTGGTCCTTAAGGAGGGGCGAATGTTATAGACTGAAACCATTGCAAGGTATGGGACTTGTCCCACATCGGTTGTATGGGCAATTGATGTGGGGTTTATAGGCCAAATGGGTTTCCTCACCTATCAGACTAGTCTTTTGGGTTGAGTTCTTCCGTTTGGCCTGTAACATAAATGTGTATCAAATTTGTCCTGTATGCAAAAATTTTCTACTTAAATTTTATGCTAGCACGTTAATTGACAAAAAAAACTAATACACATGGTCATTGCTCTTGCATCAATTAACGTGATAACTCAGAATTTTAGTAGATAAATTTGGTTTGATTCACATTTATTTTCTAGTTAAAGGCACTAATTTGACTCAACCAAAATTGGCTCATGGTTTCTCTCACGGGGACCGAAATGAGTATTAACTCGAAAATATTTACTCGTATCACCTTGGAGTTGGAGGAAATTTAAGCAGGAGCAGCCACCAGCCACTACTTCTCTTGAGGGTTTTTAAGACTTTGTTGTGACATAATTTCTATCATTTGGATGTTAAATTTTGCTGAATTTGAAATTTAAACTTTATTTACAACATATAATGTGGTATATTTATATTAGTGTTACTGATGTATAGAAATTATCATTTATTACTAGTCGCTTTATAGTCACCTAGGCGTCATGGCGTTACACTGGCACCGTGACTCGCCTTGGCGACATGATAACTATGGTTATAACTCAGAATTTTAGTAGATAAATTTGGTTTGATTCACATTTTCTAGTTAAAGGCACTAATTTGACTCAACCGAATTTGCAATGACCAAATTGGTTCTCTCACAGAAACCAAAATGAGTATTAACTCGGAAATATTTACTCGTATCACCTTGGAGTTGGAGGATTGGTGAGTAAGCCTTCAAGTAGCCAAGAAGATTTTCTGATCAAAATCTGTATGATTTTGCCAATAATAATAAAAGACCAAGTCATGCGCTCTATCTTTCAACTCTAAGAAACTTCTTTCAATGTCCCCCTTTATGATCTGAAACAAATGGCTTCAACACTGCACCATATATAAGAATATAATTGATTTTCAATTGATCTTCAAACATTCATGTTATATGTAATCTTTAATTTTATGGAGCACTATTTGGAAAGAGCATATATGAGCTAGCTACACCCAGCAAATGTTCATTTTGAATCAACGTAGTGTTCATTTTCACACATTTATTCCTTACAATTATAATATTTATTTACGAACAATGTAATGTTCATTCCAAGACTGCTCAACATAGTGTTCATTAATGTAGTGTTCATTCTAAAACAACATAGTGTTCACTCTAAAATATTATTGAAATACAAGTTTGCCATGATGTACGATACATCCGGCTGTAGCATATAATTTGCCTTGTTTTGCTTAATATTTGACATGTTTCCCGTGGATTCAAATTTTCACGAATGGGTCCCCATGACCTCAAGTTCCCGGCCAATGTTCATATATTTCAACATGTTATTGACTCATTTGTGTTTATATGGTTCATCAGCTTTACTTTGTGCAGTGTATTGCCTTTTTGTTACTCCCTCTGTTTGAAAAAATAGTTGCGCCTTCATTTTTTGCACATCCCACCAAACACTTATACTCCCGCCTAAAATGTCTAAAGTACACCTCATTTCTTCTTTATTGCGGGTAAAAGTAATTTTGGAGGTATTTTACACCTTTTAGGGGGGAATAAGTGTTTTGTGGGATGCACAGAAAATAGAGGTGGAACTATTTTTTTAGAAGTTCTTTAAATGTTTAAATTTGCAGGTTCAAGTATGGTCATGGCAAAGAGGTATGTGTTGAGGCTGTTCATATATTTGAAGTACATAACTACGAATGTGGTAGACAGGAACAATGGTAGGGTGGTTGCAATGGCATCGAGCGTTGAACAGTCGCTGAAGAAGTCGTTTGAGTGTGGGAGGAGCTGCAACGCCAAGGCGGCTGCAGTTGTGGAAGAGTGATTAGCCAACCGAGTTACTATCAATCGGAGTGCCTAGCTACCTTCAAAATGAGCTCGTGATTTGGTACTCCGGAAGCACAAATCTTATTCAAGAACTTAGGAGTACGCAAGTCATTAATGATATTCGAATTAGAGCTGAGTTCTCAACCTTGTCGGAACTAAGATAAGTGTGTGATTCCTCATTGAGATTCATCGATGTCATATATTTATTTATAGAACCGACGACATCCAACGTTGGATCCAAAATTGCATGGTCCTACAAATAGCTTGGATCATTTTCTATTTTATGAAAATCTGGATGAGTGGAATTCACTATAGTAGCCATAGGATTTCCTAAAGATAGAAGCAACATATCATCGGGTATTGTTACTTCTGCATAGCCATCATCAAGTTCATCTCCTGCAACTCCGTTGCCAATACTTGCAATCCATTCCGCGAATTCAACTAAGCAGTCGTAACTACCGCCTCATATTATCGATTGCAGATGCATGTGTTTTTGTTAAATGCAACACAATGCAATCTTTCCAAATGTAGGAAGAATTAGTCGTCGAATTAACAATGTATTGTCTAGTTCCTTTTGGAATTACAAGCAATATTTACCGAAAATCTCCACCAAAGACTATTGTTTTTCCTCCAAACATTTGGTTTTCACTTAATGGATTGGAAAATCACAAAATGTCGTGCAAGCTTCTGTCTAAAGCTTCGAAGAAATACTTATGTGTCATTGGTGCTTCATCCCAAATAATTAATTTTTCCTTCACTAAGAGTTGTACTAGTGATGTTCCTTGCTTTATGTTGCAAGTAGTGTTCTCATCCAGGCACAACGGGATTTTAAAACATGAATGGGTTGTTCTACCACCTGGCAAAACTAATGATGCTATTTCACTTGATGCGTCATTCAAGACTATAACACCTTTAGATCGTAATGCAGTTGATAGAGGAAGAACACTTTCCCTAAATTTGTAAAAACAGATTGCTTTATAGCATCATACGCTGCACGTTGTTCGTCATTTAACGATTCCAAAAGGGTAATGTGTTCACTCGCCAAGGTTACACGATCATATTGCATCTCATAAAAAATTATTCGATTGGCTGGAGTCCAAATTCTGTGCTGGTTTGCTTGTGGCATATGCTTGTAATCGTGAAGGCTCTTCCCACGACTTTGAAGCAAATCTTCTACATCACATAGAACATAATTTTGAATCTCTTCTTCTTTAAGTGTAAGACCTAACATGGTTAAAAAATATATTATTAAAAGGGGAAAAAAGTTTTTTCTTTTAAGGTAAAATTTTCGAAAGACGAAAAATGTAATTGATACCTTTGTGTTGTAAGAGACGCCGTTGTCGGTATATTACATGGTCTGCTATATTGCCAGCATTGCTCCCAAACCTGTGAGTAGCGTCACAAATAAATTCCTTGTATCCCCTAAACCCCACACCCTACCCCGCCCCTGCACCCCACCCCAACCCCACCGTAAGCCCCCACAAAATGTGTGGCTATTATGCGTTCATAATAGCCACACATTTTGTGGGGGGCTTACGGCGGGGTTGGGGTGGGGGTGCAGGGGCGGGGGTAGGGTGTGGGGTTTAGGGGGTTGGTTAGAGGGGGTAGGAACCGTCAATTTTGCGAACGGAGCATCGGAGGTGCTCCAAAATGCCAGTGGCACCGGAGTGGCACCGTACTCCAGTGGCACTAGAACCTCACTACTACAAATTTTAAATTAGGAAATTTTAGAATTCTGCAACGTAATAATGTTGACATAATTAAAATGGTTTGTTTCTTTCCTGTCTACATATTAGGATGTTTTTTATTACGTTATAAATCAAAAAATTGTTTTTACAAAAGGTTATCTTTTTTTAATTAAGATTGTACAACATTCTGTCCCATTAACGCCCAATGCGCGGTTTTAGACAAGCATTAAATGACCGACGTCTATTAGTTAAAAATTTCCTCTTCAATTGGAGTATTGTGAGTTTTTCTAATTATGGTAGATTTCATTAGGTTTTAAATTGATTCGTTCATTCCATTCCTTCCTTTTCAGTCATATTACAATCAAGGAATCAATTTAATAATTTTCTATATATGCTTAATTATGGTAAATTTCATTACATTTTAAATCAATTCATTCAATCCGCCCCTTCCTTTTTGGTCATATCAATCCCGGAATCAATTTAATATTACAATCAAGTAATCAATTTAATTGGTCAACATATTAGTTATGTTCCTTCGTTTTCAGTCATATTACAATGCATTCAATTCGTAACATTGAATTAGTCAAAAGTTTCCTTTAATATATCCTTCTAAATCAGTAATATTACATAACCAATCATAGCTGCAGATCTTCTTCGTACATTGATATCGACGGTGCAGGATTAGAGTGCATTGGGCGGGAAAATAATTCCTCTGCTTTTAAGAATAGAGGAATATTTGCGTGTTTATTAGCAATTGTAGAAAAGTAGATAGTATTAGAGGAGAAGCTAACTTGATACGTATATAAAGGGTAAACCCTAGGAGTGTTTATTTGGCTCTAAAGTCTACATTACTTTTTGTAACCTTCTCCCACCAGCGATATTTTTTGTTTTTGCCAAAAATTTGTTTATTAGTGCAATAACCATTTGCTTAAAACCCTTACTTCTAAGTCCACACAAAAGTATATCGACCTTAAGGGTGCATTCTGTTCGTCTGATCTGATCTGAAATGATTTTTTGAAGATCTGATCTGATTTAATTATAGTTATAATTAAAGTTGTTTCTGATCTGATCTGATTATAATAAGAATAAGTAATAAGCAGAAAAAATAAGTTGAACGAAACACTACCTAAGTGAAGAGTCATCATTAGGCTGTGAAATTTACTAAGCACCTCTTCAACAACATAGTTCAAAAACAAAAATTGATTAGATATTATGTCTTCATATTAGATAAAAGTTGAATTAAATTTACTTAAATTTGATTATTAGAGCATGCCCAATGTATGGTCTGAGGTGAAGCTCTCTGTGAGTGCCCCTTCAAAAAATTAAGGATTAAATAGTATTATCTTCAAATATATTTGTCAACATATCTTTTTGAATATATACACATATATTCTTATCTGTTTTTCTTTTAATTTTGAATACTAATAAATAACTTTGTATTATTATTATTATTGATGAATTAAGCATTTTACCCAACCCAATATTATTGGAACAATACAAAGAAGACTCAATTTAGTCCAGTCCAAGATACAAATCAGATAACTTATTCAAGACAGAACCAAATATATGTGGACAAAAGAATATATTTGAAGTGATGTAAAGATACTCAATGAGCCCATTGGAACAATTTCGCATAGAAATCATGTAAGCCTCAAATTCCGGGGATAGATTATGAAGAAACTTATTACATAATAGTTGATGCAACTACGTTGAGATTTTTGATAGGCATGTCTATATTTGAAAAACTTCAAATACGTTTAATGGATGTAGTGATAGCATATTTGTATGGTTCTCTCGATACTGACAAAGTTTTTAACGAAGCAATACATAAATTAAGAACAGGTTTCTAAACTATACCCATTTCACAAAATACCCATCATCAATTGAAAAATATGAATTATTCATTTATTGATTAGTTAGGTCATACTCTATCATAATTGTAAGAACAAATTGTCTATCATTGCAATCAAATTATCATTTGTATAGTATATATATACTATTTATAATAGTGTTATTACTAAGTCTTTCTACTATAAATAACAGACCTATGATCCCTAAAAAATACAATTAAAAACAAAAAGAAGAGTGAAAGAAATGTGAAATATATACTCCTCTCTCACAACAAATGCGTAGTAGTAGATTATTTTCCAAAGAGCCTGATTTGGGAACTCATTAGGCTTAGATTTTTGGGTGTTGGCCTTGTGGTCTGATTCTTCAGTTCTGCAAATCTGAGCATAACATTTTGTGTTATTCCAGAAGAAAAAATGTCCTACTTGTTGCCCCATCTTCACTCTGGTTGGGCGGTTGATCAAGCCATCCTCGCAGAGGAGGAGCGCCTCGTCCTTATCCGCTTCGGTCACGACTGGGATGAGACCTGTATGCAGGTATGCTTTTCTTATTGTCAGAAAGTCTGTTCGAGTATCCACTCCAACTCTCTTTGTCCCAAAAAGGGGAAAAACAGCAGATTGTGCTTTATAATTAGGTTTAATTCAATAGATAAAAGGAGGAAAAGCATGAGTCGATAGTGCCGTAACTTCCAACCTTAATATTTTGTAAATTGTATATTCGAGAGTTACTTGTAAAGTCTGGGCGATGCAAGCGCATGATTCAATATGTTGAAGTGATAACATCATATTGGGGAGTTCAGTATCATGGATCCTTGGTTAGTGTTGTCTTTAGTGTTTGTAAATTTTGACTTCATGTTACTTGAACTTCATAGTAGTCAGTAGTGTGTTGACTTTATTCTGTCACAAGCTTAGTTTAATCACTATGTCTAGTTTTTGAAGTAAAAGTCCTATTAATATGCTTTTTCCATGATCTTTCTTTGCATACAAATGATACAATGCAATATAATACTCCATTGCAAACTTAGTGAGATGCATGTGTGTCCATGGTCCTAGTTTGGTATCCGATTTGATGTGTGGTATTCTCGATGAAGTTATGTAACTGCTTCAAAAACATGTATTACATATTTGTTTAGTGTATTTCACATAATGTCTAGTAATTTTGTTGTGTTTTTGGTTTGAGCATTTGGCCACTTGTTGTGGTTTGGCATTATTATATGAGTATTGTTTTGCTTGTCTTTGATCTTTCTTGGTATATAGGGGGTGTTTGATTGCAAGCAAAGTGTAAGGATGCATCCAAAGAATAAATATTTCTTTCCCTATATATTTCGCACTTCGTACTAAACATGTTGATAGTGAATCTTTAGGAATAATCCTATGGTACAAAAGATGCCATTAAAATAATGCTATTTTTTCAGATAAAGCTTCTTCTCCCTTTATCTCAAAATGATGTGCATGCTTTTGTTCTTGCTATATCCTCAAAAGATGTGCATGCTTCTATATTTGGAAAGTTTGATGTGGTTTACGATGTTTCCATCTCCTCCACATAAATCTCATCCACAATTTTCACTTTAAGAAAAATGTGCCTAGTCAAATGGGGCTCATCATTTTGGGACGGAGGAAGTATAATGTAGCAACTAGTCCTAAATACTGGTGCTGAACACATGATCCTATTGAATATCTCTCCAAATTCTTCCAACAAATTCCCCATCCTAGTACTGCTTATATTTATTTCTACCCGTGATTTGGTGAATCCACCAAGCATAACCTAATGAGGACATATGAACATGGGTAAACTTGTGTGACCTATTGGCAGAGGCGGACCCACCTTGAGTCCTATGGGATCCCAAGACCCCACGGACCCCGGTATAGGTCCATACAGGTATTAGGTTTGTAAAAAGATTAATATATAATAAACGCGTATCTTCAAGTTACAAGAATCGCGTTTGGTTTAGTGGAAGCGTGCAGAGCATTGACACCCCTGAAACCCAGGTTCGACTCCCATCCTGGTCTTGTGGTGCCAATTTTTTCTTTTTTTTAAATAAGGAGCATGGAGCAAAACAACGTCGTTTTGCGCGTAAAAGTTAAAACGCGTATCCACACTCCAGCCCAAAAATTGCTCGTGGGTACCCTCAATTTCGTGATAACAACTCGCAAGTCGCATTTTCAAAATATAGTCCGGGGCGCCTTAAAATTTCCTAAAAGTTACTTCGGGGTGACAATCCCTCATTCTCTCCGTCAGTTTCCATTCTCCGTTAACCTTTTCTTCTTCTTCACCATCTTTTGGCCTTCTTTCTTCTTTTCTTTTTTTCTTCTTCTTCTCCTTCTACGTGAGAATCACTTTGAGAATTGTACTATGGATGTTCGCTCTGACCATAGATTCAATAATTTAAAGAGTATTGTTGAGCTCTCACTGAAAATGGTGTCCACTAAAAAGGCTCTTACGTATGGTTTCATATATGCTCTCATAAAGTTGGAATTGATACTTCCTGTGGCAACAAGTGTTGAACGGTCTTTTTCGTGAATGAAGTTCGTGAAGAATGAGTTGCGGAATAAAATTTGTGATCAATGGTTGAATGACTGCTTAGTAACTTATGTTGAGAGAGATGGCTTTTCCACCATTAGTGATGATGTAATTATAGATCATTTCCAAAGTATGAAAACTAGACGAGTACAATTGTAAACGATATTATTTTCGTATGACTTTTTTTCTATGTATTAATTATGGTACTTTTCAAATATTAGTTTTAGTTTATTGTTAAATGTTAAGACTTATGAAGTAGTTTGAAATGAGAATGGGAGGTATGGATGGTTGTAAAATCCTCGATCCGCCTCTGCCTATTGGCCTAGTATAAAATGGGATATAGCTTGGACTCATAAACTTGCGGTTGATTTTTGGGTTGTGAGTGCTCGTGGTGTTTTGTTCATGAGAGACTCAAATAAATGAGTATGACTGTGATACTTGCATTATAGTTTAATAATTTATATAGGTAAAAGTAAAACTCTTCATATTTAGCAAGGAAAACCTTTTCTTCTTGACCATATATGCTATGGCAGCTGAGATTTTTGTGATACTTGTTGCCTCCTATGATTATCTTTTCTGCACTTTCCTAGGGCTTCGTGAATCTGGTGTTCCATTTTCTCATAGAGTGTTGCATTGACTATTTCTAGGTAGGGTTAAGGTCTATGTACAACCCCCACGAACCCCATTTGTGGTACTCTACATGGTTATTCTTGCATTGACTATTTGACTGTAGTCCATTTGGTTTGTGTACTATTATCACAATTACTCCCTTCATCCAAAAAGGGTTCTATTTGAAGACTTGTTTTGTCCCAAAATAGAATCCCTATTAGAACAAAAAGATCTAATGTTCATTATATCTAAGGAGCCGCTAGTCACACTCGTATTTGCTAAATTCACTACACATGCTAAATTCACTCCAGTTTTTTGTGATATAGCCATTTTCTCTACACTTCTGTAAATGCCATATTCTGATATTCCTAACTCTTTTTGGTGTTTATTGTGCCAAATTCAGTCCATTAGACTCTTATCAATTACTTATAGTAGAGTTTATGCCATTTATTGTCATTGACATATTTGAAACACCTCCGGACATGCAACAACAACAACAACCCAGTTAAATCCCACAAGAGTAGGGTCTTGGGAGGGTGTGTGTACGCAGACCTTGCCCCTACTCGAATGTAGAGAGGCTGTTTCCAAAGAGACCCCCGGCTCAACGTCGAAAGTTGCATTGCTTGACTAACTGCTATTTCATTAATTAAAGAAACGCAGACAGTTTAGAGATCCATTTTGATTTATTCCATCACACCCCAAAGCCAAAAAATGGTGAAATTTTGGCTCCATCGGAGATGATGGAAATAAAGATTATAAATTTTTAATTATGAATTTTTAATAATACACTAGCACAACCAAGAGATTACTTAAATGCAGTAATATAATCTTTATTTTCATTAAAAGGACAATTTGTTTAAAACAATATTTCAAGACTTTAAGGAACAGATATATTCTAACATTTTTAATGTTTTAGCATGCACAAAAGTTCTGTTTTTTCTTCATTTCAAACCGCATCTATGCACTCTTCAATTGTTGTTGATTTGTGAGGAGTAGTGGGCTACACTCAATAATCCTTTGTGCAAGTGCATCTCCCCACCAGGCTACTCCATTTCTACGCTTGTTCCAATAATTAGAAATTGATGATACTGGACAACCTGGACTGAGATGAAGTTCAACACAATGGTTGGTTTTTACAAACCCAATGCCTACTTACATGCTCAAGGCTTAAAAAGTGAATAAGGGCCATCATGTAACCGTTTGCCACAATAATCCCCATTGCAGGGAGTTCCATGCAGTTTTGTACCAGTGCTTGTGATTTGTAATAGCTGAGTCTCTCTACAACCCTCTCAAATTCACACTAAAAAACCTTCTTGTATAAGTCAGCCCTTTTTTAGACATGTATTAGCATTTCATTGGTAAAGTCCACACAAAAATATCCTTTCCTTAAATCCCATAAAAGTCCAAATAAAAAGGAGAATTAGGGATGGAGAGAGTATTTAGTATTACTTCTTTTTATTGGAATCAGAGACCAAATCAGATCAGAAACAACTTTAAATATAACTACAATCAGATCATGTCAGACTTTAATAAATCCAGATTAGATTTAATCAGATGAGATGAAGGGAACAAGCTCTTTGTCTTCTTCTCCACGTTGGTAATTTTTGAAGTTAGGAGTTTTCTTTTCTCCTCCCCTCATCCTCTATTTCAGCATGCTCAAATTTAGATGGCATTCTTATAGTACTCTTTGGATCACTTTTCTTCTTTTGACTTTGGTCATCCCTTGTGAAATGCCTTAGCAGGAGGCTCCAACACGTGATGTATGCCCCCTGTGGCATAACTCCTTTTACTGTCTGATCATGATCGTTTGCTTATGTGGATCAGCTTGCAAATTATATACTCCCTCCGTCCCAAAATGATTTACATTGGTACTATTAGACCTCTCGATAACTTTTGTTTGTTTGGATATTTTCATTGATTAGTTGATAAAATAAAATATTATGGAGGGAGTAAAATCTATATCAAACTTTAAAAATAAATATAACCACTTATAGAATCATTTCTATAAAGTTGGAGTGCGGGAAATTATAAATATATTGAGAATTAAGGTTTAGAAACAAAAAGAAGAAGCATGGCATTAGCAGTACTCAGTCTACTAATGACATAACTTCTTAATTGAAAATGTATTCGTGTGTGTGTGTGTGTACACACACTACATGTTGTCATTGTTTTAGATAAAAAAAATCGATACATAAAAGTTATTTTTAAAAGAGAAATTTACGTAAATAGCACTAAAACATAATGACTTTCTCTAAATAGCACCACATGTGTTTTTCTTCCCAATGTAGCACTTTTAGTCATTATGCATTAGTCATTATTCAAGTAAATATTTGTCATCACTGGACATTATGGACATTATTAAGTGCTATTTAGAGAATAAAACAATTTAAGTGCTATTTACGGAAATGACTTAAGTTTTAGTGCTATTTAGTGCAAATATTTCTTTTTAAAATAGCAGCAGCCTGTTTCACTAGCTCCTATACTATATAGATCAGAATCATAAAAATACACATACCAATTGGTGTAAACCCATCAACTCCTTCAGGGTTGGTTCATCAATCTAAGGAATACCTGCTTCTTTTGAGTCAATGTTTTGCACACCAAGCTTCTTCTAGTGTGTGGTAATACTTTCAAGTGGTATCGGTCTTTGTTGAAGTTTCCAATTGGCAAAAATCATACATGTATGGTATGCTGTGTGTGGCCTTTATTTATAATGCATATACAGCTACCTGCAAGTCCTTGTGCTTTTTCATTTTCCTTATCCGCCTCCCTAAGCACTAAATCCATGGCAAATTGAGACACAAAGCCCCTTTACTCTTTGAACTCAAAGAGGGAAAAATTGTCATGTACTAATTTCATATCGTGCTGAAAACTTGTATTGATTTTATTGTGTTGAACCTGAAGTACATCATGGCATCATGCACTGCTATCAGGCACATTTCAATTTCACATTGTGAAATTGGGAGAGTTTTCTTCACATTTGCATGAGTGGATTCTGCCCTGCAGTATATAGAACACAAAATATGCACTAACTTATGGCACTCTAAGATGAAATAATTTAAAAGCAAGTACATACCTGTTTGATGTAATATTTCCATAATGCTTAATTTGAGTCGCTCAACAATGAACAAATTTTTCTTCCATGGATTCAACAAAGTGTTTTGGCGTATTCAACGACTTCAGGCATGGTTACATACTCATCCTCCATGGACTTTACACTCTTATTAAATGCATTGTAGTTGGATGATTTCAGAATATATATGGAATTAAATCTTTCCCAAGATGGCTGATCCATAAAATGTTTCTTAGAGTTGGCACATAGAGCTTGTTTATATGCCACCTACATAATAGATGAGTTCCTTTAAGAAAGAGTGAAAGACTACTTAAATGGCATTCATGAGTGCCATCTCCCTATGTGTAATTATAACCTTGGGCATACAATGCATACAACACCACTTCTTTTAGGCTATCTAATGCCTACTGATAGTTCTATGGCGTTTTGCACCCTGGTATACAAAACTGACAGAAGCTCTTGCTAGTTGAAGTGGTCCCAACTCCCAACTATTACTATTAAAGGCAGCCCATAAACATTGGTCTTGTATGCAATGTTTGAAATGGCGAGGCGGAAACCCGCCATGAGGTGCGCCTCAGAACTTTTTCTGGAAAAATACACTTTAGTGCCTATCTAGCCTTACGCGATAAGCTCTTATACGCTATAGTTCAGGATTGCGTATGCCCCATGTCATACGCACTGGGGCGGATATGAAGCTTAATTACACAATTTTTGTTCCCAAATTTTTTAAAATTTAAGGTCAAATTAGTCAATTACCAAAAATTAAATGTATATATTACTCCGTTTATACTTTGTGTCGATGACCCTAATCTCCCTACACTTCATCTTCGATAATCGTAACTCTTCATCTTCTTCATCTCGCCTCTCCGTCTGCAACATTGTGCCTCTTCATCAGGTTTGATTTTACCCTTTTCTAGTTTCGGCTATGCCGGGCTATGGCATAGCCGCTATGTGGTGTTTTTATTTAGATGCTTTTCTTTTTGGCTTATTTCTAATTTGATGTCTAAAAAGGATCAGATTTTTTTAAGGTAGTGCATATATTTTAATGCATGTAATGCCAGGTGTTGCTTTTTAGAGGTTTACAGGTGTTGTTTTTTAAATGGTTTCCAGCTGTTTTTTTAATCTATTTTTTAATGCTTTTATTTTAGTTTTGTTGATATTTGAATTTTTAATTTCTGTGATTTTTTGTTTTGTTTATCAATTCTGAGGAAGACAATGAAGGAGATACAACATCTTTTGGTCCGAAATTCAAGAAGGTAGGAATCGATAATCTTTATTTGCATTCATCAATTTAAGTTTATCACTTTGGCCAATAATTTGTATTTTTTCATGTTAGACTTTGTTGTATTTGAGATCTGTTACTTTGAAAATATACTTTTTTAATGTCAATGGATTATTTATGTTATATATAATGTTCTATCTTCACTTTTAAAAATGTTTTATTGACATTTTAAAGTTAAAAAATGAGGTTTACGCCTCAATATGCCTCGAGGCTTACGCAATACGCCATGGGAAAAAAATGTCTCATAACTGGAATATGCCATTTCGAACATTGCTTGTATGTCATCCATTTGCAAGGCCTCCGAAAATGTCGTAGCCAACATTGTTATTGTGTGTCACATCCAATTAGGTCGGCTTTTTGGACTGGGTGGTAGTTTTCTCGCTTGGTGCTCTGTGCTTTTTATGTTTGGTGCTTTTTTCTTTCTAGACTTTTCTTTCATTAATATGAGTTCTTGGTTTTTTGTTCTCTGTGTTTTTTTGTGCTTTGTGTGTCTTTTGTGAGTGTGTGTATTTTGTACTATCTGTGTTACTTGAGCTGGAGGTCTCTTAGAAACAGCCTCCTTGCTTCGGAGTAGGGGTAAGGTCTGCATACACACACCGTCCCCAGACTATTATTGTGGGATTCAACTGGGTTGTTGTTGTTACATTATTGGCCTTATCTTTATCATATGAGAACGTATACCTCCTTCATGTAGCTTATTAACAAAATATTGCATTTGACTCCCTCCAGCCTTATCCTTCACCTCACACTTTGCCCTCAAACTGTAGAGAATCTTCAATGTACTTGCCTGGGTTGGATCCTTGTCTTTCAGATGCAACCAGTTCTTCCTAGGTGGACAATTGCGCAAAGACATGGATTAGAACCTCCAACTCCTCATCAGTCAGTCTTCCCAATAATGAATGCCCTGCATTTGATTTGTTCTCTGTGTGGTTGTGAAAACCATACACCACATCAATTCTCCAGTCACTTGGCCTTCTAACACACTTAACCTTCAAATGGAAGGGGCAACCATTCTTTTTTGTTCCGGCCCTGTTCTTGTTTTTCCTCATTAGGAATTCATTTTTGAGGCTTGGTTGGCCTCCATTTGCCTCTTCTCTCACATGCTAAATACACAACGGGAAGCATACCTCTTTCATTCAAAATTGATCTAAGGGTTGTAACAACACACCCTTGTTTTCTACACACGGAATTAACCCATTTCATGGCTTCTGTTCGGCGTGGAAAAATATAACATTCATTACAAACAATGACAACATGCATCATTAGTTCACAAATAAGCACTTTGGAATATTTACTTAGTCAAACAAACATAAACCAAACAAACCATCAAACTTACCTTCATATTCTGAAATGCATGAGAAATGTCAAATTGCACAAGTGGCATCAGGTGTCTCTACCTTGGGAACAATTAGGTCGGTCATGTTTATCAACTGCAGATTTATCCACAAACTGCAGTATTTAAAAATTATTTATCCACTACCCACCAAATAGGGTAAAGATGAAATTTCTTGAAGCAATATAAGTATATAACCCACACAGGTCATTGTTCTAATGAAGAACCAATTAATTACAACTCCTGTCCCAAAAAAATTTCAATTAACTTTCATAGTGTTCAAGAGAAGTGTTAAAAAGTGAAACTTTCATAGAGTTTAAGAGAACTGTTAAAAAGTGAAAATTGCGTGGTTGAAATTTATGGAGAGAAATTTTATGAACCACATGTTTTTTTGGACAGAAAAAAGAAAGTGAGACAATTTTTGCGGGAGAGGAAGTAGAATAATTGGGACCATCAATTTGTTAGGGTTTTAGGTGGTTCAAGAACCCTAGCACAGGCATATGCTAAAGAGGAATTTGAATTTTGGTGGTAATGGGTTATTTGCTCTAGTTGTACCTTACTTATAATAAAAAGTAGTACCTTGGTGAAACATGACTTGTTATGAGATGGAAGGAGTACTTTTTATATCACATTGTATTCTTATCCCAACGTGTTGGTTACTAATTGGGTTTTTTTTCTTTTTACTGTTTTCAGATGGATGAAGTATTGGCTTCAGTTGCGGAGACGATAAAGAACTTTGCTGTCATATACCTAGTGGACATCACCGAAGTACCTGACTTCAACACAATGTATGAATTGTACGACCCCTCAACGGTGATGTTCTTCTTTAGGAACAAACACATCATGATCGATCTCGGCACCGGGAACAACAACAAGATCAATTGGGCACTGAAGGACAAACAAGAGTTCATTGACATTGTGGAGACCGTTTACCGTGGTGCAAGAAAGGGCCGTGGTCTCGTCATTGCCCCAAAAGATTACTCTACCAAGTACCGCTACTGAGTGCTTGCCATTTGTCGCTTACAAACATGGGCTTGTTGTTTCTCTCATTGCTCTGTTCAGAGAGAGGTATGGTGTCAAAAGGTTGGTATGAATATAGATTGGTTTATCCTTATGAATAATGAGATGATGAATTATGGTGTTGTTGCTTGTTGTATTGTAACTGTATTATTAGTCACATCTGTTTATCAATTGTGGATGATGCCAAAAACCTTGTGCCCTTTGTCTGGTTTGATTCTTTAATTGGTATCTTATCAATAATCATGATTCATGAATCCCTAAAAAATAAAATAAAATCAACCGGGTTTTTTTTTGTTTAGACTACAGGTGCCCCTTGTCCATTATTTTTCTTTCATGTTTTCTTGGTTAGACTACAGGTTAAGCAAAATCCGACTAATCCTGATCAACCAGGTTTGCGGATTAAGGCTAAACGTCTCCCACCAATGGTGGGATTTGAACCCATGACCTTAAGGTCGGCACAGCTCCGTGCTGCCAACTATGCAACCACCTGTTGGTTTTTCTTTGATCGGGCACAAATATTATGCAACATGAAAATGGTGTTGACTGTTTTACGGTTTTTCTTCTACCCGACAATACCCCTTTTCCGTTTGTGCCTCAGCACTAGGGGAGGCTATAAGGGGTGCCGGTGTGGCGAGGGAGGCTCAAGGTTGAAAGAGGAAGATGAGGAAGGTGTTTGTTGGGAGAGGAAGAAATGGAGGCTTATGGGTAAAGAAGAAGTTAAGGTTGGGCAGGAAATAGAGTGAAAGTAATTGTAACTTAATTGTTAAGGTAAATAAGACATTTAAGTTACAATTACTGTAGGCTGAGCAGCAGGTCAAGTTCTTACAGAGGACTAAGCTCTCAAATATTTCTCACAAGTTCTGAAATAAAGCAGCAAATGATGGATTTCAATCTAACAGAAAAAATATAATAAGAACATTAAATGTATACTTTATGCAATATAGTGTGTATAATTTGACACTCCAACGGATAGTGCAAAATCAATTGTAAAAACCTTTTAATTATAAATATTACAAAATATTTTTTTTTTCTTGAAGTCATCACGAACTTTTGTAAATCAATAAAGTTCATTCACCCAAAAAATCAATTACCTTAAAAATATAAATTATCACTAGATTAATGTATAGCGCATAGATGTTTTAAAAATATGAATATAAAATATATATTTATACATTTAAAAAATTAAAATTTAAAAATATCAAATAACTAGATTCATAAATATCTAAAATATTGGGCTCAATAAAGGTTTGGGCTCTGTGTGGGTGCACATATTGCATGTAGGGTTGTAAAACAAACGAACAATTTTGATTCAATTCGTGATTCGTATTTGAACCAATTATTGGTACTCGAAAAATGAATACAAATAAGAATATAATTATGTATTAGAATTTGAAAGAAAATGAATACAAATACAAATGTTTATGTATTCGATTCGAAATGTTGACAAATATATTCGAATTTAAATACCCAACAAATATTTATACCTAGTATACCTGTTTCATACGGAGTAATAAATATAGAGCATAACATACAGAGACAAGGTTTGCATGTATATAAATCCTCCCCGAACCCCACTTTGATAGGATCTATTTAACTATGTTGTTGTTTTCCGGGGCGGAGAGAAGGTGGGGGGCATGCCCGGGCACGTGCCCCCCCGGCGAGGCACCAAAGTAGAGATATTATTTACCGGTTGGTGGTGGGCTGCTCCGATCAGCCATGGAGGTGCCCTCCCAAGCCAGCTGCTTGAACACTGGTTCAAAGATTCCAATCTTGTTTTCTGTTGCAGCATCGTTGCATTTTTTCAGTGATATAAAACGACATCGTTTACCCTTCGATTAATAACTAAGGATATGGGCCTAAACGTTTAAGCGGACTAGGGTAAAAAAACAACTTCGTATAGAATATAAAGTGGTATTCGGTAGGCATGTTTCACTTTTTAGTGAAGATTGATAATAAATTCATACTTTCTCATTTCTTCTCCCCCAACTTATTAGAACTACGAGGTGATTTTTTGTATTTTTGAAATTATTTTATTAAAATATTAGTATAAAAATAAAAAATAAAATTTACTCGTATTTAGGACAATTTATAATATTTTATTTGGAACTATAGGATTGGACAATTAAATTTGTTATCACCAGTGTTTGGCACTGTAATCATTTTAATCTGTTTGGCATACCAACTTTTGTGTTTCTTCACCATCATTTTGTACATAAAACACCATTTCGGAGAAGCAAATATATGATGCTTCTGCTTTAATTTCAACTTTTGTAAAAATTACTTTACTCACGAGTTAATCATTCTTAAACATCGTCAGAGTATTAGATACCCAAACTGTTTTTTTAAGAAAAAAATAATTTTTATACTGTAATTAATAACGATGTCATGGTTATATTTTTAATGATTTGAACACTTGAAAAAATTATTTTTTTGGCTAAACTCCACAATTGGTCCTTCAACTTTATCAATTGTGCACGATTGGTCCTTCAAGTTTTAAACTTCGTAAATAGTCCTTCAACTTTATGAGTTATGCACGATTGGTCCTTAAAGTTTTAAAAGTGCATAAATAGTCCTTCAAGTACACGTCGGCCTTTCAAATGAAGTCCTTTTGAGAATAAATGTTAAAAGCTAAATGAAATACTAGCTCCATATAATAGAGAGTAGTCGTACCTAGTGGAATTTACTCGTATTATATGAAATTAATATTTCGTTTAACTTTTAATATTTACTATCAAAAGAACTTCATATGGAAAGCTGATGTGTACCTGAAGGACTACTTATGAAATTTTGAAACTTGTAGGACCAATGGTGTAGAACTCATAAAGTTGATATGGACTTTTGAAAAAAATCTGCCCCGCAAACCCCGTAGTGTGCCGCCCCGCTAGTAAGCTCCTGGCTCCGCCACTGGTTGTTTTGGACATGCCATTATTAGTACAAAATACTCCCTCTATTAACTAAAGCATTTCCTCTCATTCTTTTCTTTCACCAAAATACTTCTTCTTTCTATTTAAAACCCAATTTTAATCATATTAATTCCTACCCAACTTATTACATCATATTTTTTACCTATCACATCAAAAACAAATTCAAAAAGTCAAGTACAAATAGACACTCTTTATTTCTCTCATTAGTCAAAATCTGAACGATTTTGTTGAACAGACGAATATATAGTTAATTTGTGGGGTAACAATTTTTTGAAGCTTTAAAATTAAAAAAAACTCAATTTATATTTTATAACAGAATACAAATGCGAACCAAATATTTAAATATAATATCAAATTGAATACGAATAATATAGTTATTTGAATTGAAAATGAATATGAGTAATGGTATCATTTTTCAAATACCAAAAAACTTTCATAATATTCAATGCGTTTTACAACCCTAATTGCATGCCCCCCAAATTGCCCCTCTTGACTTTAAAATACATGCGGATTATATTAAGGGTATTGATCTATTTGCGTGCTCCTTTTTTGGTTAAAATCTACTTTTTTTATATTAAATGGATAACTTTGTCCTTAAAATTTGACCTGCATCTAAGTTTTTTTCTTTTATATTTTAAGGTTAAATGGTCAATTAAACATAAATAGAGTGAATATACTGAAATAGATTTGAATATTACAACACGTCAACACTCTATATATGAGTAAAAAAATCATGCACTCCCTTCATCTCGTAAAAAGGTTTCACGTTTGATTTTGCTCAAATATAAAGAAAAGTAAAATTATGTGATTAAAAGTAGCGCATAATAGAGAAAAATTATATAGAACACAAAAAAATCAACAAAATCAAATAATAGATTTTTTTGGATAAAAAATATAGAACCTTTTTACGAGACGGTAACAATAATATCGGCTCCCTTCTTTTGATAACAATATTTGTTGTCATAATACGACAACACCTACAATACCCCGATCTAAAAATTGATGATTTTTATCTCTAACACTCAGCAACGCCTCTCTAAAATGCCCAAATGCTACATCAACCTTGTAGCATTTTAATGTTTTGGATAGGGGGCATGGAGGTGTGGGGGTAGGAGGAGAGGGGAGCATAGGAGGGGTTAGATCATAGCACCGTAGATGCTGTTGTCATAATATGACATTAAAAGTTGTTAAGAGAAGGGAGCCGCTATAAGGATACGTGTAATGGCACGCTTGACGAGAAGAGAGCCGTTAAAATAGATTTTTCCTAATATTAATGCACTCTATTAGGCTCTTCGTAAAGCTCAATGCCCACAACTTCGGTAACTTTTGTTCGCAACTTTTTGTATGCAAGTCATTACTTGTTAAATTATACGTCGTTGAAGATTTTTTCACAAGGTCTGTCCAACGGCACCAATATTGGCTATATAATTTTGGATATTATGTCTCACTTATATTTTTTGTTCAAACTCTTTAGAATTGAAAGAACTATGTTATATTGCTATTTTTTAATGAAACACATTTTTTAAGTATAAAAAGAAGGAAAAAAATAAGAAACACAAAAAAATTTAACCGGAAATAAACACGAAAAAACAAAAAAACCCGAAAGAGAAAACAATTAACGAAAAAAATTAATAAACCCAAAAATGAAGAAATTTTTTTTATTCTTTTTTTAAAAGATAGAATTTCTTACTTGAGTATAAATGCATCAATATTAAATAAAAAATATAATCATTACAGTGAAAATGAGATAATGCAAGTCTGAATTAGACGCTAATTTGGAGTGACTTAGAGTGAAGTTCTAAATAAATTAAAAAAAAAGAAAACCAGTGGTGACGCGACCCAAGCAAGCAATGTTTAGTGGGGACAGGACTTGCCAAAACCAGCTGGTAGTTTTTCTTGTTCGCTCTTTTATTCCACCGTCAGCTGTTCTTTGGTAATTGGTAAGATCTGAGATCTCTCTCTCTCTCTCTCTATCTCTTTGCGTTTCCTTTTCTGACAACGTAGTATATGCAGGAAGGCTGCCTGCCATTTTCTCTGATCCCATTCTTTTCTTGTACACTTGAAGGATTGGAATCCCTTCAGAGATTGAGGAAGAAGACGCACAGAGGCTTCGAGATCTGGGAGAGCTCTCACTCGCAGCTGCAGGTGATCTTATTTAAGCTCCATTTCCCCCCATTCATATTCTGATCTCAAATTCCAAACTTGGTGGTTCTTTTTGTGAGGTCTGACTTTCACTTTTATGGGCATTCTTGAGATTCTAGTAAGACCAGATCACTGTCGGTCGAAATTGGATCTTGTGAGTTGTTTCTTGAAGTTAGCTGATTTTTGGGTTAATGCCATTCTGGATATTCGAAAATCGTGTCTTTGAAACTCTGGGTATTGGATAGTCTTATGATTGAATAAAGATTTTCTTATTGGGTGTTGAGAAACTTCAATCTTTGATCCAATACCATTAATCAATGACTAAATCTTGTTGCCTTGCAGCCACAGTTATTCAGCTCCTAGATTTGCTAATCTTGGTGCCATGTTTCTCTTGAACAACTCACATAATGTATTTTCTATCTTTGGATTTTTTGTATCATATGTTCCTAATCAAGCTGATGCACACTCATACAGTATGCAAGTTCTTTACTTTATATAATTGCACTTTAACTTTCTCCTCAACTGCTCAAATGCATGGGAAATTTGTCTTCTCAGATTAAAAGTCAATGTGTTGATATAATGCTTTATATTCCGGAACAGAATAGGAGATTTGGGGAAGTGAAGAAGAATGGGAAAGAAAGGGAGCTGGTTTTCTTCAGTGAAGAAGGCTTTCAGCCCTGAATCTAAGGTAAAGGAAGATGTCTGCATTGCAAATAGTATTCCCTTTTCATCACATTCCATTGGGTGATTGGTCTTTTTGCTTCACAGAAAGGAAGCAAATCGAGTAAAAAACGGTTGGAGAAAGAACAACTTCAGGTTCCCGACTCTTCAAATATAGAAACTGCCATTGCACCACCTCTTCCACCGCCACCGCCACCACCTCAGCCACAAGAGTTGAGGTTGTCTGAAGTGGAGAGAGAACAGACAAAGCATGCTTACTCGGTTGCAGTTGCCACTGTGGCAGCAGCTGAAGCTGCTGTAGCAGCAGCTCAGGCTGCCGCAGAAGTTGTTAAATTAAGTTCCCCAAATCCATTTGAAGGAAAGTCAAAGGAGGAAATTGCCACAATTAGGATTCAGACTGCATTCCGAGGATACTTGGTATCGACCCTTCATCTTACATGTCATTATGTCTTTGATGCTTTCAACTTGTTTTGGCATCATTTTTCTATAAAAAGCAGTTTCTTTAACTGCCGCAGCCATCCATATTAAGCATGAAATCAAAATTTTCTGACCCGGGGTAGCTGTAACTTAGGTGTTTACTAATGGCATTGATCATTTGTAGGCTAGGAGGGCATTGAAGGCCCTAAGAGGACTTGTGAGGCTAAAATCCCTTGTCGACGGACCTACTGCAAAAAGGCAAACTGCAAATGCTCTCAAGTGTATGCAGTCTCTATCTCGTGTACAATCTCAGATTAATTCAAGAAGGAATAGAATGTTGGAGGAAAACAGAGCTCTCCAAAGACAGCTTATGCAGAAACACGCCAAAGATCTCGAGAACTTGAGGGTGATCACATTCTCTCATTTCCTCTTCCAAGTTCCAACCTTTTTTTAAACCCAACTTCCGAGTGCATCTATTTAGTATTCTATTGCCATCAGTCCTAAATTTAACTTCTCGTTGCGTTTATGCTTGGCTGAAATTATTCTTTATTCATATTATAGAAAAATTGCTGTTAAATTTGAAAATGAAATTTATATATTTAAAAAATACATCAAAAGATTTACGGAACTAGAGGTGACATTACTATATTTTCTGATCAAATAAGTATCGGAAATTGGCCAAGAGAGTGGATAAAGTTTTACGGTTTTACCCAATAGTAAATAGTGAACGGGAAGATAAATTTAGGGCGGAGGGAGTACAATGTTAATATTCTTGTTTGAAAAATAATTCATGTTTTCTCTTTTTGAAACTAGGGGATAAAAAAAGAAAGAGCCTAAACAGCTGAAGCTTTTTATTTATTTATGTGTTTGACAGAGAGGAGAGGATTGGGATGATAGTATACAGTCAAAAGAGAAAATTGAAGCAAAATTGTTGAGCAAATATGAAGCTGCTATGAGACGAGAGAGAGCACTTGCTTATTCATATTCTCACCAGGTATTTTAAAAATTCTTTCTCTACAACATATTCAATCCATTGAAGCTAAGGCAACCAAGTGTCGGGAATTCGGGATACTGACTTCTTAGTCCTTCAACTTGACAGCAAACCTGGAAGAAGTCGTCATCGAGGTCTCAGAATTTATTGTTTATGGATCCCACAAATCTGCAGTGGGGTTGGAGCTGGTTAGAGCGGTGGATGGGTGCAAGACCTTGGGAGGCAGATGGGATGCCGGAGAAAGAAGTTAAGAATGATCAGTTGTCTGCCACCAAAGGTGGAAGCAGCAGCATTAATGTGGGAGAGATTACCAAGGCATATGCTCGCCATCAGCTGGCTGCCGCCGCCGAACAACAGCCTCCTTCACCTGCCACCACCACCCATAAGCCGCCAGCCGGTCACTCCTCAACCCGCCATTCCCCCGCCGCCACTCCATCTTCCAAACTACCACCGACAAGGAAACTGAAGCCACCAAGCCCGAGAGCAATTCCTCCCACCCAAGACGATGATGCAAGGAGTGTGGCGATGAGTATCCAATCCGAGCGAAACAGGAGGAGGCATAGCATTGCTGGGGGCACGCCATCGTCGGCAAGAGATGATGAAGAGAGTTTGTCAAGCTCCACATCTGTGCCGAACTATATGGCTTCCACCCATTCAGCAAAAGCTAAGACACGTCTCCATAGCCCATCAGATGCAGATAATGTCAATTTCTCTGCTACAAAGAAGCACCTTTCATATTCACCCTCCCCTGCAGCTACCAGGCCGAGGCGGCATTCGGGCCCTCCCAAAGTCGGAAACTTCACCCTTGCTCAGCCTAAAACCGTGGGTGAACTCCGTTATTAGAAACTCTCCGATGAAAATTCTTGTCTTGTTGTTGTACCAGTATAAGGTTTGCTGCAGGTGGACTGGTCTGGTGTTTGTTGCATAGTAAAATGAGGAAACGACGGCGGGTTTCATTGATTTGTCATATTTCAACTTGGCTCTGCAAAAATTTCTTAATTCATTCTGTGTGAAGGGTAAGTAGCTCTCTCTCTCTATATATATATGTCTCTCTTCTCCCACTTATTGATGATTTTAATGCCTAAAAACCCCATATGACGAATCTTATTATTTCGTGCTGTGTATTTCTAGAGTGGAAAGCCAATAAGCCATTGTTCGATTGTGTCTTGTTCTGTACTACTAAAAGTATAGTACTTTAATACTTCTTGACATACCAAAATTCATTACTTGTAATAGTATATGATTCTTACATTGTGATGTACGCCAAGAGTGGAAGGCTGTGGCTTGGTTGTTGGCACTCCTTGTGTTTTGCCTTCACACGCTTTATAACGTAAAATGAAAAAAATATTTGACTTTCCATTTGTCTTTGGCGGTGTACTATACTCAAGAAAGATGTAAAAAAAAGTGAATATTGCAAAAATAAGGGTAAGTTATTTTTTTTACCGAAAAGGGCAAGTAATTTTGTGTGTGTGTGTGTGTATGTATGTATGTGTGTGTATGTATATGCACTATGTGGATATAAACATTCTTCCAATTAGGCAGAAAGAGGATGTCTAAATGTGGTTAATCACTTTAATTAGGAACCAATTGAAAATCAATTATGTCTATCAAAGTTTTTTTAAGTGGTTGCATTAAAATAATTGCAGAATAATAAATAGAGTTAGTACGTAAAACATAAAGGGTTTTGGATATGCACTAAGACGTCTTGATCGTCTCAACACGATGGTCGCACGAAAACACTTTTGGCAAACAAACTCTTGCCAAAGCATAAACACTAGGTAGAAAAACGAAAACACTTTTGGCAAACAAACTCTTGCCAAAGCATAAACACTAGCTGCTGCTCGACTCAGCTTGAGGGGGGATGTTAGATAGAGTATATATATATACTACCTCCGTCCCACTCTCTTTGTCCACTTTTGACTTTTGAAACTGTTCATCTAAGCACTTTGACTCATCAAATTTTCTCAATGTGTAAGCTAAAATATAGTCATGTGTGATCTTGTTTGATTTCTCTTAACATATAGATTATTAATATATAATTTCTATAATTTTTTAATATACAAATTACAAGATAAAATGGATTAAAGAAGTGCATTGGATGGTGTTCCAAAAGGTAAGTGGACAAAGAGAGTGGGACGGAGGGAGTATTTCATATATGTATTAGTGGGCCTTTATATACTAGTCTAGCCCAATGGTGTATTGTCTCTATATATATTGTATTAGACATTCACGTATTACTTGAGCAATACTATTATTGAGAATCAAATCGATGCCAACTATATTTGAGGCGGCGGTGGCGGCGGTCCACTATATTCAGAATCAAATGGATGCCAACAGTCCCATGCTGCATGATTATATTTCCCGCAAATTTGGCACACTGGAATCACGGGAGGGACCACGACCACGTCCTGGAGCACCACTGCCGCACCCCCTAGTAAAGCCGCCACGCCCAGGAGGTCCCCCACGGCCAGAATAAGTGCCTCGGCCTCGCTGCAGATTTCGACCACGACCACGTCCGCCATAACCGGACTGAGCATAGAGGGCAGTGTGGGGTTCAACCGACGAAGAAGAGTCACGGACTTGAAGTTTGTGTTCCATCTGGAGGTTGAGTTCCTCAGCCAATAGCCATGACGAGACCTGTGCAAAAGTAACTGTGGCAATATTGGTACGGATGTTCTGCTTAATAGAGGCATAGTCTGAGGGTAACCCGCGAAGAACAGCGAGAACAACATCTTGCTCAGGAACACCCGCTTTTGAGCGATCCAGGGCAGCCACAATTTTGACAACCGAATCAAGATACTTTTGCATGGGGTCATAACCTTTTTTTACATTATGGAGTTGCTCTTTTAACTGGAAAATATGTGTTCGAGAGAGAGTTATACCGAAGTTGGAGATGATTCCATATACCAGCAGCGGTGTCCAAACCATGAAGATTATGTTGTACAGATGGAGTAACAATCGCAAGCAGGCAGACACATAATTGAGCATTAATAACGGACCAAACCTCGAATTCTGGGTTCGGAATAACAGCGGCGGCTACGTCTTTGTCGGCGGGAACTGTGATGGTGGCTGGCGGGGCTGGTGTTGAACCGTCGACATATCCCATTAATCTGTGGGCAGAGAGACTAGCAGAAGTTGTAGCAATCCAAGAGGGAAAGTTGTTGTCATCAAGCTTTTCTGGTGTGAGAGAATGAAGATTTTTGATAAACAGCTTCAACCCTGTGGGAAGAGCATCAAGAGGATCTGTATGTTTCGCCATGGAGAGGGCACATCGTTCGGACGAAGAAGAAAGAGTTGCCAACCGTGTGGCAGTGACGAGAGAGAGAGCCGTAAGCGGCTAGGGTTTGGGTTTTGGTTTTTCGTGTAGCCTTAGCTCCAATACCATGATGGGAATAATAGTATTGCTCAAGTAATACGTGAAGGTCTAATACAATATATATAGAGACAATACACCATTGGGCTAGACTAGTATATAAAGGCCCACTAATACATATATGAAATATATATATACTCTATCTAACAATTACCAACTTTGAACCATCCAACTAGATTTGACGAACTAGCTTTTCCAAATTTGTACTCCCTCCGTCTCAATTTAAGTTACATGTTTAGTATTCATATGGTCAAATATTAATTTAATCATGTTTCTTATTTTCGCTACTTAATTGAAGAAATAATATAATCTTGACATTATTATTTTGTACATTTTCTATGTACTTTTTAAATATATAAATTTTATTTTTTAAATCCATACCAATTTTTAAGTAAATTGAAAAAAACTTTGGTCAAAACTCGTAAACAACATGCGATTTAAATTGGAACAAAGAGAATAACAGCTAGATAGACAACTGTCCACAAAGACCCCAACTAGCCAAAGATTTTACATTGAATGCCCTCAACCTTACAACGAATATTAGCATGATATCTTTAGTCATATAAACAAAACAATAAACTATGAAAAACATATTTTGGTAGACATTGAACAAAAAAATATTGCACAGATAGTTTTTTTAGTCAGTAGTTTTGTTTTTTTTCCAGTAAATAATTGACAATGCATTTTTTTCTTGGTTTAATGCTGAGAAATCTATGGATGAATCAGGGAAAAAATCAATGCTTCAAACATATTGTACTTGTTTTGCTCTTGATTAAATCACCTGCAGCATGTTTAGGACATAAATTACCATCTCTACTCTCTTGAGAAGGGACCTCTGTTTCACATTCTGTGCTTACAGAAACATTTAATGTTTTTGCATTTGGAAGCTCTGTAGTTTTGGTTTTCAAATTTGCCCTTATGTTGGCTCCAAGTTTCATCACTGCAACGTTTGGGTCGGGAGGAGACAACATAGACCCGCTGGGGGAGCAAACTGACTTATCCTGGAAAAGAGAAACAAATAGATGGTGAATTTGTGTATTTATATCAAGTATCAACTTGGGAGTTGTTTTCGGAAACTTCATAAATAAATGAATAAAATTGTTGCGAGGTAAAAACTGACCGCGTCAAAGAAACCAATCTTCGGGGATGGCATCCGGAGGCATGATGGTTTTTTAGAAGCTGCTTGAGAAAGTGTGTTATGTCTTAAAGGTTTACTTACACTTCCGCTACGCAATGCTGTTCTTGTCACTGATTTAGCTGATGTATGGCGTTGACTGGGATGGTTACTCAAATCAGAGGCCGGACTATAACTGTCCACGGATCTACTAGTATCAAGGCTAGTCCTTGATCCATTTGACCTCGAGAAGTTGTTAATGGATCGAGAAGTTGAAGATGTTGAAGACCACCCACTACCAGAAGTCAAAGAACTGCCAGGTGAAATGCCGGGGCTCATCTTTGAAGACATCACATATGCTCCTACAGCAGAGTTTCTAAATGATACGTCATTTTTTAACGGAATTTGTGATGGAGTGTTAACGGCAGGTCGACCCACAGATTTACTCTCCACCTTTCTTGCTACACTAGAAGTAGATTTTGTTGTTCTGTCTGACAAAGTACTAGCAGTACTGCTACTTGAAGACCTTGAGACGTTGCGGGTTGGGGCCGATGAGCCAATAGAAGGTGGCCTTAAAGACGTTGCGGGTTTCAGTAACACCTTGTGAGCATTATTTAAGGCGACTTTTGGTGCTTCAGTCCCATTATTAGAACCTGTAAGTTTCCATCAACAAATTTAAGTTGAAAATAAAGAAAATGATCATGAATTACCAAAATGCAAAAACATTCCATAAAAAGAGCGGACAAGGACAAATATATGTACCCATACGGGTTGGCCCGCATATGATCCATTGGATTTAAGATGTAAGGGTCGTGACTAAATGAAAAATAAAAATATGAATGTACAATTTAAAGTATTTCTATATATATAAAGTTCCGGAATGAGCCGCCTCGTGGCCATTTGGCTCCCCTTCATGGGCGGATACGAGTGATATTCGGCCCGAGAGTTGGGGCCGAGCTTGGCCGTCCCATATATCCATGACATTGGGAACTTTCAGGTTCGTCCCAGAATGGGCCCAGATCCATATTTGTGCATGTCTATTCCACATCTGGACATAGGGAACTTTCAATGGAGCGCAAATTTCGCAATTTAAACAAAAAAACTGGTGTTAAAAAAAATTAAGAACACTCCGTACACAATTGGATTTCAAGTTCATTGCATACCAGTACTAAGCTTCCCATTGGCATGAACCATCTTAAAATGTTTGGCATCTCTAGTGGTCCCTTTTCCTGCTGCTGCTGATACAGAATTCACCTTACTTGTCCGTTTTGATGACCCAAGAAACGACTTTGAGTCTGTGGTTCTAGTATTGGCCTTTAGTTATCAATCAGAGAAAGTATTCACAATATCATAATGAAAATACATATGTTGGTATAAGATACTCTCCATAGAATATGTATGAATTGTACTTTCATCATATGAGAAGGGACACATTATGTAGAAGATAAAAGAGTGAGAATGGTTAGTAGGATCCAAATTGTACTTTGATCATATGAGACCGGATACATTATAAGGAAGGAGATAAAAGAGTGAGGATGGTTAGTAGGATCCAGAAGACCTTGGATAGATACATTGACTATCTACAACAATAATTCAAATATGTAGTGATGTAGGTTAATCCAATGAACACAACAATGGACCGTGCATATAAAATCACAATCAAGAACATGTGGTGGATATCCTGAATAGGGGTATTCGGGCAGATGAAGAGGACTCAAAACCTGAGATCAGAATGATCCTAGTTCAGATGAGTACCATGCCCTCGGCCTCGTCCCGATGGGTCACGGAGTTGGCCAGACGGTTTTACATGGGGACTCTCTCTCTCTCTCTCTCTCTCTCTAATCTTAGAATCCCCCCATTGGTGCTCTCGTTGGGAGGTCTTGGACGTGAATCAAGCTGCTCCGATGCCGGGGATGAAGAGCAGCCAGAGTCTGCTGTGCAAGAAGGCTAAAGCAAGATATGTTCTAGAAGCTTCAGTCCCAGCGAAGCTATGCTCGGCTCCTTTGGACCTCCAAACCCCCGCCGGAGGACGTCTCACTGCAACTGTTACTTTTGAATAAGATGAGAACAGCGCCAGCACTTGAAGTGTCCCTCAGCGCAGACGCAAGGACAAAGATCTCCGCTCGTGGCTAAACTGCTAAGCTGATCATCAAATGAACGACGACGACAACCATTCAGAACTGAATCCAAATGGAAGATTGAAATTGACAAAGGTTGTTGTGCCTCTAAATGACAACGATGGTGAAGGATGGCTCACGTCACCTCGGATTCTGCATCCTGAGTTGGTTGGAACGAGATGACAACTGTGAAGAATCGTGATTGCACAGTGGTCAGAGGACGGTGGCTTCGCTCTGGAGTTCATCATCCAGAAAATGCAAGGAGAATGAACTCTGCCACAGGGAACCTGAGCGAGACAACCAAGCTCTTCACAAAGAGATAGCGAAGCTCACCGCCATTCCGCCACCGCTAAACCTTGCCGCTCAGTGCATGTGGTTCAAGCAATCGAAGCTCCTCCGCTGCTGTCGGTGGTCCAACCCTGAAAATTCGCTAGCAATTGATGATACTTATGCCCGACATGCTGACCAGCGCATAGGGGGCAAGAAATTTGGCTAAGGGATCTTATCAAAGGGAAATGGAAGAGTCCATGATGGACGATGAAGCTCATCTCGTCCTTGATGGTGAGGACGGGTACAAACAAGATTTCCAAATGCACATTTTCTCCCATGGATTTGGAGATGTTGCAAAGTGTCTCAATACAATGACTAAATACAACGACAAAGATAATTAGAGAAATGCATTTGTACATGAATAAGAGCACAAGGAAACAACCTGTGGTGTTGAACATCAACGGTGATGATGAAGTTGGTGAAGATGATATGAACGTGGATAATATGAATGTTGGTTCTTCTGTAGCTTCAAACTCTTCCGTTACTCAACCAAATTTAGGTGCAAATGCATTATTTAAGAAGAGCCTTTGTTAAATTTACTCAGCCACAATTAAAATCTATTGTTTGTATGGTAGGAAAGAGGCCTCAAGAAGTGGTTGGTGAAAAGCATAAAATAGACCCAAAAGCAAGGAGAAGGAAATCTGGGTTTATATGCATATTTTTTATTTCTTCTTTGACAATATAATACCATTTAATGCTCCTAGTTCTAGAAGTTATGTGATTATAGAATCAATCGGGGAATATGGACCAAGGCTAAAACCATATTGTTTCACAAGTTATGTGTACCCCTTCTTCAAAAAGCAAAAGAAGATACGGAGAAGTTGAAAATAGACCATGACAAGTATTGGTCAAAAAATGATTGCACACTCATGTTAAATAGGTGGAAGATGGAAGAGGTCGTCATCTAATTAATTTTTTTGCAAACAGTTCTCAGGGGACTTTTTTTTTTAGAATAAGTTGATGCTTCAAGTCCCGTAAATGATGCAACCATGTTGGTAGACTTATTGAATAAAAAAGTTGAAGAAATTGGAAAAGACAAAGTTATCCAAGTAGTAAATGATAATGGTTCCAATTTCAAAGGCTCAAAGCTACTTGCAAACTACTTGAGGTCCCAATTCCGAAACTCTTTTGGACACTTCGTGCGGCCCATTATGTAGATCTCATGCTAGAAGACATTGAGAAGTTGCCATATTTTAAGGTCAAGATTGAAAATGCAACAATGCGAGAACATTTGTTTATAGACATGTGAGACTCCATGTTACGTCAAAAGAAAAAACAAATGGGAAAAAAATTGTTTGGCTACGAGTTACCCGATTTGTCACATTTACTCGCTTTATAGAGTATGTATAAGACTATAAGCACAATAATGCAATGTGAAGTGTGTTCATTAGTGAGGATTGGAATAGATCTATATTGACCAAGGCAAAGGCTGGAAAAAACGTTTGCGACATTGTAAATTCTTCTTGGTTTTGGGAAGCTATAGAATACTATATAATGGCATCACAACTTCTTTAATTACGTTGACAATCGCTAATAACGATGAGCGGCCGACAATCCAAGGTAATAGCTGCTAATGATGTTGCTAAGAATAAAATAAAGGAGTCATTTTCCAACAAGCCAACATTGCAAAATGATGGATATAATTGAGGTACGATGAGTTAATCAAATTGAGCAAAAAATATATGCGGCCACATATTTCATTGAGTCCTGGCAAGTATTTTTGCTCAAAGAGATGGATGAGATATATGTCCCTAAGGTTCGGGTGTTGTTCAATGCGGTTGTGGAAAAAATGACAATGAGTGATAATAATTTGCAAATGAAGATCATTTAGCAAGTGAGTGATTATGATGAAACAAAAGGGGACTTTGCAAAAAGTATATTGATTAAACAACGAAAAATAATGCGCCCATGTAAGTATTTTTAATTAACTAGTATTTTTGGAAGCACAAGAAACTGTAATAATACTGTTTTGTTTTACTATTCAAATTTTTCAATTCATTGGTGGAGTTCTTTTGGTGGATATACTCAGAGCACCAAACATCTATTAGGAGAATAATTGGTCTTTGTTTTATTGTTCATTGTCTGGTTGTGAACACAATTAGAGTACTCTTGAGTTTGTAAGTAATCAACATTTAAAATAAGTTATAAATAAAGGTAGTTCATGCATTATTATGATTTTAGACACTACATTTTTTTAGAAGTAGATACACACAAAGAAAAGAAACCAACTAGAACATAAAAAATTGAAAGATTTGGTGTACGTTAAATATAACTGTAAAATAGTCAATTGGTTCAAAAAGCGTCATGAACAAGAAAATGCCATCAACCCTTTTAATATAAAAGAATTTCAATGGAATAATGAATGTGTTAATGCTAGTGATGAAGTTATTCTTGTGGGAGATGATCTTTTGTAGAGTCATTAATGAGGCAATGGGTGCATGAAACAATCTGGAGGGACGTAACTTGAGTAGAAGAAGTGGTACAAGTGAGCCTGCAAGTACATCTAATGTTGAGATTCATGGTGATTCGACGTCTTTTGCGGGATTGGTGGATGATGATTGAAAAAATAAAATTGAATGTTTTCCAAAGGATGATGACTTTGGACATATGTCTCCCACTATCAATACAACCACTATGGGAAAGAGTCATCATGGCATAACGTTAGATAATGATATTTAAAATATCTACTTGGGCTTGCGCCCCTCAGCCACCAAGTTGGTCTAAACCAGCAGAATTTTACTTAATCTATCAAACCAACCTTCATGGTGGAATAAGGCTAACCACATGGGAATGCGTGCCTGACCTCGTCAAACACCCCCTTGTCAGCTTACTCAGCTAACAACACGCCCTCAAGAGCACACCTCAAAATCCACTTGCTCGGATTAAGCCCAAGGACGGCGACTCTTGGCCCTGATTAGGGGTCTCCTTCGGCAGGGCAAAAGGGCAATCAAGTTTGAGCAGGGGACTCTGGTCTACCGTCTACCTTCAGCTTCATACCTCTTAATTTATCCATCCTCGTCCTTGAAGATTGGCTCTTTCAAGTCCCCCCTTCCCCCTGGGGGGAGATAGGCTCTCTAACTTTGAATGAAGGATGCATGACCATGCTCCCACGGTCCTTCAGGGGACTAAACATTTAGGTGTAGGCCGAGAGCATGACCGGGGTAGCTAACTGTCACTTGGTAAGTCATGTCCTCTAGCACACTGAGCATTCGAGGGCCGACTTGCTCGTACCCTCCCCTCAACGGTGCAAATCTTGTGGCCTTCCTCGGCACGGACTAACTCCCTGGACCCACGGGGGAGCGGCTAAGATAAAAAGGAAAGGAGGCAAGCTTCCGACCTTCCCCAGAGCTCCTCCCTATTCTGTCCTCATTTCCTTAAAGGCTTACTCCTTTAGGGCTATGTTTGGATAGAAGGGACCACATGTAATAAAGGAAGGGAAGGGAGAGTACTATAGAGGAGAAGAAGGGAAAGGATGATATCTTGTTTTGATTGAATATTTAACCTCATGTTCCTGACATCCCTTCATATCTTGCAGGTTCATTACTAGGTTAAGGTTCCGAGTCTTTTCCAGTGGCGGTGGCATACATCCGGCATCTCAAAGGTGACAGCACGACTAAATCCGGTGTTTCAAAGGCAACAGCAAGCCAGAAGTCCAGCTTTTCAACGATTCTTGAGCTAGGGTTTTTTGTGGACAGCAATTTTGATGACGAGCATGAAGAGTATGACTCTGATGATGGCAAACATGATGATTCCGATGACGGTGATTTTGATGATGATGATGATGACGACCTTTAGCAATTCTGTGCAGCTTGTTCTCCCTCCCCCCCCCAATCGGAGTAATTTGGAGGGATGGCTTTTGTGGGAAATGGAGGGGCTCCCCTCAACCCTTTATCTCCCTCGCCATTCTTTTCCTTCCAATCCAAACGACCGAAAAGTAAGCTACCTCCTTCCATTTCCTTCCCATTCCCCTCGTTCGCCCCAATCCAAAACAAGCCGTAAGTGTCCTTCAGTGGGAGATGGGCTCCCGTGGCTTCGGCTCTATGGGACAACTCTTTGAGTTTGGACGAAAAAGCATTGGACCCAAATGTCATGCGCATTTGGTTCTCCTACGGCCCTTCATGAGACTAAGCACTTTTTCTTAAGTCTTAGCAAGACGCCTTCAGGGTTGGCATCCGGACTCCTAAGTAACAAATCCATGTGAGTTATCCTACTCAAGACGACTCCAAGAGATGAGAAGGATTCCACGGTTTTCATGCATTAATGGCCCCGACTTTAAGAATTTGGTGTGAGGTTGACAACAACTTGTCTCCCTTAGTGGGGACTTCAGCTCATCTCCTTTAGAGGGGACTTCGGCTTGTCTTCCTCAGACTAGGGGAACCACAAGCTCCTCCAAATCATGTCTATGTGCTCGTCTAAGAGCAATCATATCTCTAATACTTCAAATATTGCAAGATTGGTGCACTTGCTTGACTATGGCACATCCTCGTCTTACTTTTGGAGGGGTCTTGGTGGACACAAGTTTTATCAGGAAATGTGCTTTGGCATGAAGTTCAACTATCATAGTGTCCTTCGTGATAGCCCGGTAGTAGAGCAATGGCCATTCGTGAAAGAGAACCTTTTTGCCTAAGTCGCTCTTGATACCATATAGAATATGTATTAATTATGCATCCATGATATGAGGAGAGATACATTATTTTGAAGATATAGGAGTGAGGATAGTTAGTACGATCCAAAAATACATGGGATAGATACATTGACTATATGCAGCAATAATTGAAATGAGGATAATATATGTATTAATAAATAGGATAATATTTTAGTATTATTTGTTATATTAGACATTTAAAGAGTTATAGCGTATAAGTAACACATTTGCAGGTTTTCTTTCTGATAGTGTAAAAATACATTTTGTACATGTTAAAAAATATGCATATCAATGAAAACTGTCTAATTAAAATAGGACTAGTTGATGTCCTCAAAGAGATAATTTCGATTGCTGGTTTAAGAAAAAAAATTACATGCCTGCATTAATTGAGAGCTTGTTTCGGCCACCGACTTCCCCGAGCCTTGTATTGCACAAAATTGTTTTTGCTGGCTTTTCGACACCCGAGAAGTTTGTGCTCCAATCGTTCTCTTGGGAGAAACTTTAGGCACAAGCTGATTTTTAAGAATACAATAAGTCACAAACTATGGACTAACAGATTGAACATTTGCTAGCTGTTAACTTATGCATACCTTATTTTTATTATAGTCAACCTCATTCAGAGCTGTGAAAGAAAAAAAACGAGTCATAATCCAGTCAACAATTTGACGGTTAATATGTTGAAATTAAAAATTTACCACAAGGATAAAAAAAGCAATTACCAGAAGTAGCCTCATTCACTTCCTTTGAAGATGTCACGTGGCTGCTTGAAATCATCAAATTTGACATTTTACAGGATCCCTTAGTTGAAGCTTTAATATCCTCACAAGAATCTATCTTAAGTTGCCAAAGGTTCAGATCATCACTTCCATATGTGATTGAACCAGTAGATAGTTCAACATCCTCATCAATTCCAAACAGATCATGCTTGTCACCATTTTCAGTTCTTTTGATCATTCTGGACAGTTGCTCAGGTTCTAGTACTCCTGGAAATGTTTTTGCAAAAAAAAATGGCCTCCATGAGACTACTTCTATTAGGATTCCAATAAATGGTATCCTGCGAAGGAAAGAAAAAAGAAAATTCTGAAACCAAAAAAAGGAAAGATGAATTTGAATACCGGCATCTGTGAAGAAAGCGCTATCCCAGGCTAAACTCTCACGAAACTTAAAATTTCCTTTCCACTTGGGGCTTTCGGGTTCAATTGTCTCACAAATTTCAGGAAAGGTATCATCCTTTTCATCACACGGATAAGTATCTAATTCTTCCTGACCTTCAATATTTTCAAATAACTCCAAACATATAGGCTCTTTCTGATTCTCTGATTAAAAAACAGAAGAAGCCTTATCCCCAGAGACATGAAACAGTAGCACTAGAAGAAAAAAATGAGATAAAAGAAACACATCTCTAGATTAATAAAAAAATCATAATCTACAACATCATTCAGATTCAGAACAATCATCCTATATGACCTATAGTCAAGTAGTATTTTTTACTGAAACTAAAATTAGGTGCTATTCTTTTATCGTTACTTTAGCTTATTACTTGTTTTACTCCATAATAAAAAACATTTAAATTAGAGCTGGTATGATACATTCAAACCAGGGCAGAAAGATTCAAGCAAGTCCATACTAGATTTCAAAAAAAAATCAGATAAGATTGCATTTTAAGATGAAGAGAACTGGTCATTGCTTTTTTTTCATATAAGAATCATTTGCACCATACTTTGTCACAACATTCAACCAAGCCTTTGGGGTACACTATTTCATTATTTCTTCATCCATCATTCAAAAGAAATATATACCATACAACCGGCTCTACAGTATTTTCCGTACATCCGCGGAGAATACTCATTTACGAGTAACTAAATACTCATTTCGCATATTTCTTTGTTATAGTTGTACAATCGTCTTTATTTTAGTTGAAATGGGTACTGTGTTACTCGTAAATATACATTTGTTATGAATGTAATGAGCATTATGTAGTTCTCAAATAAACATACACATTCTGAATATGTTATAATGATTAATGTACATGCTTTGAATAAACACCAAAAATTAATAAATATGCAAAATAAGTATCCATTACTCGGAATTCGGAAATGAGTATTCACGGATGTACGGGAAATATCTTGCATCTGGATGTACGGTATAAGGACTCATCATTCTAACAGCACACATCATAAAAAAAAACCCCATTAAATGATATCTTGCTTCAAGATGCGATGGAGTTGTAAAATCTATACTCACACATAAATAAACAACAGATCAGATTCAGTTGTATCCATAAAAGCTTTCAAATGTTCAGTTAAAAAAGAAGAAAAGAGCAAAAAATCAGACATTAATCGAACACATACTTGAGGTAATTAAGACTAAAATTGCGATCCTACAGAAAGTAGTGTTCAGATTTCTACATTGATCTTTACTTCATTCAAAACCAAAACTCTCATCTCAATGCAATCGCAATCAAATAAAGATGGCACAATGAATGCCTATAGATGAAGAACCTGGTTGATTGAGGCTGATCGCCTGAAGAAGCTGGGAAGAAGACAAGTTGAGAACGAAATTATCATTCTCCAGCGAAACATTGGAGATGCTGTGATCTTTGATTTCGAGATCAATCTGTTCCCCTTCCTCCATTGACGCAAACCAAATGATCTGTCGAACAATCACTCTCCGAACTCCCGAAACTAAATCCGATGAATGAGAAGCGCCGGCGAGTATCCAATAGAGAAAGTTTGAACTAAGCAATTAGGCAGTTGTAAAATGTATGGGGAAGTTTTTTGAGATGCCAGGTGGATATACGGGGATAGTATTTACTAGGGTGTGTATTCTATTACGAATTAGATTCATATTTTTAAAATCAATGACTTCTATTCATGTCAATGGACTTTTGTTGAAAGTCATAAACTTTTATTGATATTTTAAAAGTCATTGATTTTATATATTATCTCTGTCCCACAAAAAAGTTCTCATTTTGTCCATAAATTGGTCAAACATTTACACGTTTTGACCATAAATTAAATATAATCTAAATAAAGAAATGCCAATAAAAATTTGAGATATCAAAACTAGATCCTAAGATGAATCTACTTATATTAAATTTATTTAATAATTCAATAAACTTTTCTCACAATTTGTAGTCAAAGCGTGTAAATGTTTGACTTATACTACGGAGTATTCAAAATGGGAACTTTTTTGTGGGACGGAGGAAGTAAATAATTTCTATGGATTTTAACAAGTCTATGGACTTTTATTTGAATAATTTTATAGATTTCACTCCCACTATTCAAGTATGTTCGTCCAGCATTGATGGTGTAAATTACGTGACCGGTCAAACTATACTAGATCGGGTCTAGAATAGTTTGCTTGATTTGGCAAAGTAAGAAAGGTAAAAACACGCAGATTGACCGGTATGACTTTAGGTGGAACACCTGTAGCCCAATTTATATTATAACGGAGAATGCACGGGTGCTTTTACAAGGGAGTTTAGAGAGAATGAATTCGGATCCCCCTCTTCGAGGGTTACAGGAGGTATATATACTAAGTTGGGGGGACAGGACCACGTGCGCCCACGTGGGGGCACGCTGCTGATGTGGTGCGAGGTGACTGTCCCTGAGCTGCCATGTCATCTTGCGAGGGGGGTTGTGCCCTTGTCGTGTTCTGGTTTGGAAAAGTTCCTTTGACATCTCCACTGATTCTCCACTAATGTCAGTCACAACAGTCCAAGTCCTTTTGGACTCTTCCTGCCGACACCCTCAAATCCTCGGAAACTTCACCGGTTGGTTCTTGAGGGTTGATTAGCTAGTTTCGAAGGATGGATTTAGAAGATAGAAAAGTTTGACCGGTATACTATCCGAAGTATACCGGTCAACCTTTTGGTCAACCATCTATCCCCTTTGCTGGCGATTCGGGTCCTCCATTCAAGTTTAACCTCTTTGACCGGTCAACTATTTGGTTCCGTCCTTTGACCGATCATGGGTGAGATACACCCATCAATAAGCCCTCCACTTCTCGGTTATGCAATTTTGTCATAAGCGGGAAGTAAAAATCTGAAATAGGACTTTTAATTTCGAATTTCAGCTTTTCCCGCCCAAGGATTTCAAGATTTGAATTTCAAAATTCGAATTCAGACACGTGTAGCGCCTCAACTATCCGTTTTGAACCGCTGTCAGCCCGTCCGTTCGTCTTCCCATGCGCCATCATTGCGCCGCCTGACGCGGCGCGCCCTTGAATGGCCGCGCCGTCCGTTCCCTTCCTTCCTCGCCTATATAAAGAGCTCCACCCCATTCATTTCTTCACTTCTTCTCGCGCGTCTCCTGAGTTTCACTGGTCAAGCTTCTCTCTCAAGCTTCCTAGCCCTCCGAGTCAAGTAAGCTCCTCACTTTCTCTTATTAGCTTTCTTTATTCTCCATTCTTCCTTCCGGTAAATGTCTTCCTCCGACAGTCAGGATATTTCCGCCTCGGATGCCTACGCATTCGAGGAATCCCCATCTTCTTCCTCCTCCACCGGGTCATCTTCACCCGATTTTGAACATCGGTCGGTTCCCAACACCACCGCCCCTAAATCGTAGCCGATTAACCAAATGCCCGGTCAGGTTTTTCAGGAGAGGGATGAACCGGTTGACGATGAGCCGGCTCCCTATGACCCTGATAACGAGTCATATGAGGAATGGGTGAACCGGCTGGAAGCAGCCGGTTACTTTCCCCTCCCTACTAGCTACCCCTCAGACATTTTCCCCCATGTTTCCAAGATTGCCCAAAACAAGGTTCGTAGGAATCTCCCGGAGAGGTATGTCCTTGAATTCGACCCCAGCTGGCTGAACATTATCGAGCCTCACCGGGATGATAGAATAGGCTTCCACATTACTTCTTTGGAGAGTGGCACCGTCTTACCCCTCCGTCCTCTCCTTGTCGAGTTGTGCCATTGTTTTAAGATCCTTCCCGGGCAAATTATGCCCAATGCCCACCGTTTCCTCAACGCCTTTGTAAATATCTGTGTTGAACTTAAGGTCGACCCTTCCCTTCGCCTATTTCTCTTCTTGTTTGAAGTCCTTCCCGGTAAGTCGGGATGCGACGGTTATGTCTATTTCAAGGGTCGTAACGGTTGTCAATTTATCTCTGACCTTCCACAAAGCAACCGGCAGTGGAAGGAAAAATTTGTTTTTATAAAATTTCCTTCCGTTTCTCCTTTGGCCGCCATAAAATGGAATGACCACATCCTGAAGCCTCAATATACCGAGCCGGCCACCGCCCCCGACTTAGAAGAGAGTTTAGAGAAGCTTCTCCGCGGGGACCCGTTCACCGGGCAAATGTTCCATTACGGGGCTTAGATTTGGAGAATCTCACCGGGTGGCACGGGTACCCCCAGGGCTGATGAAGCAGCGGGGCACGGGGTACCCGCCCCGGGCAACACTGCGGAGGCTGGGGGCTCCAGTCACCCAGGTATCCTTTCCTACTCTTTCCTCATTCTCTGATTACACCGGTCAGGGTTCGAACATTTATATTTTCGCTTGTTTTCTAGAGATGAATTTCAAAGTGTTCAACATCCCGACGAAGAAGACCCCCGGCTCTTCCTCTGCTGCCCCCAAAACTGTACTGGTCCAACAGGAACCGGTAGAGATCCATTCTGAGGAGGAAACTCCTCCGACCGGGAGGACCGGTCAGGCCGGGAAGACCACGGTAAACCCTCCCCTAGACAAGGGGAAGGGGAAGGTTCGAACCAAGCACGCCGCCACCACCCATCCCTCAGCGAAGAGGAGGAGGGGAGAAAACGTCCCGGCCACAGAGTCGTTGGAGGAGCTCTGGGTCAAGATGGGGCAGAAGCTGAAGGAGTTAACTTCTGACTGGTCTCGCTCTCTTAATTTTGCCACCCGCTTGCTTATTTTTCTAACCGGATTGCTCTCCAATTCGCAGATGGGCGAGGTCGGACCGGAAACTTTAGAGAAGCTCGCAGAGGACTCCCCCTCCCGGTCACTTTAGCTGGAGGAGAAGCTGAAGGGAGTTGAAGCCCACAACCGGGAGCTGCAGGACCTGATAGCCCGGCAGCTTGATGAGTTGGCCAATCTTTCTGCGATTGCCGGGGGGGCCAAGGCAGAGACCCTCCAGCTGAAGGAAGAGAACTTGAAGCTGATGGAGGACTTGGAGCTGAAGGAGCGAGAGTTCCCCGGCAGGGCCAAGCAATGGGTGGGGGAGAACTTAGAGGAGACGGCCCAGGTGATCACATCTACTCCGGAGGTGACGATGGAGGCCTTTAAGTTCATCTACCAGGAACCCAACGGGAAGGAAATGATCACCCAGGTTGGGTCCTACGGTTTCATGTCCGGGCAGAAACGAGACCGTGAGGCTACCTATACAATCTTGGCTGAGCGGGACCCGGCCTTCTCTACCGATGCTTATGGCCTGGCCCCCATCCTTGATGAAGAACCCGAGCCCCCTTTCCCCCTGGAATGAACTCCCTGGCTGCGCCCGGTTATTTTTGTACAACTTTCAGACTTGAAATTTCCCCAGGTATGCCCGGTGTAGCTGTAAACACTTAACTTTCTTATTTTGTTGAATGCCATGTTTGATTTGCTTACCGGTTAGTCTTCCATATTTGCTTGCTCCTTGATTCACGTTTTGCTCTTGCTTCTTTGAATGCCTTCGTAAAAACTCTGACCGGTTAAACTCCAACTTTCATTCTTGAATGTCTTCATCTTGATGATCAACTTTAAAAAGTTTGACCGGCTAAACTTCATTTTGGCTTTTCGATAAAGTATCGCTTGACCGGTAGGTTCCTACCCCATGGTCCGGCCGGTCAACTACTTTGCCTTGTAGAACTTTCGAAGTTCCGTTGTACCAATACCCAACCGGGGTATTCTCTTTTTTTTGTCACCAGTAGGTTGTAGATGGAAGCACCTGTAACCTAGTAATTCTTGAAGTATCCTTAACCGGTAAGAATACTGGAGATTTAACCATGTCGAATGGTTTCGAACCCTCACCAAGGTTCAAATGCACCCTTCTTTCAGGGCCCCCTCTTCCGGGTGATTAAGTCTTTTAATGGCCCTTTAATTTCTACTATCCCGGGAAGGCCTTAGCTCACCCCCCCCCCCCCCCCGTTCAAGTCTTCCCTGAGAAGGGGGAAACAGGATGCGCCTCGGTGGACGATCCCCTTCTATTTCTTTTAATGGGCATCTTTTAGTCCCCACTCAGTTTGACGGTACCGGCTGATTCCCCGATACCAGTCAAACCTCATGGGCCCGTGTAAGTACGGTTCAAACCTTCTTCCAGGTCCAGCCCTCTTGCAGGCATACCCTCTTTCGGGTTTTAATATTTTTTCTATTATACTGAGCAAGACTGGTGTAGTAACCAGTGTGCCAGGTCCGGGCCTATGTCTCAGTTGGCTTATCCAAGTGGATTCGATCCACCCGGGAAGCCCTCCTAGGATAGGTTCGACCTATCAATTCCGCCGCTACTAAGTAGAGTATTGAACATCATTTTGATTGATAATGTAGTTAGGCCTCGCCTAGTATTACAATCATTTGTAGAACTTGCGAAGATGGTGGGAATTCCAAGTTCTTTCTACCGGTACACCATCTAAAGTTTCTTACCGATAGGTTCATGGGCGAATGAAGGCTCTAACCCTGTGTGGGCCTTCGTAGGACTTCATCTCCAACTTGGAAGTATCGCGGTCCAACCTTGTTGTCATGGTACTTCTTCACAACTTGTTGATATGTGCTCATTTTAACTTCCGCGGCCATTCTCCGCTCCTCAACCAGGTTGATTTCGGCCAAGTGATCTTCCTCGTTCTGCTGGGGTTGATAATTCAATTCCCAAAACGTTGGGAATTCGGCTTCAATGGGCAGCCTTGCTTCACACCCATACGTTAGGGAGAATGGAGTTTCCCTATGAGCCCTCCTGGGTGTTACTCGGAACGCCCATATGATGTGCGGGAGCTCTTCTAGCCATTTGTTTCCTACTTCTCCCAGCCGTTTCTTTAGACCATCCACAATTGTTCGGTTGGCGTTTTTGACTTTGCCATTTCCTTGGGGGTACGCCACCGAAGAGCGATTGTGCTTGATTCCGAAGCCCTCCAAGTATTCAGTGAATCTCGGATTTCGAAATTATGGTCCGTTGTCAGTGATTAGGTTCATGGGCGCTCCAAACCTCGTGATGATGTTCTTCCAAATGAATTTCTTGCATTGCTGCGTGGTGATGTTGGCCAACGCTTCGACCTCGATCCATTTGGTGAAGTAACCGATGGCCACGATTACGAACTTCTTCCCTCCTTGGGCGACTGGGAACGCTCCAATGATATCAACTCCGAACCTAGCGAATGGGATGACATTCGATACGGGGTGATAGTAGGTCGCCGGTCTACCGGGATACTTGTAGAACACTTAGCATGTTCTGCATTTCTGAACATACCTTTCACAATCCTGGACAATTCTTGGCCAGTAATACCCCAATAAGATGATGCGCTGCGAAAGCGTTCGGGACATTTGATGCGACGTGCATACGCCTTCGTGGACCTCTGCTATGACTCGCTCAGCCTCCCGGTTGGTTAGACATCTCAGGAGTGGCCCCGCAAATGCCCTTTTATACAACTTTCCATCAAGAACTTGGAATCGGGGTGCCCTGAGCTTCACTTTTGTTTCCCGGTCATCTTGTTCTGGAAAGCTCCCATCCATCAAATATTCCATCAGATCATACATCCAATGGTCGTCCGCCCCAACCCGGTTTGACCGGTCACATTGACTTCCGGCTGTTATAGCGGCGACTTCCAATTTTTCGATGCTGGCTCGATCCAGGATTTCCACCTGGGCAAGTTTTGAAACATGCTCGGGAGCATATTGCGTCAACTTGGAGAGAAGGTCTGCATCCGCGTTCTCCGCCCGGGGAATTTGGGCGATCTTGAATTCCTCGAAGCCTTTCAACAGGGAGAGCACGAGCTCCTTATACTGTGTCATGCGTCCTTCCCTTGCTTCCATGTTACCAGTCACTTGCCCAACAATCAGGCTAGAGTCAGATTTGATACTGACCCGGTTGATTTTCAGGGCTTGGGCAAGTCTAAGCCCTCCAGCCAGAGCTTCATACTCTGCCTCATTGTTCGTCAGCTTGAAGTTGAAGACGATTGCATGGTAGATCTTGAACCCTTCTGGGGTGGTGAACACGATACCGTCCTCGTATCCTCTAGGACCGGATGCCCCATCAACTGCCATCTCCCACCATTGCTCAGTGGGCTTGTTGACCGGTAGGTCTGGAGTTAGACCAGTCATTTCTACAAGGAAGTCAGCAAGGGCGTGTCCCTTGATTGCTGACCTTGGCCGATACTCAATATTGAACTGAGTTAACATCATTGCCCACTTCACCATCCTCCCGGAGGATGTTGAATTTTGCAACACTGCACCCAACGGTTGGTCAGTCAAGACTTCCACCGGGTGAGCTTGGAAGTAGGATGTTAACTTTTTTGCGGAGATGAAAAGCGCATAGGCCGTCTTTTTCCATCGCCGTATATCTACTTTTAGCTCCGTTTAGTGCCTTGCTCACATAATAAATGGGCTTTTGTGCCCCATCATCTCTTATTAAAACGGAGCTTACAACATTTGGGGAAATTCCCAGGTACAGATACAGAGTTTCACCCGGTTCGGGTTTAGACAATACAATATCCGACGCTAGGTACTCTTTCAGCTCCTCAAATGCCCTCTGGCATTCTTCGTCCCATGCAAATGTGTTGGCCTTCTTCAGAACTTTGAAGAAGGGCATGGATCTCTCAACTGACCGGGAAAGGAACCGGCTGAGGGCCACTAGACGACCGGTCAACTTTTGAACATCCCTAACGGAGGTAGGGGCTTGCATTTCAGTGATGGCCCGGATTTTTTCTGGGTTGGGCTCTATTCCTCTCTTGGTCACCATGAATCCCAAGAACTTCCCAGTACGAACCGCGAAGACGCATTTCTTAGGATTCAGCCAGAGGTTGTATTTTGCCATGATATCGAATGTGGCTCGCATATCCGCCGGGTGGTTGAGAGATACCTGGCTCTTGATCAGCATATCGTCGACGTATGCTTCCATGGTGTTTCCTAGCAGTGGCTTAAAGAGTTTGTTCACCATGCGCTGGTAGGTTACTCCTGAGTTCTTCAAGCCAAACGCCATTACCCGGTAGCAGTAGGTTCCTTCGGGTGTGAGGAATGACGTCTTCTCTTCATCTTCCTTGGCCATGTAGATTTGGTGGTAACCCTTGAAGGCATCCATGAAACTTAGGAGTTCGCACCCCGCAGTTTCGTCCACCATTTGATCTGGACTGGGAAGGGTATGAATCCATCAGACAAGCCTTGTTCAAGTCCGTATAATCCACACACATCCTCCACGTGTCGCCCTTGGGAGCAAGGACAACGTTGGCCAGCCAATCCGGGTATTTGACTTCCCGGATGTGACCAACACTGAGGAGATCCTTCACTTCCTTCTTGACAAAGTCTCGCCGGTCATTGGCCAGGTACCGCTTCTTCTGACGTACTAGTCGACTTCCTTCCCTCACGGCCAACCGGTGGCAGATAACAGAGCGATCTATTCCGGGCATATCCGCCACGCTCCATGCGAATATGCCCGTGTATTCTTGGAGGACCCGTGTAATCTCCGCCTTGAGATCCTCGGGGAGATTTGCTCCAATTCTGACCATCCTCGAAGAATCACCCGGGTGAAGTTCAATTTCCACCGTCTCGGCCTCAAGCTCCAATTTCTCCCGGGTCTCTCCCTTTGTGATTTCTTGGGAGATGACATTGACCCTCTTGGTCATCTTCTTGACTGCCCGGGCATAGCATTCCAGGGCATTCCTCTGGTCGCCTTTCACTTCACCCACACCACCTGGAGTGTGGAACTTCATACACAGGTGAGGCATGGAAATCACCGCCCAGACCTTATTGATGCCCGGTCTTCTAAGGATTGCGTTGTGGACGCATTTGATGTCCACAACTATGAACCGCATCTTCTTCCATACGGTTTTTTCACCCGATCCTTGTTCGACCGGTAGAACTATGGATCCTTCAGCTTCAACGGTGTCTCCCATGAAGCCTGAGAGAGGAGTCTTCAATGGTTCAAGTTGTGTCCGACACAACTTGAGTTTTTGGAAAGTCTCTAGGTATAAGATGTTGACACTGCTGTCGGTGTCAACAAGTACCCGGGCGACATCCACCCCATTAATGTCCATGGTGATGACCAATGGATCATTGTGATCTTCACCGGTAGGAGGGAGATCCCGGTCAGTAAAGACGATCGGCTCCCTCCTAGTATGCTTACGCCTGGGCGGTTCAGCGCTTACCTCACCAACGTAAATGCTCCGGACCCAATTCTTCCGTTGCGCGGCTGAATCTCCACCCTCAGGTCCGCCGAAGATCATGCCTATGTGTTTTTTTTCAGGAGCAGGTTGCCGCTCCCTTGGCCGGTTATTCCTCCGTCGGTCATTGTCCCGGTCATCTCCCGGGGCAGCTGGCCTAACCCATTGATGACTCTTCTCCTGGGCTTTCTGCAAGTAATCCTTGCCCAGTTCTCCACTGTCTATCATCTGCCGGATTACTCCCTTAACACTCTTACATTCGGAGGTGTTATGGGAATCTGACCTGTGGTACGAACAATAGGTGCCCGACCACTGCCGCCCTGTTTGACCGGTAGGGTTTTCCGGAGGAATGACCGGTGCTTTCCGGATTTCTTGGCATTCTTCCGTATTGACCATACGGACGACCGGGTCATAGTGGTGCCTTGGCCGGCTGGTTTCTTCCTTCTTGGCTTGCACCGGCTTGGGCTTGAAACCATGCTCAGCTTCTTTCTTTTCTCGGAGTTGGGTTTCAGCTTCAGCGAACTCCCATGCAGTGTGGTAGGCCTCTTGGTATGTGGTCGGGGGTTTCCGGCAGAACTCCTTGTATAGTTCCCGAGCACGCAAGCCATTCAAGAGGAGGGATAAGACGGTCTTGTCATCCATCTCTTCCACCTTGTCTACCTCTTCCTTCCACCGGGTAAGGAATTGAGTAAGGTTCTCAGACTCCCTCTGCCCGGCTGTACTAAGATAAGTGAATTTCTTCCTCTTAGTACAATTCTCCTGGAACTTGGCCTTGAATTTTGAGGCCAAATCACTGAACGAATCAATGCTTCCCGGGCGAAGCTTATTGAACCATTCAGTGCCTCGGTTCCGCAAGGTCTGGAAGAAAAGAAGGCAATTTTCTTCATCGGTGCAACCGTTCATGGTCGCACTCTGGTTGAAGGAGTCTAGATGGATCTCCGGATCTTCTTTCCTGGTGAATCTAGGGGCGTCGATCTTGACCTTTCGCGGGAAAGGTGTTAGATGGACCCTTGTGGTGAACGGGGACCTCGCCAGGGGTTTGTCCCGGTCATTCTTTTCCCCGACCTTCTTCTCCAGCCTTTCCAGTTTTGCCTCCATCTGCTGGACGCGGTCATTTGGGATGGTTAACCAGTTCGCCACCGGTAACCTGGACTGGCTCTCTGCCTCCTCTTCCTGGCGGGAGGCCCTCGTCCTCGCTGGCTCCTGCCGGTTGGACCGGGAGCGCTGGGTGCGGGTAGGCTCGGCCTCCCTCACCTCGCCTAACCGGGCAAACGCGCTGACATGGGCAACGCTCTGCCCCAGCCTTTGCTTGGCTGACTTTCTCTAGCCCTCTTCCCTATCCCCCAGCCTTTCGAAGGCGGAGTTTCGGGAAGTTGCTGGGCGAATAGTTTTTCCCTTCTTCTTGTGGGCCCTCGGAATGTCCCACTCGCCGTCATCACTCTCAACTGAGACGCAATGACCATCAGGGGTGACTTGCGGATTCGTACCTTGCGTGGGACGTGACGGCCCTGCAGCGTTAAGCGCGCCAGTCAAGTAGACAGGGGCTACAGTACTGACCAGCTGCGGCTGGAACGGTGATGGCTGCGGCATCGGCGTCTGGAACGACGTCACCGCAATTGGAGCTTGTAGGGGCATGGTCCCCGCGCCTGGAAGAGCGAACGGGAACATACCAGGGAGAAAGGGCATCCCCCCGTTCTGTTGGCACATGGCTATGACCTGGCCAAAGCCCTGGATGGCTTGTAGGTTGGCTGGGTCATTCATGAACTGAGTTATGTTTGGTGGGAACGTGACCCTTGGTCCAGCGGAAGGGACGGGGGTCGCGAAGGGGCTGATCACGCTAGGCGTCGGGACAGAGCTCATCCCAAAGGCAACACTGGGGCGGGAATGACCGGTATGGTAGCAGCCACAGGGATGCTGGCACCCTCATTGGTGGCTTGCACCTGAGCGGAAGTAGCGTTGATTTGTTGGCTTGAAGACATTTTGAGTGGTGTTTTTGTGGGTAGGTTTGTGTTTAGAAAAGAAGAAACCTTAACGGTCCCACGGTTGGCGCCAAAATGATGGTGTAAATTACGTGACCGGTCAAACTATACTAGACCGGGTCTAGAATAGTTTGCTTGATTTGGCAAAGTAAGAAAGGTAAAAACACACAGATTGACCGGTATGACTTTAGGTGGAACACCTGTAGCCCAATTTATATTATAATGGAGAATGCACAGGTGCTTTTACAAGGGAGTTTAGAGAGAATGAATTCGGATCCCCCTCTTCGAGGGTTACAGGAGGTATATATACTAAGCTGGGGGGACAGGACCACGTGCGCCCACGTGGGGGCACGCTGCTGATGTGTTGCGAGGTGACTGTCCCTGAGTTGCCTTGTCATCTTGCGAGGGGGGTTGTGCCCTTGTCGTGTTCTGGTTTGGAAAAGTTCCTTTGGCATCTCCACTGATTCTCCAGTAATGTCAGTCACAACAGTCCAAGTCCCTTTGGACTCTTCCTGCCGACACCCTCAAATCCTCGGAAACTTCACCGGTTGGTTCTTGAGGGTTGATTAGCTAGCTTCGAAGGATGGATTTAGACGATAGAAAAGTTTGACCGGTATACTATCCGAAGTATACCGGTCAACCTTTTGGTCAACCATCTATCCCCTTTGCTGACGATTCGGGTCCTCCATTCAAGTTTAACCTCTTTGACCGGTCAACTAATTGGTTCCGTCCTTTGACCGGTCATGGGTGAGATACACCCATCAAACATTATTTTTTGCACTCAAATAAGATTACTTTTTGATTTTAAATTAAATAAATATTATATTTTTATACTAATAACAAAATAAATTTTATATTAATGGAATTACAAGAACAAGAAATAAATAATTTGAAAAAAACAAATATATAGTCAGATTGTCGGATTAATAGGAAAAACTCAGAAATGAGTTTTAGAATCTCCTTTCTTTCTTGGCTTGTGAAAAAGATTATGGTTTGATTGAAGAAAAAAAAGGAGACGTAAGAGACGATGCTTCTCCCTCTTCTTCCTGCCTAGGCTGCACTGAGGTGGGTGCGAGTACATATGCGGAGGCGGGGGCAGGGTCGGAAAACGACATTTTTAAAAATTATAGGATGCGAGGACGACGAGGATACGACAAATAAAATAATAAAGTACTAAATATAGAATTAAAAATGTAAAAAACTAATTAGCATAATGAATTTTTTTAGAATTTAACAAAAAAATAGTTCAAATCCATATTTTTAAACTTTTCATGGTTATTGTTAATACGGCACGGTTCCATGGCCACTGGAATCCAGTGGCCACGGAAGCCACTGCCCCTATACGGAACTCCGTTCATAAAATTGATGATTCCTACCCCTCCTAACCCCCCCAACCCCCCGCCAAGTCCCGACCCAAACTCATCCACCCCACCTACGTCAATTCCACCTCGTAAGCATAAAGTCAAACTTTTGACTTTAAAGTCAATTATGCTTACGAGGTGCAATTGACGTAGGTGGGGTGATGAGTTTGGGTCGAGACTTGGCGGGGGGTTTACCGAGGGAGTTAGGGTGGTAGGAATTATCAATTTTGTGAACGGAGTTCCGTAGGGGCAGTGGCTTCCGTGGCTACTGGATTCCAGTGGCCATGGAACCGGGCCGTTGTTAATAATTTGTTTGATAAAAATAGTATTACAAATAATAAATACTACATATTTGCAAATTGGGGTTTTTTTGGTACAATTTGCAAATTGGAAATATATATATATATATATATATATATATATATATATATATATATATATATATATATATATATATATATATATATATATATATATATATATATATATATTGGAAAAATAAAATTTAAAATACTGATCATTAAAAGAAATCCTAATTCTCAATGGGGTCGTTGCCTAACCCTAATCGGCCACTTATACGCACAAAAGGAAAAAAATACTCCGTAATTAGGGAGTGGGCCATAAACCCGAAATGCAGATCCGACCCAAATATGTCCCCTGCTTTGGGTTTCCGTCTCGCCAAGCTTCATCCGTGAATCCTGTGCATCGGTGTCGGTTCCGGGGCGTCTCCCGCCGCTCCCGACAGTGTCCCCGTCCCTAAGGAGGTTCTAGACGGCGCTGCGTTGCTACGATTTCAAGCTGTCTGGGATGATGAGGCTTTGACGGCGGACCTAGGGCTCTTGCTTAAAAAAGTCTCCAAAGAATACTTGCTCCTGCGCAAAGAAAATAATGGAGAAAGAGTATTTATATCCTGGAGTAAAATATCTTCATATATGAATGATTTTATTAAATCCATGGATTTAATATTATTTTGAATATCTCTAGCTTTTTTTTCAATTTTAAAAGTCTATTTTGAATACGGCTAGACTTTCGTTGAATTTCTAATGACTTTTTAAAATTCTAATTGGATACACCTAAATTTTTACAAATTTTAAAAACTTATACAATTGAATACACCTAAACTTTCAAATTCCACTGATTCCTATTTAAATGAATAAGAATCCTTATTAAATACACCCCCAAAGCTAACTGTAAGTCAGGAGTGTTCGAGTTCGATCAAGGTTACTTCGAGTGAGATCATCAGGTTCAAATGGACATTTATTTTTTGAAGTTTTAAGTAATTTTGATGGCTGATTATTACTATTACGAATAAAAAACTAAATATGTAAAAAAAATTGAAAAAAATAAGATAATTATGCGACGATATTATTAAAATTTTGTATGAAAATACTCCGTATTTATACAAAAATAATCCTATAGAGTGATACAATTTGATAATAATTGATCTTATCGAATAATTAAGAATACATTCCTATCAATATATAGGGATTATAAGTGAGAGTTATAATCATAGTAAAAAAAGAATTAGAGTAATAATACAATAAGGAAACCAGAGAATAAGAAATGTAATTAATAATTTATATTATTTCCTATTATTCCCCCCACAAGCTGATTATCGGGTAACGAGGAGTAGTTTGCAGGACAGGTTATGGAATTGAGCCGGCAGGAATAATTCTGTGAAGATAGCCTCTATAAGTAAAGAATGAAATCTTTGTTGCATGACAAACAAGCTTGAAATTACGTTTTCTCAATTTATTTTCGGTGAGAGTGTTGACGATTGGAGTGAGGGCGAGGAATTTTTTTCTCCTTTTGGTTCGTTCTCTGCCTCCCTAAAACACATACAGATGCAACTTTCCCGTTCTTCGATCACGCGCATGATTTTTTTTGGAAGAAAGAGATAATGGATTTTTTTGGAGAGAAAGAGATGAATAATGGACGGCGGCTGTTAGGCACGCTCATCGAGATCCGTCGGTGACACCATGTTGTTGGACGATCGACCGCCGTGAACAGAGATCGGCGATGTGCTCAGTCGAAAAAGGAAGAGCTGTGTTTTCAAGAACTTTAGCTCTGATACCATGATACAATATGATAATAAGTGATCTTATTGAGTAATGAAGAATACATTCTTATATATAGGGATTACAAGAAAGAATTCTAATCATAATAAGAAAAGAACTAAAGTAACAATACAACACTAGAAGGAGAGCATAGGCTATGTTTTTTGAGATCATTATCATGTAATGAGAGGAACTGCCAACAAGAGGATTAGATCAGAGGATAATGTTGTTAGGTTAGGTTAAGTGAGATGAGGTTGACGACAAAAGAATCCTCCAAATCCAATCCCTCATTACGAATCAGATATCAAAATCACTAACCGCTCTACTTGCCACATTCAAGTCGATCTAGCTACGCCCAAATTTGTATAACCGCATTTTCAATATCTAATGCTATAGGGCATGTTTGGAAATAATAGCGTTAGCGTTTTGAATAAAATTTTAATGGTGCAGATTATTTTAAAAACGCTAAACGCTGCTCGTTGATAGTTTTTTCAAGATGTTAACGCTATTCCCAGACAAGCACATAATGGGTGTTTCTCAATATTTTTAAGATGGTTAAAATTACTTATAAACTATTTTTATTTATAAGTAAGTTGATGCCATATCTCTCTAGCTTATAAACTAGTCAAACTATTAAGTACACTAAGGTCCATGGCGGATCTTTATATATGCTAAATAAGCATTTTCAAGTGTTGAAATAAAAAATTAAAAAAAAATTGCGAGAAGGTCTATTTGTTGAAATAAGCATTTTGAAGTCTTACCTACTTATTTTTAAGTTAGTTTTTTTATATCTCCGTTTTGACCCGATTATTTACAAAACTATCTCTCATCATTTATGAATATCCACAAATGACTTATCTATCATTTAAATCATTTTACTTTTACAAAAAAAATATTTAACTTATAAACAACTTATAAATTAAAAAATGCTTATTTATAATAAAGTAAAAAGCACCCGTACAAAGAAATACCACCATAGATTAAACTTGAAAAAATAAAATTTTAAACATTCTCATCATTAGATAGTGAGGAGTATATATTATGCAGGACAAAGTAATTATATATGCGTTTGAATCTAGGGGGAGATCCAAGAATATATATGACGATGGACACCTTAAAGAGTATGGACGAAGGTTCCGGCCAGAATTTTTTTAGAGCAATTTAAAATAATGGAAAACAAGTAAATTTTACTCTGTATATCAAACCAGCATGCAAATTAGTAAAAACTATTTTAAAAGTAGAAGAATATAATATGAAATATATCATAACTTAATATAAATATAATATTTCATATACTTTACCTTTATATTCTATTTAGCCGTTATTTTTTCATTTGGACTAAATACTCCCTATGTCCCAATTTAAATTGACTGCTTTGATTTATGATGTTTAACTAAAATTATTTTCAAATCATTTTAAATGAAAAATGGTATAGAATTAAAAAATAAAAGTGCTCCCTCCATCCCAATTTAAATTGCTTATTTTGATTTACGATGTTTGACTAAAATTATTTTCAAATCATTTTATATGAAAAAAAAGTAGAATTAAAAAATACTCTGTAAAATGTTCTCCCTGCCCCAATTTAAATTACTTGTAAATAGTAAACATTTAATTTAATTTGAGACAAAGAAACTATTATTTTGGACTTGGGGCACACAATATTTTTCACTAGTGCACTATTTCAATTTATTACTCTTTTCGTCTCAAAGTAAAGTATTTCCTTAGTCCTAAAATGATCTTCTCAGTCACTGCTCATATGTCACTTTCTTTACCTATTTTTGTTAGTTAGTAAAATAATATAGTCATGTCACTTCTTGTTTTGTAGAACTTTTGATGTAGTTTTAAAACATACATTTTTTTATCTTTACACCTATAATCTAATAAATTGAATTAAAAATAATTTTAATCAAACTTCGTAAACCGAACTAAGAAGATCATTTTAGGACACAATGATTACATTTTTACTATTCACATGATCAAACTCCATTCTTTTAATTTTCTTATTTCTAGTATTTAAGAATAAAAATATGAGCCTCCTATTTTTGTTTATTTTACTATGCTTTACACTAGGGAATACGAACTTATCAAGTAGGATAAAAACTTATTATTGAACCATACAATTATTGTGAAGACATAAAAACACATTAATGCACCAAACATTTTTACCTCAATTAATTTTTTTGTACGAATAAAATTATTTTGTAACTAAACAATAATGGTACTGTACAAGTTCTATGAAAATCCCGAGACCGCACGATGTCCATGTTCCGTAAAAATGAGCCTTCACGGATAGAGCTCTTTTTTTTTTTTGTTTTTCTTTCTTTATTTTTTTTTTTTTTTTGCTCATGATATACTACTTGCAAGAATGCAAATAAGACAAACTATGGGGATCAAAATGCAGTTCTCACTCAAATCTCAATCGTCATTTCCCTATAAATGTTGGCCCCGCCATAGCTATCCTAACTGCCAAAGCAGGGGCGTGGGGATTTGGGGAGGAGAGAGAAAGAGAGTTATGGAGGAACCAAGTCGGGCCTATGAGTAGTAGCGGAGTACTACTCAATCCGAGATTCTCCCTTTGTGATCGAATCAATGGCCCTTTCTCTGTCTCGTCTCTCATGGTGGTTGTGGGGTGGAAAGGAGAAAGAGTCAACACCTAAAGGGTCTTCTGTAAATACCTTGCCGGATTGTGCGCCCGGGCAACCGGAGAGTTTGGAGGTCCGGCGGGGGAGGAGGAAACGGGTCAGTGTGGAAGAAAGGAGGAGGGTTGATAAGGAGTACGACATGGTGTTGGTCCGATCCGACGACGTTTGTTTGTTGGGATCGGAATCCGATGAGTCGGACTGGTCGATCGGGTGGCTGGAACCGCACCATCCCGATTTCTATGATGACGAGGAGGAGGAAAAAGAAGAGGACAATACTTTTGCTGTGTTGGTTCCTTGCTATAGGTTTGACCGCAGGGAATTAGGCCATGATGACCCAAGCAATCACTTCTTCAGGGCCATTAAGACAATTGCCAATGAGTCTTCCCTTGGTAATGAATCATTTCTTCCTCTTATACTTTTTTTTTTGTGATTTTACACACACACACACATAAATAGTACATACATATATACATACATACATATATATATACACACACGCACACACGCACACACACACACAGCTCTAGTTGATGTTCTTGTTTTGATTGCATTTGCAGAGGGCAAGAAACACATGATGGAGCAGTGGCTTCCCTCACATGAAAATTTTTGAAGCCATTGATTATTTCTCTTTACTATTTAGTATTTATTTAATGTAACTTTTTCTGGTTCCACCAATCGGGAAAAAAAACAAAGAAAAAGATTGCGAGAAGGCCAACCCTGAGCGATGTTTAGATTTCAGGGGTTAGCTATCGGAGGAAAGGGAACAGCATTGTTAATTACTGTTTTCAAATTTTGGTGTGTACATATTCCTCATCTGAATAAGTGTGAAAATATCAAATCGGGCAAACCAAGTATCCCAAAAGCACAATGCTCCTTCCCAGCATGAACCAATCTGTGTGTTTTTTTGTTTAAAACAAAGAGATGTAGTGCGTTTATGATCCCGAATTGAACTCTAAAGTACAGAACTTACTTGTCTTTAGTAGTACTCTTCGAATCCTCTGGGAATCGTAGACCCATGAGCCCCATCAAGTTGGAAGCTGGACCGGGAAGTCCTTGCTGAGAAGAAAATGAATCAAGAAGGTTCATCACAAGGTTTAAATCCACATCCACAGGCCTCAACTCTTCCTCCTCCATCCCTTCTGCACTAGCACCAGATATTCCCTGCGTTGAACCAACATACGGACATCATTAGCAACACACCTACAATGAAACCCCGAAAGGGTAACCAGATCCGTGGGTTGCCCTCCTCCGTCCCATGAAGATGTGTATGACTTTTCACAATTTCTGATTCAACATTTTGACCGTTAATAACTATTTTGTATGCGAATAAATATTTTAAAGCATGGCATTTCAAATTGAATCTCACATTTTAAGTAAATATATATATATATTTTTCCTGCAATTTTTGTAAAGTTTATGAAATTTGACCGAAAAAGTCAAACGGGCACATCATTTTAGGACGGAGGGTGTGTTTCTATGATGCATGAAAACTTGTTGGAAGAGTGATTTTCCTTTCCCAGAATATTTAGGGCTGTTTCTTCAATTGAAAAGATGTTTCTGGAACGTTGGTTCATTTTCCACAAGTTCAAAAACAAGCTTTAGGTATTTAAAACATGTTTAATTTATGACACCCCTAGTTGTGACATTAACTATACCAAAGTCTGCATGTGCTACTTGACACAAAGCATTTAATGAAAGGCTAACCTCATCTTTCTTGAGATGGTTTCCATCTGTTCGAGCAAAGCTTTTACCAAGTGAAGTGCCTTTCAGTTCCTCATTTAAAGTGTGTGAATAGGACTCCATAAAAGGATCCCCTTCCATGTCATTATCTTCAGCATCACTTTTATCATCAGATTCATCTTCATGCAAAGCACAAGTTCAGCACACAGCTTTCGAAACACAAGTTGAAGGACAGGGCATTGTGCAAAGTCAAAGTAAATTACACGCATTAAGTCTCTACCTTTGGAATGGCAATTTTAAAATGCAGTTGTAAAGCATATATGCTAACTACAAATGTATTACTTTGATGAAGAAGATCCAACAAACTCCACTTTACATACATTGACCTTCTATCACAATTTTCATCACATAAAACAAAAAATGGTGTATGGACGATATTTCACCACGTTGGTGAACAGCTATTCATAATTTAAGTGATATTGCATGTGATCTGGTGTCAAGGTTGGAGTGATCCTTTCAACAAAATCATGAGATGGTGCAATGACTAGAGGTGGTCCAAGGAAAGATTACTTATTATTAGAATAATAACCTTATGATTCCATAATTAAAATTCAACAAGAACATGAAGCCTCCAAATATATATATGCATATTTCCGGCATAGTTCTTACCTTAATCCACACATACACACACATGCAGAAACATGCACAGTCAAACACACACACACACACACTCTCTCTCTCACAGGTATGGAAATCTCAAATTGCTAATAGTTTACCGAATTCCATGTCAGAATTTGATTGTTCTTCAGTATCACTCTCGCTGTCATTGTCTTTTGAGTCTGATTGCCTAGCCAAGGAACCAATGTCTTGCATAAACCGATCCACGTCAAAGTCCACATCTCTTAGGCTTCAATTGAAGAAAAAAGAACAAATAAGATTGTCTCCAACACACACACACACACATTATCGATAAGAGGGTCAATTTGCATGTATCACAAGTTCACAACCAAAGATCTTTTAAATTAGTGCAGCAAGAAACATAGCAAATAAGATTCTCAGCAATGATGTCACAGAAACCACTTTTTAGTAATGATCCATAAGGCCCAACATGAGTCCACAAATTAAATCTTGAACCTGAGTCCTTAAACTGTAAATTCAATCACCTTGTCTACATGGATGTTATGGTTCTAATAAGCACTAGTTTGCGGTGATAGTTAATACAGGCATAACCATCTACATTACATCTCACTTGACATCAAAACAATATTTACTAAAACATTGCTGCAACTTCCAACTAGTAATAATTTAGTGGTTCCGTCAAATAAGGTCCTTCAGTTTCTTGTACGCCAATGAATAGTTAATCTCTACCTTGACCATATCTTTCTTCCCCTGAATGATCGTGTTACCCATCACATTGCTACTGTGGTCATCTTATGTGAGTTATATTCTCCAGACCACCATGGCCCCATATGAGGGAAAAAAATATTCAGATGCAGTGGTATTTATACAAATGTTCAAACTTGACAATATGTTAACCAAGTTCCCATTTATTCAAGAATCAACATAGAATAGGGCAATGAGCAACAAGAACATTATCACAATGCCTTGAAGGCTCCTACCTATTGCAAGTGGAGGAGGGGGTCGAATGTAAGCAGCCTGACCCCTATATTTAAAACATAGAGCGACTGTTTCCAGATGACCCATGATGAGCGTCGAGAGTTGCATTGATGAGAATATCATCATGCAACGTAACATTGTGACCTCTATCACTCATTCTGTTATTGATATAAAATTAACTCAAAGACAACACTGAATATAATGATGGTACTACAGAGTGTTTTTTAAAAGAAGAAAAAAACACTAACCTACTTTTTGGAACCTTTGCTCCTTTGTAGCTTGACATCTTCTTGACAAAAGCTTGCATGGATTCTGAGATGTTCCTAAGATTGTAATCATCTAGCTTGTCTGAACTATCCTGATTTTTTTTTGAATTTTGTTTCTTTTTATGCTTTGAATTGTAGTCTTCCATCTCCTGTTGCCTCTCTTGAAGAACAGCATTTAGCTCATCTTCTCCCCCATAAAGCCACGAGTCATCATCTGATGGTGGTAGTTGCTGATTCTTAAAATCATCCACAGAATGAGGAAGAGCAAGAATCTCGTCTATGCGTCTTACTGGAACACTCAACACCTCGCTGCAATTTTCAGAAGTAGGCCAAGAAATTTTACTTGCACAACAATAGTGTGTAAATAAAAGCATCACAGAACCGTTGATAGATTAACAGCAACATATAGTAGTGCTAAGTGAGGAACCAGATTAGGGGGGTGTTTAGTTCAAATGTTGGCAGTTAGGGAAAATGTTGATTTTTTTATAATGTGTGTTTGTTTGAGATATTGCCATTTGAGCCATTTCCATTCAATGGTGATGTAAAATTACTATAATGGTGTTTTTTAGAAATAGGTGAATGTTTGAGACTGAAAAAGTAGGTTTTTAAAAAAGGTTTGGTGGGATTTATTGAAAAACTGAGTAATGTAGCTGCTAGCCTGCAACACTACCGTACCTAGTACTCTAGTGGCAGCTCCAAAATGGAGCTGATAGGATAGAAATGAACTCCCAGCCGCGAAAAGAGCTGCCAAATGACAGAACTAAGGCAGCCTAGATTAATGCACAACGGGGAATGAAGTAGATTATGATGAATACACAAAGTGCAGATGCAGACATAAATTGCTTAATACATCACTTGTAAAAACTAAAAAGGTGGAGAGACAAACCAAACCATGCGACCATAAGTCAGTAGACTGAAAATTTCACAATTCAGGATGTATGTGCTTTGAAATTTTTAAACAGCTCAAAATGCATCATCCACAAAACAATTAACATACTGCATGGTGTGGATGGAACACGTTGAAATTAGTAGAGAACTGATAACCCGTACAAGAAAGCAAATGTCCATATTTCGTCAGTCAAATAATTTAAGGGACATGATATAACAAACCTTGTTCTGGCTTGCAATGAGCTGTTCCTGTAGTACTCTTCGGCATTCTGCATCAATCTCTTGTACTCCTGGGACCCTGGCATCAACCCTTCAAAATACCCACTCTTTTCCAGACTGCTTAGGAAAGCCTCCCATGTCCTCCCTTTCCCCTCCATTCCCTGTCTCTTCCTTAACTGGTACATCATCTCAAATCCACATGCAATCTTCATCCCCAGCTCAGCCTCCAAATATGTTCCCAAGTCAGTTCTAGGAGGCAATGGCGGGTAGCATTTAGGGGCTTGGAAGGTCTGCTGTACCAATTGGGCATACATTGCCCTCGACATCCTCACAACCACCTGCACCAGTTCTTCCCCACTTCTATTCATCAGAAACCTCTCCATCTTAGCCGCAAACTTCATTGTATCAATATCCCTGTCATAAAACCCCTCCACAGCTAGTGAAATTAAGCACGGCTCATGCTTCAACACTTGTGCAACAGATAACGGGACTCTAACCCTAACTCTCTGCATGTTCTTCTCTGCTATCATGGGGTACTGTTTCAACCTATTCTCCAATTGAAGTTGCACGGGCTCTGGGGCTTTGGTCTTCTTTCCATCTATTAAAAACCTAAGAGCGTCTTGAATGTTTGGGGTGTCAGGGAAGATGGATTTGGGAATAATGTGAAGGCCACCACACCGGATAAAAACGCGATTACTGGCGGTGTCGGGGTTGAGCCACCGAGGGAGGTGGAAGGCAGTTTCAATGAGTAGGAACTCACCATCGCTGTCCCAAACGCGAATTGAGAGGTTCCTGAAGTTTCTAGAAATTTCGAACAGGAGGAATACCACAAACCATTCATCTTCAAGGTTATCGCCAAAGCGGACCTTGCCACCGAGGTGGGGCGGGGACGTAGTTGAGAGGCATAGATCGAAGGGTTCATGTTGCCATATGTAGTTGGAGGTGAAAGCAGATATGATCTGGATGATCTGGAGGTGGAGAGCCTGAAGTTCGGAACTGATCGTAGGGGAAGTAGGGGAGTGTACAGAAAAGTCGGGAAAGATGGAGAAGAACACTGTGTCGTCCGGTGGAGGAAATTTGTTCTGAAAGAATATGCTCGATGACGTAGCAGCGGAAGGGTCCAGCTCCGCCATGGTATCGACGGTGTAGAAAGTGATAGAAGGAAGGGTGTAAAGTTTAAGTCACTATGATCTATGCAGCTTTCAGTTCATTTTCGCATGGAATTTCAGTATTACACCCCCTCTGGGATCCTGCCTTGAGTACTGCCTGAAGCAGATCATAGTAAAGATGTCAAAATTAGAATACAAGAATAATATCTCAAAGAAAACAAAAAGTGGAGGAATGAAGAGTGAAGCCATTGGAGTCTAGATCAAAATCAAAAGAAAAAAAACAAATCTATCATTAAAACAATTCCAGAGTATATCCACTTGAGTGCCCCCGCGTTCAAAATTCAGAGTATTACGAATCGCTAATATAACAGAAGTACTGAGAAAAATATTTCTTGATAGCTGAAACATATAGATGAAATTTTAAGTGCAGAAAGCAAACACTGAAATCTGAATGAGATCTAATTTTCAAGTTCAAATAGATTGTGGTTACAAAAGGAACTGTAAATGAAAAGATTCCACTTCATAGAAAAAAATTGGCTTCCTACTGTAACCATTCTGAAATTCCTAAAGAATCCATCTATCCAATTATACAATTCCATCAACAATCAAGGATGAAAATGAGCATATAAAAAATCAATGGTTTCAAGTTACCAGACATTCATGAAATAAATCAACATATCTAAAAAATCATTATTTTCCAGGTGCATCAAAATATCCACGCATCTTTATATTCAAACTTCATAAATGTCTTGATTAAATTTTTCAAAAATCCATTGGAAGATACACCGTAGATTAGACTTACATGAGGCAGGGATGGCATTTCGATGTATGGGCAATGCCAAAGTGGCCGAACAGCAAGCTTGTGGGTGAGGGTAGACACCAAGTAAAAACTTAGGAGAGAGGTGGGGCATTGATAGCCGAAAGAAGAAAAATGGTGATCTCACAGTAATAAAAACGGGATCGGCGTGTTGGATACACCGGCCCGGTTCTCTATTTTGGACTGTATTGTGTATCGAGGAACCGGTTTGAATTGCTAAACCAGTTTTAAATAATTTTTTTCTTCAAAAAGTAGCCAAAAGTATTAAGGTTCCAATAGGATTGGAACACTAAACCTTATTAATAGGGAGTATTACATTAATATCTCAACCAACTAAGCTAAATTTTTTATACACATATTTGTTTAAAATAATGCAATGCTCCCTTTGTCCCGAACTAACAGTCCTCATTTCTTTTTTGGGACCTCCAAAAAAGAGTCCTCTTTCCACCTTTGGAAAACAAAACAAAACAAAACAAAAAAAATCATAACAAAATGTAAGAAACACAATATATAAAATCGTTATAAGCTGAAAATTGAAATCCAAAATCAAGGCCTTGCACCTGGAGATGGAAATCTATACGAGGGTTTGGTTCCCAGTTTGCTCAGCTCGTCTCGCTGGAGAAGAGAACAGATCCAAGTTTGCGCGTCTCTGGATTTGGTGATGGAAATCTATCGTCGTCGTTCATTGCAACACCAAATCCAGAGACGCACAAACTTGGATCTGTTCTCTTCTCCAGCGAGACGAGCTGAGCAAACTGGGAACCAAACCCTCGTATAGATTTCCATCTCCAGGTGCAAGGCCTTGATTTTGGATTTCAATTTTCAGCTTACAACGATTTTATATATTGTGTTTCTTACATTTTGTTACGATTTTTTTGTTTTGTTTTGATTGAAGAAGACCTCGTTGTTTCCACTGGTTTCATTGCTTTCACGCTGCCCTTCAAATTGAACAACTCTTTCAAATTTAACTAACCCTTTGCAAATATAACAATATTTGTAATTTGAAAGGCGAGCTACGCCGTAAGGTTGTAATGAATCTGATGATGGTTTGAGGAAGTTCATGTTTCTATCACTTTGAAAGTTATGCTATAGATTTCAAATTGAACAACCCTTTGGAAATTCAATATCAAACATTTGCAAAATATAACCATACTTCTTGTTTCTATCAATTTTTTCTTAATCTGCTTTAGGGAATTAGAGTTTCATGGGTTGAGGAAGTTTGATCGGCTAGGACCCATTGACCCGTGGAATCAGCCCGTTTCATACAAGCCGGGTTAGGGCCGGTTCCAATTTTAAAGTTTAAAGGACCCGTCCCGTGTTGATAAAAAATACCCGGGGCCGGGTTTGAAAAATCTTGGCCCGAAACGGCCCATACCCACCCCTATATTTAATAACACTACTCCCTCCACTATATATAACAATAGTACTCCCTCGGTCCATAAATAAATGCAGTTTACGAATTATGATGTGTGACTAAAGTTTTTTCTTTTTAAATTTATCTGAATATTTGCATAAAATTTTAAACTAAAATATACACATTCAAAAACTACACTAAATGCTCTATAAAAAAGTGGTAATCTTATTTGTCCAAATATTTCTCCCAATCTTTGCTAAATATATCCAATCAAAATATTTTTTATGATATGTACTCCATATTAGTATCAACTATGTTTTTTATAAATAAAATAATAAAATATGGACTTGAAGATTGTGAATACTTTAGAAACAACAATCATAATAGTACAATACATAGAATGAAGAAATCTTTTTCAAATGAGTAATTTCTACTTATATTTTTTAGTTACTAAATACTTCCTCCGTCAGTAATTAATAGTCCACATTTTGTTCAGCCACAGAGTTTAAAAAAGTGAAATTGTGTTTGTGAAAGTGATGCACAAAAGAGAGAAAATACAAAGTACCCCATAATAAATATAGAACATAATATACACGGGCAAGATTTGTGTGTACATGCATCCTCCCCATACTCTACTCTCATGGGATCTAAGTGGGTCTTTGTTGTTGTTGTTTTGGGCATGCTATTTTTAGTACAAAATACTCTCTCCGTTAACTAAAATACTTCCTCTTTATTTTTTTCATCAAAACACTTCCACTTCCTATTAAAAACCCATTTCATATTACTTTCTACTCATCAATCAAGAGAAAAATTGGAAAGTCAACTACAAATATACACTCTTTATTTCTTCCATTAGTCAAAATAAGAACTATTTTGATAAGAGAGCGTATATGATTAATTTGTGGGGTAATAATTTTTGAAGCTATAAAACATAAAAAACTGGAAATTTGTAGTTTATAAAAGAATACAGACAGGGATCGAATATTTGAATTTAATATCAAATCAAATACAAATTGTAATATTTATTCGAATGAAAAACGAATATGAATATCAACAATGATATCAACTTTCAAATACAATTAAAATTTCATAATATTCAATTCGATTAATTCATTTTACAACCCAACTCTTGCTCCAAATGAGGAACCATTAAACTCCACATACATCAGCCTTTACACTCATCATCACACTCACTTCATACATGTAGTATTTCATATCCACTGCAATAATTATATTCTTATTTTTGTAAATGCTTACCTATTTTTGTTCAAATTAAATATTATCTTTTATAAAATAATTAAAATTATTTTCAGATTTATTCTGCTTTTATTTCGTGATTAAATTTTTTTCTCTATTTTTAATATTATACCAATTAAACGCACAGAAAATAATTAATTTGAACACTTATATATATTATGAATTTACCTTATAGTGCTATGACATCTTCAATATAATGAAAATAAAAATTCTACGTTATATATATTTGGAAAATTATCAATTAGTAAAAATTAAATATAAGACGTATCCCTTTGAAAAATTCGTAAAGTGTATCTCGACTTGTTCTTTCAGACATCTTTAGAGAGTACAAATTATTCATCTTTTGAGTATATTTTAAATGAATGAGAGATAAAGAAATAAGAAGAGTATGTGTTTAAAAATATATAGAGATTGGATGGTTTAAATAAAAGAGAGTGTAGGGAGTTTGAAATTTTAATTTTTTATTTTAAAAATAATAATTTTTATGTCATTCAACAAACCGTTGGGGATAGAGGAGAAAAATGTCAGAAGGAGCAGTGTGACCGTGGTCATGGCCTGGATCACGGCCTGAGTGAATCACGAAGGGAAGGGGCGGTGTTCTGCATGGTCACGCAGTGCCATGGCAACGTCATGGTGGACCACGAGAAGGTGCTGGTGGGGCGTTACGCCCTGCCTAAGGACATCATCATTAGGCTTTCTTTATCACTCTGCCACTATTCACTCTAAATCAACAAGCACTCAAGGGTACATCAGCATTAACTCCACTCATCATCTCATTAAATTCACACCCGTAATGCCTCATATCCAGTGCAATGATTACAATATAGTTTTTTATTTAATATTTACACATTTCTATTCAAATTAAATTACATCTTTTAATTTAAAATTTAAAATTTATTATTTTTTTATTTTTCAATCTCTTAATTTTTAGTCGATACTTTTTTTAATATTTTCATTTTTTATTTATATAGTACTTGTTGAATTTTTTGGTCCTATTTTATATTTTTATATGTTTAAATTCTATACTATTTTGTATATAAAAAAGGAAAAATAATAACAATAAAAACTACTTCATTATTTTGTCTCACTTATATTTTCTATCTACGCATACCTTTTTTTCTTTTACTTTTTTATAGCATAAAAAACATAAACTAGTTGAATTTAAAAAATGAAAAAACAAGATATTATAATTTAAACTTAAAATTTTTTTGTTACAAAAATAAAATAATGAAACAAAATTTGTTCAAATTTGAAGTGTCTGAGCGAAAAATATAAGTGAGGCATAACATGAAAATTATTTATGCAATATTAATGTTGTTGGTTATTTCCATTTGCCTATGGAGCCAAAGATTCAGTATTTTTTTGGCTTTGGAGTATAATGGAATAAAGCAAATTGGCTTTTTAAATTGTCTGCACTTCTTGCAATTGTGAAGTAGCAATTAGTCAATACAACTTTCGACGCTCATCATGGGTCATCTGAAAACAGTCACTCTATATTTTAAACATAGGGGTCAGAATGTGTACATCTGACCCCTCCTTACCCGGCAATGGGGGGCATTGAGGCATTGGGATAATGTTGTTATTGTTGTTATTGTAATCTCATTGGTAGATCTTGCGAAAAGATTTCTAACGACATATTATGTATCGAGTAATGATTTACACACAAAAAGTTATGGACAAAATAGATATTACAGTACAAAAATTAAATGATAAGAAAAAAACAAAAAAATCTTACCTTCCCAATTTCGTGGTCGTGCCCACGGTGACTCTTCTCATGCAGATCACGCAGGATGGAGGAGCGATGTTCACTGCCAATGTGGCAAAATCACCTCAGCTTACGGAAGCTCTTCGTGGTGGACTACAGACAGCCTTAGCTAGGAGGAGGACTAAAGCATGGCCGGTCCTGAGAATTCAACGGCTTGGGCCGAGATAAAAAAAGGCCCTAAATATAGTCTAACAAATTAACATATGTAAACTAATTATATATAAATGATAATTAAAAGAATATTATTGGAAGAAAATAAATAAATGACCAAAGCGTTTCTTATCCAGTTTGAGACTTTCTCAATCTTCATCTCGTTTTCTCTTTTTATGTTTTTGACTACCGGATAGATGTTTAGGACCCATAGCTATTGAATTATTTCTGAAATAAAATTCAAATTCATAAACTTTACTACTTAGTAAAATCAAATATGGAAATGCAAGCAAATAAATTCATATATCATAAACTCATATCAATTGATTCAATTCGTCATTTTTTGAGTTTCTTTTTCTTTTTCAGTTTCAGTCTTTTTATATATATCTTAAATTCATGTCAACTTTTCAGTTTTTCTTAGTTTTTCAGTTTTTTTATATATATCATAAATTCAAATCAATTCATCCAAATCAAATAAAGAATATATAGAACCATTAATTCATGCATATTTCATAGCAATTAGCAAAGATTTCAAACTAAAAATTAATAAGTAACCCTAGATTTTTAAATCCAAAGAATGAAACAATGAAAGAAAGAAAATTAGAAAAAAATTACTAAATTGGAAAGATAGTGAATACGGAATACCTGGAGGGTGTAGCGGGGTCTGGCGGCAGCGGCGGCGGCGTCCCTATACCAGCGGCGTTCTCAGCAGTCGGCTCTCTCCTTCCAGCTTCTGCGCCTCTGTGGTTTGCGTTAGTTGTCTACAGTGTAGGAATGGCGGCTAATGAGATGGGCTTTTGTCCCCTATTGGATGCTGGGCTTGTTATATTTTAAAAATTAATTGGGCCCCTTATAATCATAGACCCAGTCCAAACGGACTGTTTGTCCCCTATTCGGCCGGGCCTGGACTAAAGGAGGACTACTTCCTTCTCTCCTCCACCTCATATTTTATGGGGCCAACACAACTATATCTTACACCTCCTCTTTTCCTATAGGATAACAATTCAATTTTAAATTTTTATACTCGGTAACATTTTTTTAGAATTAACCTAGGGGTACACCAACATGGGTACCCCATTTGTACACCAAACCAATACAAACAAACACAGACACAAACTGCTTGTACAACACAATACAAAATATCTGTGTGTGTCTGTGTTGGCTTGGTGTACAAATAGGATACTCCATGTCGGTGTACCCCTAACATTGACCTTTTTTTAACAAATTGAAAATGAAAACAATTCTATTTTAAATTTTTTAACAATTTGAATTTTACTAAATTAGTCACCAACCCATCAAAAAATAAAAGGGCAAGAAGAGCTACTTTACCGATCATATCCCAACTTTCCATCTTTAAGATATTACTCCGGACCTAATTATGGAGAGATAAGAAAATGTATAAAAGGTAAATAAGGTTTTGGATAACAATAGTTTATGAACATTATTTGGACAATGAATTGACTAAGCTACTAAATAAAGGAGAAAGAACCTTTACTAAGGAGCATTCTACTTGATTAAACAACCTTAAAAATTAGACAATTAAAAATTTCTAAAAAATTAAAATTTGGCCCATTTTTTGTTAAAAGTTAATACAAATTTCCAAAATTTTTGGCCAAGAAAAAGGACTAATAAGATGATGTAAATCATGCAAACATATTGAATACAAGAGGTAAAAACAACTCTCCTTCCATTTTTTAATCTGTTTGTTTTTTCTCAAACAACTTTTCCCAGCAGATTTAATAAGTTTTCCCAACAGATATATGCTTTAAGCTCTTACCCAAATTATCATTATGTAAGATGTGCCTGTAGACCTGAACTCTTGAAAATACACAAAATAAATGCAGAAAGCGTCTCCCACATACACATAATTCATGCATTGCCCTCAATGTATGCTAAAAATAAAGAAATTAAGAAGTGATGTCAAACATGGAACAAAGATCATGAGAAATAAGATACAGAAAATGGAGAACCATGAGAGTGGGTTGATAAGAGAACAAAAATAGAATTGTGAAAATAATTATTAGTAGCTTCCCTGAAAAATGTTGAGCCCCTTTGGTACAACTCTGGAATTTATTTCTTTCTTCAACCTAGAAATTTGTCCCTTGGTTTCTACACTCTCATAAGCAGTAGAAATATGTGGCTTTATTCAATTTCTGGAAAAAGAAATTCAAATAATAATAAAAACTTAACCAATAAAAAAACTAGAAATAAGAACTAAAAAATAAATACATAAGAGAGATAAGATAAATCATAATTGGGTTGCCTCACAATAAACGCTTTTGTTTTATGTCGTTTGCTCAACACAATCACCAAGGAATCATCCATTGTAATCAAGTTCAATCAACACCTTTGTTTCTACCAAATACGCTGAAAAATCAAAAAATCTTCACATTACGGCTTCAAGCAGTGTCCGTTGACCTGATGATTTTAGAGTTCTTAGGATCCTTTATTTTTATAGCACCATGTGCATAAATCTTCACCACCTCGAAAGGCCCAGCCCAACGAGAGCGAAGCTTACCAAGAAATAATTTCAACCTTGAATAGAACAATAACACATTTTGGCGTTCGTAGAATGATTTCCTAGTTATCATGTTGTCATGTCATTTCTTGGTTTTCTCTTTATAGATAGTAGAATTCGCATAAGAATCATTCCTACTTTCCTCCAATTTTTGTAACGGCAACTTCGTTCCAATGAACTCCTGCCTTTTCAATATTGAAATCGCATTATTTTACAGCCCACCATGCTTTGGCCGGAGTTTTACTGGTAAGTGGCAAGCCTTTCCATACATGAGTCTAAACGGAGACATTCCAAGTGGTGTCTTATATGTTGTTCGATACGCCCATAATGCATCAGGTAGTCTCAAAGTCCAATCTCTCCTTGAAGGATTCGTGGTTTTCTCCAAAACTTGCTTTATTTCTCTATTTGAAACCTCAAATTGACCATTAGTTTGAGGCTGGTAGGTAGTGGGTATCTTATGTCTAACTCCATATTTTCTTACTAAGAGTCTCTTCTTTAGGACTGGAAAAAAAGAGCTGAATGTTGGAAGAAACTCAAAATACTTGAAGAAACTAGAAGAACTGGAAGTAAACTATAAGGAACTAGAAGAAACTGTAAGAAACTGGAAGCAACTGGAAAAACTGGAAGAAACTCGAAGAAACTGGAAAATACTGTAAGAAAGTGGAAGGAACTATAAAAAACTGGAAAAATTTCAAAAATTGGAAAACCTAAAAAGACTTTAAAAAATTATTTTAGTATATTTTTATATTTTTCTCATTCTAGTTCTTCTTGTTATAAATTGTTGTTGTTGTTGTAATTGTTGTTATTATCATCATCATCATCATCATCATCATCATCATCATCATCATCATCATCATCATCAGCATCATCATCATCATGTTGTCTTAATGAATGTTTTTAAGATAAAAAAAGTATTGTTATTTTTCATACACAAAAACCTACTTTTGCAAAACAAAAAAATTATTATAGTATAAAGTTAGCATAAATATTAAAATTTGAATTTAAAAAATTATTTTGGTTACGTTGCACCTCAATTTATTTATGCAATATTTATTATAAATAATATATTTATAATTATACTTTATACTCCGTATATTACAAGATTTTGTTTTTAATATCAAACACGTCACATAATGTAATCAAACCTATTTTTTCTTTCATGATTGAGCTTTTATTTTCATTGTAACTCATATTTTTTGGAATAAAGACATAGAACTTTTTTTATATTTTTATGTTTTACTCCTATGGGGAAGGAACCGTCAATTTTACGAACGGGACACCCGAACGCCCCGGGTCATCCAATGACATTGGTTCCCAATGTCATGGGAACCTTGGTGAATTCACATACTTTCAATTTTAGTGGTGATGGATTAGGGATTTTACCGAATCAAATATTATTTGAACAGTACAAGTAAGCCCAATTCTGTCCGGCCCAAGATATAAATCAGATAAAGTATTCAAGACGGGGCCAGAGATATATGGGCAGAAGAATATATTTGAAGTGATATATAAAGATATTCAGCGGGACCCACAAAATATTATCACATTAAAACCACATGGGCTTCAGATGTAGGATGTCCTCTTTTGTCTCCAGCAATCACTCTCTTCTCCCCTTTAAATGTGAAGCTACGAAGAGGAGAAGAGGAGGCCAATTTTCTATATTGAGAGAGCTCCTATTACTATTCTTCTTCCTTCTTCCCTTTGAATTCTGGAGCTCCATTAATGGCTCCAAGCTCTTACAATGATGTATATAAAAATTCCCCCAAGATTAATAAAAGTTCCTCCCCTTAGCATGACACCACCTAAAAAGGTACGTGGTTTTCTCCCGATTTGAGTTTACACGTATAAATACTTTCTCTCCGCTTTATTTATTTATTTATTTTCTAGATTTCGTTATTCGATGCAGTGCCAACCCGGTACCAAGTTCGTCGGATCGATACCCCGAAAAAGCGATTTCCATCAAGTGGATTGCATGTTAATAAATTTTTTTTTCTTTCTCCTCTCGATAACTTTTGTTTGTTTACGTGATTTTATTAAGCATTTGATAAAATAAAATATTCTTGTCACCTCTTGTTTTGTAGAACTTTTGACGTAATTTTTTAATATGTAATTTTTATATCTTATTGATATACCAATTTGTAAATAAAATGATATCATAAAGTAGAAAATTTCACTTCGTTACCCGCAATTTGTAATCAAATTGGGGACGGAGGGAGTATTTGTTTTCATCTGCTGGATATTTTTTGCAGTAGCCACTAGTCTAGTACTTAAAAAATTGAAAATAGTTTTTATGCTTGCCAATTGGCAGTAGGTATTAGTATTGGCAGAATGTTCCAATGTTTGGCTGTGTTTCAAGTATTAGCACTGGACATTTTCGGTATTTTCAGAATCGACCAAACTGAATCGGTTTTTCTCGGTTCGGTTGGTTCGGTTATAAAGTAACTTCGGTTCGGTCGGTTAATGTGAGTTAACTCGATTATAGGCCGAAACCGACCGAACCGAACCGATGCTCTCCCCGACTGTTTCACAATCCCACCTTTTGGTTTACAATACATGTCGAAACATAGTCTGCACAACTGGCTACACAATGATTTATGCTTCAAATGTGTGGTGCTTCTGGCTACCAAAATTTTGGGAGGTATTCCCTCCGTCCCAGAAAGAATTTCCTGTTTTGATTAACGTGCAAAACCCCGTAGATTTTAAAATGATTTTATTTGGAAATTGGTAAGGAAATAACACATAAAAAAATTATATTTAAAAACTAAATCGAAAACTCTACAAAATAAGAGGCGACAAGAATATTTTATTTTATCAAATGATCAATGAAAACACGCAGACAAATTGGAGTTATCGAGAAGCCGTAATAGTAAACAGGAAAGACTTTTTGGAACGGAGGGAGTAGCATTTACAAGTCCAAAGGGGACACTAATACTTCAAGCTGAGTGTTTTGGATGCACAGTCTTCAGCCCTTACACCAAAGAAAGCATAAAATGGTTCATAATATTTCTCTGTTATCTTCATAAATCTAAGTAAAAAAAAAGTTCATTTTCTCAAAGTGTGCCCCAATCAAAGTAGACGCGATAAAATGTGACGAATGGAATATCATGTGGTATTATGTAGAGAAAATTTCTCAAGTAGGCTAAACATTAAAATAATAAAAATACATCAGTTTCTTTATTAAAAATTTTTTTAGAATTAACCTTTTGGTTCTATTTGTTCAAAAAATGGTCTATCCAGAATACTGGGAATAGCAGCAACATGATGAAACACAACACACCATAAAAGCAATACAAAATGGTCAAAATGAATCCCTGAAATCAAAGAATTAGAATGCACACAATAGGAAAAAAATAACTGCTCAAAGGAGCAGCTAACGAAGAGCCTATATTGTACATTCGGGTGTACCTAGAGCTGGGTACACACCGCAAATGTTCACTTTGAATCAACGTAGTGTTCGGTCTGAACGTAGTATTCATTTTCACATATTTGTTCATTACAATTATAATATTCATTTTCGAACAATGTAACATTCATTCTGAAAAAACGTAGTGTTCATTCCAAGCCTGCTAGGCATAGTGTTAATTCTCAGACTACGTAATATGCATTCTGAAATAACATAGAGTTCATTTTGAAACAATGTAATGTTCATTCTGAAATATTTTTAATTACAAGTTTACCATTATGTACGGTATATCTGGTTGTACAATATAATATGGCCAGTTAAGTGGACTACATTAAAAATATCTGTAAAAACTTTATGAGATCTTTTTAGCAGAGGGCATTCACAGTGTTCAGTGTCACGCCAACAAAAGCACATTTAGTTCGAATGCTTTTTGTGAGACTGTATAAAACTTTTCAAAAAAGAATGCTTTCTTTTGTGGAGTATACAGTAAAAATAAAAGTTGTAGCATTTGCAAGTTTAAGTATATATTTATATTTAGGAAAAAAATACAAAAGTACGAATAAAACATTAAAAATATACCAAAATAAAAGTTCCATGTTTTTATTCATGAAATAGGACTTAAAATTCATTTACATTACCAATCATAACCATGTACATTACCAAAAATATAGTAAAATACACATGTATAATGCCACATTACCACAGTGCAAACTCCTATTTAGAAAATAAAAATCTTGAACTCCTATTTTGGTACTTTCTTTATGTTTTACTCCTATTTAAGTTAATTTCTTTTATATTGAATTGGGTGGTGTTTCTCTGTGCTTATAAACGAAGCAAAACTGCTTATAATCTATTTATAACTTAAAAGTCAACTTACGACATCTTTTTTGTGCTTATAAGCTGACTTATAAGTAAAAAGAATAAATTAAATACTCCCTCCGTTCAATAAAATCCTTCTCCTTTTGTTTTTTTTTTCAATTCCCTAAAACATTTCTACTTTCTATTAAAAAACCACTTTTACCCCTACTTTTTCATACCCTACCTATCACATCATACCTTTTTACTAATAACCAAACTATCACATCTTATTTTTACCCATTCAGGGGGGGAAATTAGAAAGTCAACCAAAATTACACTTTCCTTATTTTTGCCCAAAGTCAAAATAGGAATGGTTTTAAGGAACGGAGGGAGTAGGTCTTACCAATTTTTTAAGATAGTTTTTCTTTTTTCTGTTTTAACCAAATCATTAAGAAATTTATCCATCACCATATATGAATATCCTCAATGATGTATGTATCATTTAGTCATTTTAGTTCCACGAAAGAATATTTAACTTATAAGCAGCTTATAAGTTAAAAACTGCTTATCAGCAAGAAACAACTAACTAGCTCTAAATTGTGCAACACAAGTAATACTCCATAACTAATAAGCATAGAGATATTTGCAGATAGCTATTTGCTTTTAATTATAACTTGTTAAAGTTGCTCCAAAAAGTTTCTTTAAGCCATTTTCAATGCCAAACATCAAAATTGGCAAAACTTTTTAAGATAAGCAATATGATAATTTTATTATTTCAAATGCATCTTGCCATGCATCCCTAAATCGCATAACCTACATATGAATTTTGCACTAACCTTACATAAAAAATATTCATATTACAATAAATAAAATTATGAATTATGAGTACTAATTAAATTGTTTGATGACAGATATTTCGATTAGAATATAAAAAAAAGAATTTACATCTAATGTGTTTTTAGAGTACCAATTCAACAAGCTAAGACCAGAGGTCTGACCAACTACTAATAAAACAGGCTTGGTTAGAAGAACAATCCCGGTCATTCAAACCCCAAACCAACACCACCTCTAATGTCAAATTCAAGCCATCTAGACTCACCAAAACAGCAATTTTCCATTAAAATGAAAATGACTATAGTTTATAGAGAGGCCTATATTAACAATTAGCTTTTTTAATTCATTTGTATCAACTAACCTATGCAGCGCGCCATTAAATTATTTCCTCAAGGATTTCAAGCAATATAAATAGATGAGTTGAAGAAAGGGGCATTATACTTACAAGTTGTTCCATTTCTTGAGAAAAGCTAGCCACGCTTTATGGTTCATACTGGAAGGTTCAAAAGCTTTGAGATCATATAGATGATAATATTCGTCGATGAGAAAGAAGCGTCTTGATTTATGACTTCTGAAAGTACTTGTTTTGAAGTAACCAGTAAATTTGGAAATGTCTTCACGAGTATCCACGGACCACTCATAGAAACCATTTCGTCCACTATCAAAGTATACATTTCCACCAAACACAACCTTGTAAGGCTCCACATCTTGAAGCAGTTTACTAGTTACTCGAATATGTAGTTGGGGTGATTCATTCTTCACAGTGATATCAATGCTACCATTAGCATCAAAGAATCCTCCAAACCAATTTGATTGAGCATTGAGTCTGAGAGGCACAATTACAGGGGTATCATTTACTTGACAGACTCGGTGCAGCTGAGTTAGTCGGGCAGATTTTTGAATATTACCGTTAATACAATCCATTAGTTTAATCATACCAAGATGATCAATCAGTCGATACCGATAAGATTTAGCACCAGACCGTATTTTAATACTTCCTCCAAGCATATGTTGGACATATCGTAGTAGTGCTATATCTTCGAGTCCCATAGTAATTTCAAGAGAAGTACGGCCTTTCTTATTCACATTCAGAGTTCCATCACCATCAATAACTCCTGCTAGCCACTCACAGAACGATTTCGGATAACGCGTGGCTGGGGTAGTATCTGAGGTTCCTACTAGACTGCTTTTATGCCGTTGATTACCTACTGCTTGTATATTAGAAGCCCCATTTTGAAATGGTCGGGGTTTTACCAGACAGCCAGAGCCATAAATCTTGGAGAACATGAGGACCCCTCTGCTAAAGTTCTTCATTGTCGCCCAAGGAGTTGAGGAGTGATTGATCCTCCAAATGTCAACTGTGCCAAGAAAAACTTGTAATTGCATGTATTCATTTGAATGAAAACTAGTAAGTTTTAAGCTGAGCAAGTCACTGTGAATCCAGAAAGATACTTCAGAAGTCTATGCTTAAAAAATTCAGCCTATTGGCCTTATCATACATCACATAAAACTTTTTAACTAAATCTTTTCTTTTTTTCCTTTATGCCCGTGACATGTACCCAAGTAACCCGACGGTGCCAAACTGCCAACTACAGCTTAGGGGAGGCCCAGTAAGCACATTGAAATTACTTAGCACTTGTCCCTCTCTTACTGTGTGGAATATAATCCCAAGTACATGACATCTGATTAGGGACACATACATTATTTCACTTTGCACATTAATTCTGTTAAGGTAATCCCAATGTATAACATAATAGCAATATACAAGAGATGCTTATTTATCATAATTTATTTCCATTTCTCCTAATTACTTGTTATATATATCTTTGTAACTCCCAAACCTAGATTATTTTGTGGAGCACTTTTTGGATCCTAACAACATACTCTCCATTTTGTAATCTGTATATATTGTACCATTGTGATTAATGTAATTATCCATTCTCAGTTTCTACATGAATTAAGCGAGATGATTCAACAAGTATACTTTGAAGCAGAGAATCAATTTAGCATCAACAAATCTCACATAATACACATGAAACAGGGATCACAACATAGAGATATCTACTTATAATCAACCAAACTTCTTTTATTTCATTAGCATAGTTTTGGGAGGGCATGTTTGGAACAACGTTAGAGTTTAGAGTTTAGCTATTTGCATTCAACTTAGTGATTAACTGTTTGATTTTTTATCATTTGGAAGTTGAACATTTTAAAAAGCTAATGCATTGAAAATTACTAAAATACCCAATAGGATGAACCATAGTTTTGAAAGGCGAGCGCCTCCCTTGCCTAAGGTGCCTCAGGCGTCCGGGCGACCTTATACCACCTGTAGATGTTCAGGCGAGGCGTTGTCCACCTTTCTCACCTGAGTCGCTCGCTTTTCTTGCCTTTCTCGCCTGAGTTGTTTGCCTTACTCGCTATGGGCCTTTTAAAAATGAGCTAGCAGTTCTTAATACATTTCTATATATTAAATACTAATTTTTTAAAGAAAATTATGTAGTAACTACTCTAATTGTTTTGTTTAACATGTATGACTTGCTTGGAATTGACATTATTAATTGCAGTGCACTATATATTTTATGTATGTGTGTGTATGCCCCAATTTCACCATTTGGCCGCCCACCTCTCGCATATATTTTCGCCTTAAAAAAAGGCCCTCTCGCCTGTCCTTTGGCCTTTCAAAACTATGGGATGAACAATACGTAACAAAAAAAAGTCTACTGAAGTTAGGAGGAGGACATCCATGGCAGTAGCATCATTGACAAGTTTAAATCTTATAATTGTGTTCAACAATTGTCAATTGTGTACAAGAAACAGGTAGAAAAATCGTAAACTAACAGCCATAACAAATTAATTTTACAACAAATCACTCAAACAGAGTAAATTTGAAATATTAACAGGATCAAACAAATGTTAAAAAATACTCCGTAATAAATAGCGGTTCATAGAAAAAGATAACTAAATTTGATTTCAGAAATACTGAAAGAATTTAGATTTCTTACGTGCAGGAGTAAACCCTAGTTCTCCACTGCCAAATCGTAGCTTGTATTGAGATTTAATTAGGCGCTGAGTAATATTAATACCTCCCCGCAAGATTTCGGAGGGGTATAAGTGAAAAATTTCTCCAAAACGCCAAATTTTTGGATTCAACGCAAGGGTGGAGAAGTTTTCCAGGAGTTTAGCGGGGAGCGAAAATAGCAGATCACTAGGAGAAAGCTATGGAAAACAAACTTTGAAAATTGAAGACTAATTCCATAAAAAGTTATAATTCTTTTTACCTATTTAGTCACTACATATCAAATATTATTAATGTAGTATCCAATTATTATACGGAGTATCATTTTTCACGAATGATCCTTTGTTAACATTTTTGTTAAGAACATAGATAAAATTATGTATTCATATTTTTATCTCTCCTCAATTAAGCTTCCTCGCTGATTTTGAAGCTTTAAACCCAAAACTGAAATGATCATCCCACTCTCAATTATTAGTCTTCTTGGTGGAACCTAAAATTAAAACCAATACGCTTTATGGATGAGTTTTATGGGTTAATCTCAAAAAATTACAAAAAAAAATAAATATTAAAACTCATCCATGAAGGTTACTGGTTTCAAATTTGGGTTCTACCTATTATACAAACAATTGATAGAAGAGTGATGATTTCGGGTTTGGATTCAAAGTTTCAAATTCAGCGACGGGTTTGGGAAAGGAGTGCGAAAGTAGGGAGGAAACTTAATTGAGGAGAAAAAAGAGTATGAATTTATAATTTTATCCACGTTCTAAACAAAAATATTAGCAAATGACCATTCGTGTAAATGAATATAGTAATTGGAGATTAAATAGTAATATTTGATATGTAGGGACTAAATATGTAAAATGACCTATAACTGGAAACCTTTTATGCAATTTACTCAAAATTGAAATATGCTAGTTTAGCATTTAGGCCAGGAAAGCTTTTCCCAAACAGGTCTAGGGTTTTGGAAATAGTTTTAGAAATTCGCGTTACATGTTACGTTATCTATGGTCAACGTTCATTTAGTGTAGAGGCATTCCCCTCTATTAACAAGGTCAAATTTTAAGTTACATTTTTACTATTTACAAGGTCGAATTTTAATCATATTTTTTTAAATAAATCCATTTTTGTTACTCATTGGAGAAAATAATATGGGTTTGTTACGTATTATTTTATAGAACTTTTGATGTAGTTTTTGAAAAATATAATTTTTTTAATTTCATACTAATTTTCAAATAAATTAAATTAAAAATAGACTTTGAATATGTAGCACATTTTGAATATAAAATATAAATGATTAATTTTAGACAAATGAAATAAATGGGTAATTAAATCCTGGAAAAGAGAGTATGGCTTTGTTTCTCTAACGTTTGATGCCAAATGGGGCCTATGTATCTCCTTCCCATGGCTTTTTTTTGTTGCTTAATGGGTTGAAAGGAGGAAAAAGTAAAACTTGAGGATGATTTGTTTTTGCAATTTTTGCAATAAAAATGCGAGTACACGTATGGAGCCATAAATTTTCCTTCAAAGACTGAAGATCGATCAAATTTGTGATTTTATAAAATTTCATTTTCAAGATTTCATTTTTATCTTTTACGGATTAATAATGTTCTTAGCAACACAATAAAAAAAATTCTTTTTACAACAAAATTAGTATCATGCAATTATAAAATATGCATAAATCAATCTCATAAATTATACTGTGCATACTTTACATATGCACAACAAAATAAATATGTAAAATGAATGCTTTGTACTCCATAAAACTAAAAGTGATGATCTGAAAGCCATTGTCATGCATGCCACCTCATCATCTTTGCTCTTTTTTATGGGAGGCATAGCAAGGCATCCTGCAAGCCGAGGCAAGCACGAGACAATCTTTTCCCTTTTTTAAATTTTTTTGTAAAAGAAATAAGTGTTTTTATTTTTTAATTTTTTAGAGGCAAGAGCAAGACATTAGAGGCAATGTTTTCCACTTACAATCTATTTTCTTTATTAAAATAATCTAACCTTTTTCTAAAACTAAAAATATATAATTTCAAAAATTAATGTTTTTATCTGAAATTGTATAATTTAATTTCCAAAAAAATTAAAAAAATAATTTTCTTTTTGTACAATTAAAACCTTTACAAGAAAATCCAAATATTTATAATAGAAAAAAGCACACATGAACTACGGAGTAATTAAAATATGTCAAAAATGTAATTATTGCCAAACAATAAATAGATTACAATTACATTTTTAAAAAAAGATAAGTAGAACAATTTGTATTTAATAAATTACATTAAAAAAATATAAAAATGATAAAAAGAGTGACTTGCCACTCCAATGCATACTACTCTGCTCATTTGTCATACGTTGACTGGATTGATTTTGATTGGCTAAAATACTTTACGTCATCGTGTGAAATTTCATTCCTTGAACCAAACATAGTGTTCATTTGGTCGAAAGAAAAATATTTATATTTTCTTAAAACTTACTCCCTCCGTCCCACTGTCTTTATCCACTTACCTTTTGGCACACCATCCAATGCACTTCTTTAATCCATTTTATCTTGTAATTTGTATATTAAAAAATTATAAAATTATATATTAATAATCTATATGTTAAGACGAATCAAACAAGATCACACATGACTATTTTTAGGCTTACGCATTGAGAGAATTTGATGACTCAAAGTGGTTAGATGAACAGTTTCAAAAGTCAAAACTGGACAAAGACAATGGGACGGATGTAGTTTTTTCTAAGCAAAAGTTATTTGACTTATTTCCTCACATTTTTCATTGTTTGTTAGGGAAAGAGATAGTGCTCCGCATTACAAAATTTATAACTACTTGTGTTGATAACTCAGTAAACATAAAAGATTAGTTGTTCAAATACTAGTTCAAACACTAAACACCTTAAAAAAATAAATTCGTTTATGTTCATATACTTGTTCAAACACTAAACACTTTAAAAATAAATTCATTAATTAATAAAAAATAATTAAATACGAAAAAACACATTTTAAAAAATAAATATAATAAATAAATAAATAAATATAAAAATGTTAAAATAAAAAGTAAATAAATAAAATACAAAATAGAATAAATAATACATAAATCATAAATAAATAAAAACCAACAAATACCAAAGTTAAATTGAAAAAATATAGAAAATTTAAAAATTATAATAAATGAATTAATAAACTCGAATATAAAATAAAGAAATAATTAAAGATAAATAAGAAATAAATACAATATAAATAAATATAAATATTAAAAGAGTAAAAAGAAAGAAATATAGATATTATATAAATGAATAAGTAAATACATAAAATTAAATAAAATCAATACTCCATATTAAAATAAATAAATAAGGGAGAATAAAAATATTTAAAAAATGCTAAATAAATAAATATAAAAACAAATAAATATGTAAATAATAAATAAATAATAAAGATATATCAAAAGTTAAAAATATATAAATATTATACAAAAAAGAAAAATAATAAATATAAAAAAAAAATCAAGGGGATGCTGAAAATAGAAGATCAGGTACGAAAAAAGCCGTTTTCCCCACCAACTGCGACTCTAGTTGCTATTCAGAATTACATAACAGAAAAAAAAAGGATACAATTCTGTGTCAAAATAATGGGGTCAAAGGTGTATATTTGATATCTTGGTGCAAGGATGACCCAAACACAATAGGTAAGATAATGGAGGCCAGTTCCCAAGTATACTCTATTACTCTAACACAGTAGAAGCAAATATGAACCTCATGGGGATACCGCTGTAAATTCACACATTACGATTATCCCTACTCCTACCATTTTTTCTTGATTATCATCTCCTAACCAGTTTTTATTACCCCTCAGAAGGTAATACTAACCGCCTATTTGATTTGTTCTCAAAACCAAAAGTCAAACAGGGTTGGGAATGAAGATGAGATTATGAGCAATGAAGAGAACTAACTGTCATACCCGTCTGTCTCGCCTATTCTTGGGATTCTATTTGCTTTGTGCTTTTCTTCTTTCTTCCCCGGTTTGGAACAGAGACTTTGCGCGGCTTTGGGGCATAGTTGAGGCGGTAACTGATAAGTGAAGGGCCAAAGAAGCTATATTTCCCAGCACCGTTGAAAGCGGTTTCGGCGTCAGATCGCCTCTTGAACACAACTTTTGCACGTTTTGTCTTGTGCATGCCTTCGGTCTGGGACTCGTCAATAGGCCCAAACTGACTGAACACTTTATTTATGTCTGCTGCTAAGGGAACACAATCAGGGTTTTTGAAGTTCATAATCAGTTCTGTTGGGTAATCTTCCTCAGTTTCCCCATCTGCAGAACCAGGCGAATCATCACCATCCAACTGCACTACACCAACAGGATGAATCTTCTCATATTGATGAGCTTCAAGGTCCTTTGGTCCATCAACAGGACCAGATGGACTCTCAATAAGCATGCCAATTCTCTCTTGTTCATCTGCACTCGGGTTGAGAGTAACAGGAACATTCTTCTCGTCTTCGGAGTCCAGGGTATGAAATACTAGTGGTTCAGGGGTTCCCTGAATAATCCTATTGGTCCAGTATGCATCTTCTACGCCATCAAGGATAGATGATCCAGTTATTTCATCGTTGGATGAGCATTTTCCTATTGCATCGTCTTTAGACTTGGGATTTTCACAGACAAAATCCCTTGCGCCAGATAAAAAATCGGCGTGTGGAGCCAAGATACCATATCCATCTGTGGGTTCTTTTGCAGACATGGAAAGCTTTAGGAAAACATCTGCAGGAGATGATGCTTTCTCACTTTTAGGATCCCATTCTCTGTCAACGAGACAGGATGGATACTCTGCTTTGGGCTGCATAAGCATGGCACATCTTTCCTGTTCACCTGCACTTGGGTTGAGACTAATAGGAGCATTCTGCGCATCTCGGGCTTCAGGTGCATAAAATACTGGCTGTTCAGGGTTTCCCTGGATAATTCTATTCGTCCAGTACGAATCCTCTATGCAATCGAGCTCAGATGATTCATTTGTTTCCTCATTGGATGGGCCTATTCCATGCCACTCACGAACCAAAACTGCATCATTTTTCAACTTGGAATTTTCACAAGTAAAATCCCTTAAGCCAGAAAAAAGATCGGCGAGGGGAGCAACAACACCATATCCATCAGTGGGATCTTTAGCAGCTATGGAATGCTTTAACAAAACATCATTAAGAGGAGGGAACAAAGTCTTGTAGTCCTTCACATCATTAGGCGAACTTGAAATGTTGCCATGCAGCAATTCCTCATTTCCAAGGGAGCACTTCTTATCCTTTGAAAGTCGTCTACGCTTTCTGAAAGAACATTCACTGATGGTCGGCTCCTCGTTTCCAGATGGGACAAAGGAATCGCCAGTTGAAAACAAAACAGGTCCTCGTTCGAGACCTGCTGATATATTGGTGGTCCCAGCATCATATCCCGTCAGTCCATGAAACTCTTTAAATGCTGGTGGCTCATTATAGCCCTTCCAACGGCTGAATGCCAGCAATTGAGTTCCTGCTGCTACAGATCCCAGTTTATGAGTCACAGAACATGGGGACACTGCTAATGACTTCAAATACTGAAGAAGTGCTACAGGCACGAACGAAGTCATTGACAGTTGTTCACTTACTTCACTACAAGCCCTTTGACTCGGTTCTGCTTCAAGGCTAGAATTGACCATGATCTGGGATTCAGATTTGTATTGCACTTCCTTCGGCACACATGACTGCGATAGCCCAAACTCACTCTGACCACTTACTTCGACGTTATTATTACCAGAACAAAGAATGTTCACGTCCCTATCAGTTTCCTCATCATAGTCTTTCCCTTTTGGAATAAAAGAATGATCTCTGGTGGTTGGCTTCACCTTCACAGATGGAATACCAGAATCACTGTCCGAAAACAGAGCAGAACTTCCATCCAGTCCTGATGATACATTGGTTCTTGTATCATATCCCATTAATCCCTGAAACTCTTCTATTGCAGGTAGCTTATGATACCCCTTCCAACGGTTGAATGACAGCATCTGAGATCTTGCAACTACAAATCCCAATCTATCAACCCTATAGCACGGAGAAACTGCTATTGACTTCAAATGTTGAAGAAGCACCCCGGGCCTAAAAGAGTCCACAGTTGAGAGTTGGTCACCACCATCCCTTTGAACTGATTCTGGTTGAATGCCGGCATTGATCACAATCTGGGTTTTAAATTTATGTTGCACTACCTCTGGAACACAAGAACAGGACAACCCAAACTCGATTCTTCTAGAGACCTCATCTAATGAGCAATCCACGGCATGGCAGAAGGCTCCCATATGAGACTGTTTCTCCATTTGATTGAAGTACATCCGAAATGGCTTTATCTGTGACACTTTATTCCACGCGAATGTCTTGTCACCAAAGAAGGCTATTAGGTAGCAGTCTCTCTTGAAACATTTTACTGCTTTCTGTGACGCAGCAGAAGGTTCAAATATCTGTCCTGGCCACCAAGGATGTCTCCTCACCTTACCCCATACTAGATCAGAGACATAAACCTCCCCTTCTTCCTCTGTTTTAGACTCCTCTTTACGAATTCTTGGTACCAGAGCAACATTTTTTATATCTTTTCCATCTACACATGCTGGTGGCATAGCTGCAAAATGTTCTTGAGTCCCAGGCACAGAAACAATTTTGTCACTGAAAGACTGCTGTACATGTGAACCCATAGTTGCAGTCATAGTAGGGTTAGGAGGTCCCTCTTTCACATTCATACTTTGGTATACATCATCATTTATCAATGCATCAATCTCATTATGTCTCCCAACATAACAGTCCGTCAAACCTCCATCGACCATCAATGGTTGCATTACTGTTGCTCCAGGTAGCATACGAGTCACATGACCATTTTGATTTATACTGCCATCTCCCATATAGAAACTACTGCCAACTCCATAGCCCACATTCAGAGAGCCCGTGTTCCAAATTTTATCGTTTTGGCTCCCATCGTTTACCATTTCAAAATAACTTCCTAAACTTTCATATGCTTATGGAGAGACAATAATCAGTGTCCTTCAACCAGAACAGATTTCAAGTCAATGACCTACATTTTTGCACAAATAAGTTCCCACACATATAATAATGGGTGTTCTAAAAATTAGCATAGGCAGCTCCTAATTGACCTAATATTAGCCAAACCGCCTGTAAATTTGTTCAGAGAACCTACACAAAGCAACTCCTTTAATTCATATTATATGACATCGCATTTAATTCAACACTTTTTAAAGGTCAAACTTTATTTTCTTTTTTGGCTTTTTCATTAATTATTTGGAATAATAATACTCATGTCACATCTTGTTTTTTTAGATCTTTTGATATAAAACACATAACTTTTATTTTTATTTCTACACAAATTTTAATTAAATTTAATTAAAAATAATAATTCCAATCAAGCTTCATAGACTTTCTTTTTCTTATGAGACCAGATGTAGTATCAGGGAATATTTAGTCAATAATAGATCATTGCACACGCTATGTGACATACTTATTTGATACTATCCTTTTGTTTTGTTGAGAGTTCATTCGTCAATTCTAATCTCCTTCCACTCAAAATACTTTAGTTTATGATGGTTTTAGTTTTTTAACAAGAAATCTACATAAAATCATATTAAACCCTTGCATAATTCATTTTTATAAATCTCAACGACCATATATGTCATATATTGCTAACATATCTAGGCGCCCACCGGCCAGCTACTAGCCAATCAAGGCCCTAGGCGGCCGTCCACCGCCGGAATAGATAAATACAGTGAGAATTGCCGGAAGTGGACTGTGCATAGGCAAATCGATCGGAACGGAAAAGAACTACCGGAAACATGAAAAGAGCGAGAGAGGAGGGAACTTTACCTTGCTCGTATCACCAATTGGCATCGATCTCTTGAGCTCATTCGCGGAATCTGGGCGTTTCGGCGGGGGAGAAATGGCATTTAGCTCAGAAATTGAAGCCTTCGCAATACCCGAATAGAAATGGGGAAAACCTGAATTCGGGTGAATTTGAGGGCAGGAGCAGGGTACTGTCAAACGGTGACTGGGCGCCTCACCCGACACATGTGGCAACACATATGGTGTTATTGGAATAAAAAATGGAAAATGCTTGGTTGACAAACAAAATGATCACAAACTTTACAAACTTATTATTTGTGAACTTTAATAAATAAAATTAAATAGTCTAAAATAATTTTAAAATGAAAATTTAAACCATAAACAGTAATTTTGTGAAGTTTGTGAGTATCCTGTTTGTGAACATAGCATTGCTTAAAAAAAATTCCAGTTGAGTCAAATTGATGTGTTTTTTCCAAATCAATTTCCAATAAGTACTACTCCAGTACTCCCTAATTACTTACGTGATACTCGTTATAATTGTAATAAATACTAATAAAAAAGATGAGTCTCGTTGCTGAAAACTCTCTCAAATGTAATTAGAGGGTCATTGAAAAAATATAAATTGAACTTTGATTGCAAATTGGTGATACTAGTGAAGTCTGTATTTACAGAGGTCATAGTTGCAGGCTTTGTCAACTGCAAGCCACAACGCCAACAAGCGAAATAAGTACTCGTGCCAATAAAGTAGAGGGTATTTCAATTGTTTTTATCATTTAAACTTTGTGTAATTCTTAAAACAATGTTTTCCAATTAGGTTTTTAATGAGAGTCCTTTAGAAACACAAAATCATTAGGCATATTATTAAAATAGAAATCTCTAATTTATATACTCAAAATAGAAACAACTTACATTCTAAAGACCAAACCTTTTATTTGACTCTTTCTTCATTGTTCATCTCCCTCTCTCTTCTCCCTCCACCCAATTACCCAACGGAAATGACATACGTCTTCTTTGCACATCTGTAAGAGTACATCCCACATTGAAGATCTAAGAGTAAAATAATCGGTATATAAGCTCTAGAGTTGAACTTACTAATCGATTGGATTCAATCTTTTAAAGTGGTTCAACCCAAGTGTCTTATTACCGAATCCAGTTATCCATATCCCATCCTAAATTCTATCATGGTATCGGAGCTAGTTTTAGCCCACCTCGTTTGTCAAGGTGTCCGTCTAGACGTTCATTCCTAGCGGCCCGTTAGTCTTTAGCCCAGTTGTCCGTATGGAGTTTGTACCCAACGGCCTGTGGCCTGTTTAACACGATTGCTCGTCTGGAAGTCCATACCCAGCGGCTCGTGGTCATTTAGGTGTTGGCGCTCAAAAAAAAAAAAGTCAAGGGAATGGGAGTTCATTTGCAAGTGGTCAACCGGTTAGATTCAAAATGGCCCGGTTGTCCACTTGAGGGGGAGTGTAAGAGTACATCCCACATCGGAAATCTAAGAGTAAAATAATCGGTATATAAGCTCTAGAGTTGAACTAACTAATCGATTGGATTCAATCTTTTAAAGTGGTTCAACCCAAGTGCCTTATTACCGAATCCAGTTATCCATATCACATTCTAAATTCTATCAACATCTCATAATTGTCGCCCGACTTCTATCTCCTTTTAGATCCACATCTCCCTCATCGATCCATCACCACCCAGTTCTCATTTGGGCTCAGCGGCCAACTATAATTTGGATCTACCATTGCATAAAGTGTTTTTGTACAGTTTATATTTTGATTGGTGATGCTTTGTTTGGTTATCAAGTAAAATATTGTCCAAAGATTACAAAACGAAAGCTAGAAATAATTATAAGAAAAAGATGGGGATCTTAATTTTGACTTCTTCATCATTGGAATTAAGATAAGAAATGTTGTACTTTGTAGAGGTAAGTACAGTGTTTCTTGACATATCATTATCCTTTAGACATTATACATTGATATAGTTGACATTATAAAGTAAAAAGTGTATCATTTTGCAGTGTCATATTTGTCATTGTAATTTCATTTAACAATGTATTGAAAGTCATTGTAACGCCAGGAAAATGGCCAACTTTGGTGGTGTTAGTGTCAACAACAATGCAGATGGTGGCAGCACCTTTTGGCAATGGTTACGGGCAATTGTGGCAATGAAGTGGCAACACAAAAGGCATCAACGACGATGGTAGGGACAACATCAACGACATGAATGGAAGGGGCAAATGGCAGAGAGTGCATTTAATTTAGAATTGTTTTATAATTTGAAAATGTATTTAATTTTTTTATAAAAATGAATAAAACTCTTATTTTGAAGTTTTTATTTTTCCACTCTTATTTTTGTGTATTACTCCCCGCGTCTCAAATTATAATGTCTGTTTACTATTCACAGGGTCAAACTTCACTCACTTTCTTTCTCTATTTCCGTTAGCAATTTGATAAAATAAAATATTATTGTCACTACTAGTTTTGTAGATATTTTGATGTTGTTTTTTAATATTTAATTTTTATTTTTTAATTCTATACCATTTGTCATATAAAATGGTTTGAAAATAATTTTAGTCAAACATCGTAAACCGAAACAGGCGTTATAAAATGGGACGGAGGTAGTAGGATATTAATTTTACCCCTAGCTGAAGCAAGGGGAAGCTTAGATACTAGCTAAAAACAAGAAACGTTGAGAAGAGAAAAATCTAATGTGCACTGGTAGCTGCTAACATTGAAGAAGAAGAGAAAGCTATCAGAGATTATTGTTTGAATAAAGATTTTTGACATTTTTTGTCTTTCTCTAAAGACTGGACAATGCCTTGTTTCTTTTTCTTAATTGTGAAAATTTGTATGACTTTCTTGAAGAGGTAAGTTAACAAGACATTCTTTTCTTTTTTTCTATTTTCCCTCTTGGCTTTGCTTTGAATTTTTTTTGGTACTATAGAAGAAAAAAATAAGAGAAGGGAGATTTATATCAAGAGTTGGCGACTTGAAAAAGAAAAAAAGAGGAGGAATATGCTTGGGCATGATTTTGAGATATTGTCATATTGATGGTGATTAGCAACTCTTGTTGGAAGAACAAGTATCAACAATTGAGAAAGGAATAAAGAATGTGATTGGTGATTATGGTCATAGCCAGAGAAGAAAAAAAAAATCACCTGTAATGATGGCTGAGGTTTAGGGGATAGAGGAAGAAATAGTTGTGAGGCCACCGTAACGAGATAAGTTACATTACAGGCAGTTCAACGAATTCTCTAGCGACTCAATGAGTTTCACATAGTGAAATGAATGATCGTACCTCTCTTTTTAGTCGAATGAGTTGAACATAGTTCAACGAATTCTCTAGCGACTCAATGAGTTTCACATAGTGAAACGAATGGTCGTACCCGACTCTCGTTGGTCGTACGTGAGTTGTACTATGTTCAACAATTCGTTGTTCGTTGTTTCACATAGTGTTGAACATAGTGAAACGAAATGAGGTGACAGAAGCACAGAACTTTTTTTAAGGTCACCAAAAATGATAACTCTAATACTCCCTCCGTCCCAAATTATAATGTCTGTTTACTATTCACAGGGTCAAACTTCATTCACTCGCTTTCTCTATTTTCGTTAGCAATTTGATAAAATAAAACATTATTGTCACTACTAATTTTGTAGATCTCTTGATGTAATTTTTTAATATATACTCCCTCCGTCCCAGAGTATTTGTCCACTTTCATTTTTGGAACACCATCCAATGCACTTCTTTAATCCATTTTATCTTATAATTTGTATATTAAAAAATTATAGAAATTATATATTAATAATCTATATGTTAAGACAAATCAAACAAGATCACACTTGACTATATTTTGGCTTACACATTGAGAAAATTTGATGAGTCAAAGTGCTTAGATGAACAATTCCAAAAGTCAAAAGTGGACGAATATAGCGGGACAGAGGTAGTAATTTTTATTTTTTAATTCTATTTCATTTGTCATATAAAATGGTTTGAAAATAATTTCAGTCAAACATCGTAAACCGAAACAGGCGTTATAAATTAGAACGGAGGTAATACCATATTAAAATGATAGAATAATAATATTAGTCATTGAATTGAAGAGTACATGAAAGAGTATAAATAAAAAAAATATTACTAACATAACTAAAAATAGAGAATAAAAACTAATTAAAATAGTATATCAACTATAAATAAGTATACCTAACTAATAATCAAATACTACCATAACCAATACTATTATAAATAATACTATTATCTAATGAATATATATTTAAAAATTAAACTAGATTAAAAAATAAAAATTATATATTTAAAAACCACATAAAAATTTTATGAAAGAAGATAACATTAAATATGCTCCCTCCATCCCCCTATATTTCAAATTAATCAATTGAGTCAAAGCACAGACGAAATGTGTAGTGTGTGCCATCAAATGTATAGAGTGTGAACCACCAAATAACATAACATATATTGCATGTACTCCGTATAAGCTAGCCATTTTTTTAAAAAAGAAAAAGGTCTAAATTTAGTTAAACAAATGACATATTCATGAAAACGAGGATCACCAAGACGAGAAAAACTACACACCAAAACCAAGAGAGTATAAAACTGATAGGGGCATAGTGCAATGCATTGTGTGGAGTGAGAGAGTATCGCAGAGCAAATCGCTCAATGGTAACAAAAACACAAATTATTCAAATTGGTAATAATAATGGAACTAAATGGGGACATAAACTCCTCCCAGTCCCAAAAGCCAGCCTAGCCTTTTTTTCATTCAAGACACCTTAACACTCCGCAAACCTGCCAGTTTGTAATAATACACACTAGAGTCAGTTCATAAAAGTTGCCAACAAAGATAGAGTATCTATGGAAAACCAATGCTTACCCAAGCTCAGAGAGCTTCAAATGGGCTTCTGCATAGTCGGCAAAGAAAGCATCCTCATCCTATACAAAAAACAGTCAATTCAATGCCCGATCACAAATCACAACGGACAGTTAAAATTTGGAGCTTTGGAAACTCAAAATTCAATTGATTATGTACCGCAGCATATTTCTCCACAAGGGGGCGGAAAACGGGGTCTTCCAGAAGAACCTTATCTGTGGGAAGCTGGAGGAGACCTTCCTTCTCCCCAGAAAGAAGTTCCCTGCATTTCAGGATAGCAAAATCAGAAGTTAAAATCTACTCCCCTTGCTCTTACTTAAGATAAGAAGGATCAGCAAAGCAGACTTTTAACTTACTTGAAGTATGAGTTGTCAAATATGAGAGGGTTGGAAGTCCATGGACCCTCAAATCCAGAGCGTTCCTTGTGGCACCTTCCCTAAAATTGAACAAACCCGGTCATTAAAATAAAAACATAGGAAGCCGTGAACACAGATGTCGATTTTCTATGATATTTACCAGTGTGTGGCCACCAGATAGAGCAACAATGTCCTTGTCACTCAGCCCCATTTGCACTCCAAAGACAGTCCTAAGGTGATCGGAGCCTGAAATAGTAGCATACTTTAAATGTACTTGACCTACGCTTCAAAGATTAAACTACCATAAATAAAGAACGAGTGAATAAACGCAAACCTTTGGTAGCATCAGGCAAACGACCTTCAGGAGGAGGGGTTGCCTTATCCTGAAAAGCCAACAACAATGTTAGTGTATAAGGAGCAAAGAATAACAAACAATATGAACACAAATTGCAACGTGAATCCTATAAAATCTGAAGGGAAATCGTGTTCTATACCGGCCTCCCAGCATGGAAAGGAACTTCAGGGCCACCAGTAATCTCAACAGCTACAACTCCAGCCAACTTCAATTCATATAAAATTGAAGAAAAAAAATTGTGAGTAAGATTATAAGACCACAAACAAAGAATTGAAGAACCAGAAGTCCACCTGATAGAAGTCAGCATACGAGAGGATGGGGAAATGCTCCTTAAGTGGTTCCAACAGCCTGACAGCAATGTCAAGGCCATTGTTGGCTCCATGTTTAAGCTCTTCGGGGTGCTTCATTGTGCCAAAGGGACCTCCGGTTTTACTTTTCACATCATATGTCCCAGCTGAATGCCATCTGGAAGACAGCTTACAATCACTCAGACATTATCCAATACAACACCAATGGTCATGAATGCAAGTAAAACTCAAGTCTCAATGAGTCAATGACATCAGCAATCAGTGAATTGTTAACACAATACAAAATACAGTTGAATCACCATAACTTAAGATATGCTATAATAGAGACAAGACTATGCTACAAGTCAAAACCAGTAGAATGTTAATACGGAGGATATCACACACACCTTCATGGTCAATACAGACAATCAATACAAAAGTTAACCACCAACTAAACAGGAATAGGAATAATAGGCTACAAGACAAGATCAAAAGATACATAAGACAGCACATTGATCCCTTCCACTATAGGGATAAGACATCTTGTTATTCATTAATCAAACATTGCAACAAAACCTCCATTCAACTAAACGATCCTACCCCTAGCAAAAGTTTTATACTACTATGTAAAAAGTCAAATCATATCCAGGAACAGATATTCGTATATAATTCAATTGAAGATTTGACAAAACAAAATAATAAATGTATAAGGTCAAACTATAATTCTATCATTAGATTTTGATTGATTATTTAACAAAATAAAATAATCATAGTCGCATACTAGTATTTTATAGATTTTTTTTGTAATTTTAGATATATATCATATTTTATTTAATTACACCAACTTTCAAATAAATTCTATTGAAAATAAGAATCAAGAATTTTTGAAGGAGTACTCCTTATCATCCATATCCATATTCCTACATCTTGGAGTTTACGGTATTTAACTTCAGCTTCTCCAAAAGTGAAGAATAAACCTCCTTTCGCTTTGGAAGGCAAAGTCAACTATAACATGAAACGATACGATAGGACAATCAGAAGCACACAAAAACTAGATCTCAAAAAGACGTGCATAGTAACATACCAGCAAACAAGATAAACACCATAATCAAATCATCAACAAAGCTAAATTGCAAAACAATTCACAAAACAGATAGAACACAAACGGCACAAAACGTACTAGCATAGAAAAGTTACAGATACGAACAGATTACATCGATCGACATGGTGGAACAAATATCAACATATCAGTGAGAGACTGAGAGTGCGAGAGTTTACGCTAGGCGAAGCATGAGAGGAGCACACTGTTTCTCGGCAATCAATCCTCTGAGCTTCTTCTTGCATTTCTCCACGGCTTTCTGATACTCTCCGCTCACAGTTGGATACGATTTCCCCATCGCCGATTAGCTTCAACTACAGAATCCCGATCTCAAAGCTGAAAATCGCAGATTTCCATTTCAAAAAATGCCAAATTCAAACAAATATGAGAAACAGCAGGGAAAAAAAGGAACTAAATCGGATAAAATCAAAGGAAACGACTTCTCACCTCAGACTAGGAAGAAACCAGCAGACGAACGATCAGACAATGCGGTGGGAGGAAATGAAGAGAGGAAGAGGAAAATATATATAGCTTGAGAAGGGCCGGAAGATTCTAGGCGCTTTGCATTTACACTGCCTTGCTGAAATGAACGGCTCAGATCTAATCGTGAAGAGCAGCCAGTTTGGGGTTGATGGGCCGGTAATGGCACGGAGTAATGGGTAATGAAAAGTCGTCAGAGCGATCACTGGCCAATAACAATCCTCCACGTGTACAAAGCTTTTGGGTATATTCGATTCAAATACCAGTACTTTTCTACGAGACAGAAGTAGCGTGTATTATGTGAAAAAATGTACTCCCCACTTTTTTCATAAAATTCTTCATTTAATTAGTACTCCGTCCCAAAATAATTACTCCCTCCGTCTTCAATTTGATTATAAATTGCGGGTTATAAAGTAAAATTTTCTGCTTTTTGAAATCATTTTATTTACAAATTGATATATCAATAAGATATAAAAATTACATATTAAAAAACTACGTCAAAAGTTCTACAAAACAAGAGATGACAATAATATTTTATTTTATCAAATACTTAATTAAATCGCGAAAATAAACAAAAGTTATTAAGAGAAGAGAGAAAACAAATTGTAATCTATTTAGAGAGGAGGGAGTACAACATTTGTTTTTTCAGCACTCGCGGGAACTTTTGTTTATTTTTACGTTTTCATTGGTTATTTGATAAAATAAAATATTCTTGACACATCTTATTTCGAAAAACTTTTCATTAGTTTTTTAATATGTAAATTTTATTTTTTATTTCTATACCAATATGTAAATAAAATGAATTAAAAAAACTTGATATTTTATCTCGGGAATACAAGTGTGTCAAATATTTAGGGACGGAGGAAGTAGATTTTATTTAAAAAAAATGTTGAAAAATAAAAACTTATGCTATAATTAAGATAAAAAATAAGATGATAAATACTTAAACGTAAGATACTTTTTGTGATACATAGAAAAATTTGTAATGAACTTTAGGATTGAAATGAGAGGTGTGCATTTCACAAAACTATACCATGCACCTTTGTGAACATAAACTTTTTCATAAAAAATAAATGTATAAATTTATAAATAGATACATATCTTTATAATAACGATAATAATTCAGTTGAATCCCACAAGAGTGAGAATGTAAGATCAAAGAAAGATGTATGTGCGTCAACCTTATCCTTACTCAAAAGTATATATAGACCATTTTCAAGAAGCAACCAACTTGAGTAATACTTATCTTTATATTAAAATAAACGGTGGGTTCTAGTAACACTGGAAAACGGTGCCACTAGCGGTGTCACTAGGTTTTTGCGAACGGAGCACCGGAGGTGGGGTAGGAACCGTCAATTTTGCGAACGGAGCACCGGAGATGCCCAAAAACCCAGTGGCACCGGAGTGGCACCGTTCTCTAGTGTCACTAGAACCGGGCCGTAAAATAAAACAAAATATCTTACACAATACTTTGACCAACCTTAAAACTTACTCCGTTTTCAAAAAGGGTTCCTAATTTGACCAAGTGTAAAAATAAAGAAGTGTTAAATTGTAGTTGACTTCCAATTTTGCTTTTGATGTGATGAGTAAAAGTAAGATGTAATTGTTAGATTATTAGAGAAAAATATAATCAGTGTATGAAAAAGTAAGGGTAAAAGTAATTTTTTAATAAAAAGTGGAAGTGTTTTGTTAGAAGTGAAAAAAATGAAAGAGAAGTGTTTTTTGAGAACGGATGAAACAAATAAGAATTTTGACAATATATCTAGCTCATTACATGGCTTGTGTGTTGACATTTCATAATATTTTTGGGGTTAAAAATCATATTGCACCATCAAAAGATGTCAAAAAGTTAATATGCACCCTCGCAATTCTCAAATGTTATATTGCACCTTCAAAAATATAGTCTCTTATTTTGTCTCTTAAGCATATAGAAATATTAGCATTTTAACCCGTGCGACGCACGGAACTAAATGATTTTTTTGTTTGGAATTTGTAATTTTTCTTTACTACAACATTTTTTAGAAATTGAACAAAATAAAACATTGACCTTAAAAGTTAAAATAATTAATGATAAAGCATATCACATTTGCTAATGATAATTTTACTATATACATTTGAAAATTAACATATCAAACTCTTAGCTAAATCCGAATAATTTGAAAAAAATTTGAGGTATACAATATTTTTGTATAATTTTATAAAGACTAATAAAGGCATCTAACATTAATACTTTCAACTCTACTTTTGCTTTCACTTGTGAAACATCAATTTGTATAACATCAATATTAAATTAACCATTCGTAAATACTGACTTGATAAAATACAATCCTATAAATGACAATGTTTAGCATTAACTTTTAATTATAATCATAATGAACCATAAACTTTTGAAAATTGTAATTTTTGAAGTGTAAAGGGTAATCCTATATGAAACGAACATAATTAACTTAGGGTTGTGTGACCTTAACGACTTTGTTTCCTAATATTATAATTGTGCTGGTGAAGACTTTTTACAATTTGTCAACGATTAACCTTATACTATTACATAATTCAAATGGTTAATTAGTGTTTCCAAATAACATAATGAGTAGATCTTTCTTCAAATTAAAACTACTTTGTGGCTTAAGATTTCTAAATATGTATTCTCATTCATAAATTCAATTTTTATACAACTGCCTTTAATGAGCAAAAAAATGATTCCTTCTACTTCTGAATTAGTTTAGATTAGAAAAAAATGATTCATCTATCCGCATTAGTATAATTCTTCTCCCTTGTATTGATTTTTAGAAATTTTGATTTTTTTCCTCCTTTGTATTAAACAAAATCAGTGATCCTATATTTATTCTCATTTGCATTAATTAAAAACTGGATTGTTGATCATATAATTCAAAAAATACGATTCTTTTATCCTACACCACCATATTAATTTTGATTAGTAAAATATGTACTCAGCCGCATTAAGATGATTCTTCTCATTCACATTGATTAAAAGTACTCGGTATGATTATTCTCTTCTTGCATTATTCAAAAAACAAAATCTTTCATTAAAATTATATTATTCAAAAAAATCAATTTAAAAAATCATTGAAAATCCAATTATTATACTCCCTTTGCATTAGTTCAAAAAATAAATATAAAAAAGTATTGGTAATCCTATGATTCTAAGTAAATATTAACAAAAACATTTGATACTTCTTTATAAATACATTTAAATTAAATATTTGATTGTCTAAAAAATAGTCTTGTCATTTGTAGTATTTTAATACAGACATAAATATATATATTTTTTTGTTTTTTATTGTACATCATTATTTAAAAAAATAAAATAAAAACTATCTTCATTTAAACATGTCATAAAAAAATATCAATTTTTTAGAGGTTAAGAAAATATATTTTATTAAGGAAGGAAATTTTATTTATTCACTAAAAATTTTATTATAAATGAAGTAAAAAAAATATAAATTATAAAATATATTCTAATAAAAGCGATGATCTTTATTCTATAATTAAATTAACTCAATAATGTTAAAATCGTAAAAAATGTTAGTGTAAACATAATGTGTCGTGGTGACACACTTTTGGTTCAACTGTTTTCTATTTTTCAATTAAAAATATCATATCATAATAAATAATTAAAAAAATAAAATTTAATTTTAAACCATAAATAATTATCTAAGTACTATAATTAAATAATAAAATTTAATTTTAAACATAAACTTATCATTATTAAAGTTTTACTTTTTTAAATCTGCACTAAGTTAAAATTTATACTGAAAAAATATATTGTAAATCAGCTAATCATCTATTTGAGTTCAACTTCTTCTTCTTTCTAAAAATTATTGTCAAACTCAACAATACATATTTTTGATCTAGTTTTTAAATATTATATTAAATGTATGTGAAATTGATATAGAGGTAAAGTGAGTATTTTATCTATCATTATAAGTTACGTTGTAAATGAAGAGAAACTTTTATTAGTTTTAAGTTCAGTAGTCAATATAATTTTTGAAAGAATATTATATTTATTTTATATTAAATGAAGTTATAATAATTAGATCAAAATGTTACTACTAAATGTTAAAAGTCCTCATTTTATTTTAGTTTGTTTTAATTTGTTTTAATTTATTTTTATTTTTCTGTAAAAATGATTTAATTTCCTTTTTATTCAATTGACTTATTTTTAAGCTTAATTGGAATCTGAGCAAAATAATGTAGTAAAAATTTTACTGAAAATTTTGTTACTTGAAGAAGAGACTTTTCTTTTTTCCATTCATCATTTTATTTTCTACAATACCATATTTATGTTTCACTAATTTTATTATGTTACATAATTTATGTTATTATATCAAAAATTAGTTAAAGGAAACTTGGAGTCAATACTCTTGATCGATGACATGTCTATTGAAGTGTTAAAAAAGTGTCCACTCAGCATGCCACATGTCATAATTATAGAACTCTAAGTCTCCTTTTTTATATATAAAGATAAAGATTTTAATATTTTCTAATAATGATGTAAAATATAAAAGTTTTTAAACGCGATTATGCTGAGAAATCTGTGTTTAACAAATACGAAATTCAATTTGCATAAAATAAGTGTTTTTGTTAACTACTTCTTTAAATATTACTTGCTGATATTGCATGCTGACATGTCAAAAAAGTTGTCTAATAAGCGTTCCACATTTCACAATCCTAGAAGCCCAACTCTCAAATTTTATATATAAAGATTTACTTTAGTCCTACTAATCTATCCCTTCTTGAAATAAATTTGTTTGTTTTGATTTTTTTAAAATGAGTTCCTTGTTTAAATACTACGTATCAAAATATGTTATTAAATTTTAATATTTTCCAATAATGATGTAAAATATAAAAGTTTTTAAACGTGATTATACTGAGAAATCTGTGTTTAACAAATACGAAATTCAATTTCCATAAAATAAGTGTTTTTATTAACTACTTCTTTAAATATTGCATGCTGACATGTCAAAAAAGTTGTCTAATAAGCGTTCCACATGTCACAATCCTAGAAGCCCGACTCTCAAATTTTATATATAAGGATTTACTTTAGTCCTACTAATCTATCCCTTCTTGGAATAAATTTGTTTGTTTTGATTTTTTAAATATGAGTTCCTTGTTTAAATACTACGTATCAAAATATATTATTAAATTTTAATATTTTCCAATAATGAAATAAAATATAAAAGTTTTTGAACGCGATTATGTTGACAAATCTCTGTTTAACAAATACGAAATTCAATTTCCATAAAATAAGTGTTTTTGTTAACTAATTCTTTAAATATTACTTGCTGACATGTCAAAAAAGTTGTCTAATATGCATTCCACATGTCACAATCCTAGAAACCCGACTTTCAAATTTTATATATAAAGATTTACTTTAGTCCTACTAATCTATTCTTTCTTGGAATAAATTTGTTTGTTTTGATTTTTTTAAATATGAGTTCCCTTTTTAAATACTCCTTATCAAAATATATTATTAAATTTTAATATTTTCCAATAATGAAATAAAATATAAAAGTTTTTTAACATGATTATGCTGAGAAATCTGTGTTTAACAAATACGAAATTCAATTTCCATAAAATAAGTGTTTTTGTTAACTAATTCTTTAAATATTACCTGCTGACATGACATGTCAAAAAAGTTGTCTAATATGCATTCCACATGTCACAATCCTAGAAACCCGACTTTCAAATTTTATATATAAAGATTTACTTTAGTCCTACTAATCTATTCTTTCTTGGAATAAATTTGTTTGTTTTGATTTTTTTAAATATGAGTTCCTTGTTTAAATACTATGTATCAAAATATATTATTAAATTTTAATATTTTCAAATAATGAAGTAAAATATAAAAGTTTTTAAACGCGATTATCCTGAGAAATCCGTGTTTAACAAATACGATATTCAATTTTCATAAAATAATTGATTTTGTTAACTAATTCTTTAAATATTACTTGCTGACATGGCATGCTGACATGTCAAAAAAGTTGTCTAATAAGCGTTCCATATGTCACAATCCTAGAAACCCAACTCTCAAATTTTATATATAAAGATTTTTTTTTCTCCGTGAAAAATAAAGGGTAAAACAATCCAATCTCTCGTTGATTTTCCAGAAACAATTTAGTGTCCAAGCATACTAATCTAGATGCTTTTTTGAAATAATCCTTCTTTAGGTCAACTCTAAAATATTGTATGCAGTAATAATCTTACTTTATTCATATATTATTCTATCCAAAAAAATATTTTTAGTATTAGAAAACTAAAGTATATGATTTTTATTGATCATTTGATAAAATAAAATAATCAAATTAATCATCATTTATTTTGCAGTAGATTTTTTTATGTTTCTAATATATAATTTTTATTTTTATATTATCCACTAATTTTCAAAAATATTGAATGGAAATTTGGTCAGATATCATAAACTAAAAATATTTTTTGGGATAAAAAAAGTATCATTTTCTACAGTTTTTATAATTTATACATAACTAAAAAAATATAGTCATGCAAATCTTATTGATTAAATATATTAAAAACTTTCATAATATTAGTACTTTAATTTATAGTTTGTTAAACATAACTAAATAATAAGAATACTGTAAGAAGCAAAATACGGTAAGAATACAAAATATAGTAATAATAAGAAAAGCACTGAAAAATGAGTTCAAGAAGCAAAATACGGTAAGAATACAAAATATAGTAATAACATAATATGAAAATCTATAGAAAAGGTATAACATACTCCCTCCGTCCCAAAAAGTCTTTCTTGTTTCATTTTTTGCGCATCCCAAAAAACACGTCTATGCCGCCTTGAATGCCAAAAAAACTTTCAAAATAACTTCTACCCACAATAAAGAAGAAATGTTGTAAATTTTAGGCATTTTAGATGTCGATAGAAGTGTTTTATGGAATGCGCAAAAAATGAAACATGAAAGACTTTTTGGGACGGATGAAGTATTAAACATATTTCCTATATTAAACACTGCACCTACTGTGTCAATGGTAAAGATATGATAAAATCGAGAAATAGAAGAGATGAGAGTCCCTTTGTGGCAGGGCTGGGTTGGGATGAAAACCAAAAAACGCAAATCGAATCGAAACTAATCCAAACAAGCTAGAAAAAAAACGAATCGAAAAAACCGAAACAAAATGTAAAAACCCGAATCGAACCTTTATTGTTAGGTACTGTTTTAGTTTTCACTTTGAAAAACCGAACCGAACTGAAAAAATGAAATTTCTTAGATACTTCACTTTATTTATATTAGTATATGTGATATGTTGAAAAATCATATATATATATATATATATATAGACACACATGCAAATAAATTACTAGTCGATTAAAGTTATTTTCTTACCTATTACTACTAGAATATGTTGATTTTGCGTGGGTCAAAAGCCCTCACAAAAGGGTAAAAGCCGACGCAAATTCAAGTTTTGCGTCAGACTTGCGTCGGCACAGTTGGCGTGGCTAATCTGCTCGATGCAAATCGTAGTGTCGGCCAGTTCCTCGATAAGGTGCGTCGGCCAAGCCCTCAATAATTTGCGTCGACTAGTTCCTCGATAAGTTGCGTCGGCAAGGCTCTCGCAAACTTTCGAGGGATTAACCCTCACTACTACTTTTAAAAAAGGAAAACTAGCGAGGGCTAAACCCACACAATTATTATTTTTTAAATAAAAAACATTTAATGAATAATTTTCTACTTGTAAAATATTTATCTTTCCAATGGGTTTTAACATATGACAAATACACGTTCTAAACAAAATCGTAGATTTAAAGTCATTCATCACATAACAAAAAATAAAAATAAGACATTTTTTAAGAAAATGTTATTATTTAAAACAAAAGTACAAAGAGTGCGGGCTTTGTGGGGATGTCCATACCCCAACAAGAGGACCAAGAAATCGAAAAAACTCAAATTCTAAAAGGCCGAACTCTTACAACAAGAGAGATTCAATATTGACCTTCAATATTATTAGTTACTTCTAAAGTTACTACAACGTCTTCCTAGCTTTTGGCCTCCAAAGTTGATTGTATTGTTTCTTGTGGATTGGCTTCTAGTTTTTATGGAGTCTATCCCTTGTGTCTCCTTTGTGAACCACCACTCCTATGTCTTCGAGATCTAGTCTTCACCGGTTCAACAAAAACACTAACATTAACAAGAGGGGTAAGAAGTGTAGTAGCTGCAGTATCAAACAGGGCAATAAGTATAGTATCAGTAAGAACAATAGTGCTAGCAGGAATACTAACATTAACATGATGGGTAGCAAAAATATGATCAACAAGGGAAGCAATGATTGTATCTGTAGAATCTTTAGTGCTAGCAAGACCACCATCATTAACATGAGGGGAAACAACAATATAAATAGTAGAATCATTCACATTTACAACACTAGTATTAAAAATAAGAGCACCAACTTGATTAGATTCAATAGTAAAAAGAAAATTAACATTAGCCACCATAGGATCATAAAGTAGAGAGCTATTGGTACCTTCCCTACCTCTTAGATGGTCAAAGACTGTTATGGCAGAAGCAACAAAAGATGAGGCCAGTGTTGGATTCTTTTCCTCTATAGACACGAATACCTAAGAAAAAAATTCAGAAAAGGAGATAATTAAAATATACAAATCAAAAGAAAGAATCACAAATAAGCCAAATTAAAAACCTATCCTTTCAATAGTTATTTGAACTCTTCCAAGATCAGGCTTACCAAATGTGAAATGACCCACCAATCACAAAGAAAAAATCTTAATCTTCTATTTGGAGAAAGAGATAGATGTCATGCCTTTGTACCTGAAGGGAGCTTTGAGTTACCAATAGAGGCAATTTAAGCAAAAGAATGCTTAGTCATAATTGAAGAAGCCATTATCGGAGCCCTGGAATGCCACACCCAGAGTGTTGTCACAAGTGATCCGATCCTATGTTGTACCACAATATTAAAAAATGTCACAAGCTATAGGTTCATATGGAGAAGACGGCTTAGCCATGGCCTTACCATTTGTAGAAAAATATTGACTACTGCCACAGGTATTTCCCTTATTAAGTTCAGCACCTCTAGCAACACATTTATGTTTAGAAGTCTCGCTGAGAGGTGTTCCCTCAAACACAAAGTTGGTGATATTTTGGTAGCTCTTTCTACTTGTGTTCTTCTTCTCCTTACCCCCCATAATCAGACAGTGCATAAAAGGCAAGGCAAACAAAGCAGTAGTGCAAAACAAAGGCACAAGTTCCACAAGAATGCATAACAACAAACAACAAAGTATAAACTAAGGCTTCAGATGATTCAATACTAGTTAAATGAATTGAAAATCCAACCAAGATGACGAAACACCACTAAAAACCGGTCAAAATGCACCAACAAATTGGAAGGAAACAAGCAAAAACCTGGATATGAGAACTCTCAGTATAAAAGATACCTTCTCTTTATTATTTTTAGGTTTTTGTATGAAACAGGTGCAAAATAGAAAAAACCAACGGATATCGTTTTTATTGTTTGGTTGTGCTGGAAAATACAGAGGAAACTAATTGAAATTTGAATTAAAATGTAATATTTTTTACATGTACATATATTTTTTTGTCAAAAAAAAAAGATTTGCCCAAATCATAAAATTCGTTGATTGAATTGACAAACCAACACTAGAATCTTAAGAAGACACCCATGTCGCTTAGAATCCCACGAGAATCAAGGTTAATTTTTGAAAAAATGGCGGTGAATTCAGACCTGCAGATTCAACGAAGAATAGTACCTGCGAGGGGGTTATTGACCTTCGATTCTACCAAATCCAGCCACGAATCAACAAAATCGAGCTTAGAATCTTGTTCTCCCGTTGAAGACGAAACTACAGCACCAAAAATCATAGAAAACGAACAGAGTTGCGATGAACAATACTCGACGCGGTGTTTTTCCGCTAGGTTTGATGTGAGGGAAGAAAGATACTCACTGCCTCCGTTTCAAAATAGATTACAATATTCCCTCACATTTTTTACCCAAATATAATTACAAAGTCAATAACTTTACAAGAAAATGACTCTTTTACCCTCCCACTCTTACACTATTCACACACTATTCATCCATGTGAGTGGGAAGGATGAGGGATTTGGGGGTAATTTGGAGAAAAAAAATTTGATTTGACTCTTCCTTAATTTCAACAAAAAGGGAATATTGTAATCTAAAGTGGGATGGAGAGACTAGTAAATAACGCTGGCAAGTAAATAATCACATTTATTTTTTAATTATCATATTAGTGAGGGGCAAGCGGACAGAAACATTTTTGAGTATTAATTATATAAAAATGAAGTATATAACCGTCGAGTAAATAATTCATTTGTGTCGGGTAAGCCCACGTAAATTTACGAGGGCTCGTGACCCTTGCTAATTTTTTGCAGCTAATAACCCATATTCTAGTAGAATTATATAATTAAGCATTTTAACTATATTATAACCTTCAGTTCGGTTTTGTTTGTGTAAAAATCAAGCCAAAAAGCCAAACTCAACCCTACATATTGTTATTCTTTAATCAAGTTAGTGTTTTTACAATTTTTTGTTTATAAATTTCTACATTTATAAACCGAAAAACCAAGAAAAACCAAAATAAAAACTGCATAAAACCAAACTGAATAACCGAGAGTTTACATATTTTTTATGCAAAACCAACCGAACCAAACCGCCGACTTACCTTCCGTTTGGTTTTTGGTTTTGGGTGAAAACTGAACCGCCTAAGCCAAACTCAACAGTCAACCCTACTTTGTGAAAACATCTGCATTCTAAAAAATGATGGGACATAGAGAACACGAGATGTTCCATAACTACTTTGTATCGAATAGAATAATATCAACATCAACATGCATCGAAGTAAGCTTGAAATTGAATTGTGTTCGACTGAGTGAGACTTAAGAGTAATACCATGCGAGGCTATTCCATGAAGCTACTGAAGCACCTGCCTCTCTCATTCTCGTTAGGTGATCGATACGAGGATCATGACGACAAAGTTTGAGCACATCAGAAGTGATGTCTGGACACGTGAAAGCAAAATAATAGAGCGCCCTAATAATGGATTGTTATAGAGTAAGATCACACACTAGGGGTCCGAATTTGGTAGCCAACTATCCTCTAGTGTGAATGAGAGTATATAAGGCCTTGAAATTAAGCATTCTAGCTCGCTCCATAATCTCATGTGTGAACTATGTCTTATAAAGGAAGAGACCGTATTGAGTGCATTGAACATTGATGCCATGAAAGAAGTTAAGATCCTCTATGTGAATCATGACAAACTCGTCCCAAAGTCTTTGAATGATCTGATGCAAGAGGGAGGGTGAAGAAGTAGTAATCACAATATTATCCATATACAAGAGTAAATAGGAGAATTTATTAAGTAGCACTAAAACATAATGACTTTCCCTAAATAGCATCACATGTGTTTTTTTAAATGTAGCACTTTTAGTCATTATCCAATAGTCTTTATTCAAGTAAATATTCGTCACCACTGGACATTATGTACATTATTAAGTGCTATTTATGGAATAAAACAGTTTATGTGCTATTTAGGGAAATGACTTAAGTTTTAGTGCTATTTAGTGCAAATATTTCGAGTAAATAAGCCACGCCTAGTCCGTTCCCATCAAGTTCTAGATTCTAGAGTTTTGAAAATATTGAATTATTATTCTAAGATTCCTCTCACCTCATACCTCTTTTATTTATGCGGAGAAGGAGCAAACTAAGAGTAAAAATTATGTCATATTCTCAAAACAGGAGCTCAAATTTAAACTTTTCTAGATAGGAGTCTTTAATTAACTTTTGTCTTCAATCAGCAGTACTCTGTAGTTCTTACGACTCTCTTCTCCCTTTTTTTCCCTTATTTTGGTTTTCTTGCATGCGTGTGTATTTATACACTTAAGGGAAGGATGGACCTTGACTTGGAATTATGGGTAGGAATTAGGAATATATTAGGAAATTAATTTATTATTATTATTATATTATAAAATCTTTTTATTTATTTATTAAACTATAACATCTATTACACTCATAACTTTTTACACCAAAGTCTAAACTTAACAAACTATATACTGTTGGTCATCTTTTTACGAGATCAACCAATGTACCTAATTTTTAAATTAAAAGGTTGACTTTACAAATAGTTTATATTTTCGAGTCAGAAAATAAAATAAAACATTATATTTATTTTTTATCAAAATAACGGCTACTTACTAAGCCAACTATTTTTTACCCAAAGTTAAAATATTGTCAATAAACGATTCTTTTAACTATATTGTCATGGGACGACAATAAAATCACACCCAAAACTCAGTCCTCAAACAAACACGGCTATTTCTACCTTACTCTTGAATATTTTTACGTGTAGCCTGATTCACAACTCAAATAGTCTCATTTTACATTCTTAGGAAGAAAAAAGAAACTTGATAAACATCGCCTTTAAGTGTTGCCTCAAGCCCATAGCGTGTCAAACAAGATCACACTTAATGCCAAAATTCTTAATCAATAAATCTATGAGACCTGATTAATACCTTATAGATATATGTCAAAATTCTTAAGCAATAAAGAATAAATTACTATGGTAAAATGTCTATACAGTGTCAAACAAGACCACATTTACACCACACGTAACTGCATAATGACACTCATGTCATTGTACAAATTAAAGCCATACATGCAAATGTATAATGTTAAACAAAGAGACAATGTCAAGTATGACAATGTATAGTGTCACACTTGGCAATGTATAGTGACAGATATGTCAATGTATAATGTTACATATCACACATATGTTAATGCATAATCCCAAAAAAGTTAAACATCAAGAAACTCTATTTGCCAACACAATAATCCTTTAGTTTCAATATATGTTTAACAAAATAATTTTCTAAGAAGTAAATTTAGATTTAAAATCAAATGTCACAACTTTTGTGAAATTGGATATAAAGTTGAATCCAAAGTTTCAAATTCACGCAAGACTAAAGAATTAGTACCAATTTTACAAAATAATTCCTTAAGAAGTAAATTTTTAGATTTAAAATTAAATTTAACTACTTATGACAAATTAAATATTAAATTAAATTAAAACTTACCCAAGGGGACAGAGGCATCCGAGCGACGAAAAATGGAAATGGTGGAGAGGGGTGAAAGGAGATTGTGTGTATGAGAGAAAGGGGGGTGATGGAGAGTGCGGTGGAATCATTGCCACATAGAGGAGACGGTAGCGGCGGAGAGGGGTTTGAGATTAGATTGACAACATCAGCAACTGAAATTAGAACGATGGAGACCAAAGAAGGATGAGGTTGGGAAGAGGCCGGGTGACTTTTCCAATTGCACAGTACTGGGATGTGTGGTTTGTGCGGAAGAGTAAATGAAAACAAAATTTAATGAATTATACATTGATGGGTATATCCTTATACCCGACCCGAATTTTTGAAAGGGACGGTCAAAAGTTGACTAGTCACTTTCCATGATTACAGAATGAGAATAACTCTTCGATCGAGACGAGTCAAAAGTTGACCGGTCACTTTTGGGGAAAAAGTGACCGGTCACATTTTGGGCGATAGCCAAAATGTCATCTAATGTTACGAAGGACATTCTAGAAGACCAGAGAGACGGGTTGGGCTCAAGAAATGACCGGTCGACCTTCAAGGAAAGGTGATTGGTCATATTCTTCTACTTAGCTAATGTTCAGTGAATTTCCCAAGTATGGTAGTCAGCATTATAGGCCAGGGACCATCCCGCTGTTCATCCATCACGAGGCATACAGTGAAAGGGATGTTTGTCATCTTGCAGGGCTGATTGGATTGAGAATATCCACTTTATAGTCTTTGATTGAATAGTGTCTTGGCTTGTAGCTACTAAAATCACTGATTGAATAGTGATTACATTATGTACAGTGACCTTCCTCCGGGTTTCCTATTTTGTCCATGGATGAACAGGGGGAGGTCACAAATCCACCTCTATAAATATGATGATTATGGATAGAGGAGGGGATCCAATTTTTCTCTCACTAAAGTTCACTCTTGAGATAGAGTAAGAAATATAATTCGGACTGAGGAGATTTACCCGGTCTAGGTCATACTTTGTGTTATTGTTGTGTGTATTTTACTACGGGTCGAGTGTGTCTAGGTCAAGCCCGATCAACCCACCCAGCTATATTTACACCATCATACATATTTAGAGGAGTTTATGTTTAAACTCCTATTCTAAGGATATGACATATGTTTTACTCCTATTTAGGAGGTTTTCTTTTAGAGCACTGGAAATACTCTTGAAGCCCCGGGGCTTCAAAATTTCTCTCTAGCGCGTCAGCTTTAACTTACTTCACAGATTCAGTGGAAATGGGTTTGAAGCCCCGGGACTTCAAATAGGGGCTTCAAACCTTCATTTTTTACATTTTTAAATATATATCTTCTAAATTTAAATTAATAAATTTAAATTAATTTATTATTTAAATTAATCGCAATGAGACTAGTGCATTAAAAAAATTACATTCATTAAAAAATATTACATTCATAAAAAATACATTCATGAAAAAATTACATTCATTAAAAAAATTACATTCATAAAAAATACATTCATAAAAAAATTACATTCATTAAAAAAATATTACATAAAAAAACAACACTACGTTTCAAATGAAATATATTTATATTAAAGTTATATACCATAATACAATGTACTTTTTCTACATATATTTGTCAAATTTTTCAAATTTTGACCAAGAAAAGTTAAATGATAAGAATATTTCTGGAGGAAAGGAGTAATATATTGTGGAGTATTCTAGATCAAGTGTAAGATAATATTTTCAAAACGTAGTCTAAAGTACTCTTAAAGTACTTTTTAATCCAATACAATGACGTCGGCCTGCAGTATAAAGAGATGTATGTAGATGAGAGAAAATTTACCCTCGGTTAATGAGGCAAAGGTATTATTAGATTTATTCATTGCTCTTTAATTTGGATTTACTTACGTAGCATTTGTTCTCATGTGAAACCTTTGAGTTAATGACTTAAATATCTTTAGTTTTGAAATGTATGTAGGATAATCTATAATTTTTTCTTTTCTATCTTAAAAGTTTATAGCTTTTGTATTGATAATTACATAGTATATCTCATACGAAGTGTATGCTGAATTTTTTATGTGCAAAAAATTTATTATTTCTCAAGTAAAAATAATGCAATCATTATTAGAAGACAAATAGTGGATATTGATAGCAATTTGTGTTATATTTGATATTTTAACTGATTATATTATTATACATTATTTTTGTTCAATATTTATTTTAATTTGATTTAAAAATAATGATAACTGACACGACAAATAGTAGGACTAAATATTGTAGATACACAAATTTTCTTCTTGCGTATGTACAATGCCAAACATGCAGCCCTTGATTGGAAAAAACAGTGCCAATACTGGTATAATTGAAATTGAAGGGTAGAGATTGAGAGAGGGTAAATAGGCGTCTGAAGCAGCGACGACGTTACGAAGGCTGGCCTAATTGATAGGTTGAGATGTTTGATTAATATTTTGATGGATTGATCGACATTCTGATTGTGATGGATAAAGCTATTTGTACCCAACCTTTTCTACCTCATTTGTACACCGCATTTTTTGGACCAAAATTTTGTGTTGGTGTAAAATTAATTTTTGTTAACGCACCAACACTTGTGTTGGTGTAAACCACCAAAATGTTTGTGTATAACTACGGTGTACAAATATGATACAATTTTTGGTGTAAGTGTAGCATGGTCCGTGATATTTTCAAGATCTACCTTGATCTAATAAGATTTGATAGGATAAAATTTGATTAGAATTAATTCAAATCTTATTGATGGTGTAAATACCGTGCAAATATTAAGTGTAAATGAGCGGAAGGGCTGTAGGTGGAAACACCTGTAACCCGACTTGTTATTAATGATAGTATGACTGTTTACAAGATATAAGCCGCATGGATTAATTAAAGCATGCCTCACAAATGAGGCTTTTAGTCCTATTTATAATAATGACTAAACACGTCAAGCACGTCTCTGCTCTTCCGGCCGGTCAGTCTCCAACCGGTCAGCTTGCATGCCTTCGTCAGGTGAAGCCATGTCTGTGATTCCGAATCTTCTCAACCCTGGCCGGTCAGACTGCCCGGGCCGACCAGGTCATAGGACGTTGGATTTGATACCTCCCGGTCAGCACGAACCTACCGGGTGGAATCCATGGGTTATTACCCATCACTTATATAGTATAATTTAAATAAATCTAATTTGATTTGATTGGATCTGATTAATTTAAATAAATACTTGTAAAAATCTTTTACTATAATATTTGAGACTCATGTCTCCAATAAGTTGACATGTGTCATCTTACATGATAATTTTTAAATGACATGGTACATGAATAAATTACATGTCATGCTTTAAATGCTCATTCACAAACCTTTAAAATATGATGGGCTTAAAACAATATATTTTCTATTGAAAAATGATGGACTTTTGAATTTATTGAAAATAATGAAAATGAAACAAATGTAATTTTTCAACAAAAATTATATTAATTAATCATAAAAAAGAAACTAATCGTGATTAGCCCTTGTCTTTTTTTATAAAAACGAAAATAATATAAAAAGTCTTTTGAGTAAAATATAGTTTTTTTAAAATTTTTAATTTATTCTTTTGTATGAAAATGTATTGAGCTAAAAAATACTCTAGAGTAGCTCATCTTATACCACTAGTTAAAAAAGAGAAATTTATTAAAGAAATTTAGTGCATTATAGGTTTATGTATATTAGATAATTTTTAATATGAAAACTTTGTTATTTAATCTATTCAATAACTTTTTCAATAATTAAAATTTCCTTAAATACATAATAGGGAGTATAAAAAATATATCAAGATTTAAATTTTGTTTGAGAGATTACATATTATCACATCACGGTATTGATAGTCCTTAAAAGTATTTATTTATGATATAAATAGTGTTTATGAATGATAAAATATTTGTTTTTAAATGAAAGTATTTTCATAAAGGAAATATAAATTTTAAAAAGATTTGTTTTCATCCTCTTTTTTAGTACGACTTTTTGAGCCTATTTTTTTATTGGAACATAATTTTTATAGAGAAAATATATAATAGTAAAAATAGATAATTGAAAAAAATATAATCTTGATATTCATATATTTAAAGATTCAAGTATCGAATGACAACACATATTTTGAATAGAAAATATTAAAATAGTTCCAATGCTCTAAATGGTTTGAAAAAGGTATGAATACCTCATTTGTTTTCAAATCTTATTAAAAAATGTTTATCGTTTCAAAAGGTTGTTCACGCACCACATCGATTCGTACTATTTTCCGTTCATTTTTTCATTAAAAATGGGACATTGATACACATTCCAATCAACATGCTTGGAATGTTTCCTACCCTCGACACCCCGGTAAACCCCCACCCCGGAACAAGTGGCTCTAGTTACCATTCCGATAATAGTAGTTACAATGATTATGATGATGATGATGATGATAATAATAATAATAATAATATAATGTGTAACGCCCCGAAACCTGGCCCAAAAGAATTAATTAAACTGTTAGAGCAATTGATTATGAATTGGGCCCAAAAAGGGGTTAAAATCATAATTTGGATTTTAAGCCCAACTTTTATGTCATCTCGTAGGAAATATTGTTGTGATCGCGTCGGTTCAGACGGTTCGCGAATCGGAGTTACAGAGCTCAAGTTATGACAATTTAATCAGGTATTTTGGGTCCGAAGCCCAATCCTTTTTGGAATGGGACTATTAAATAAACCTAAACTAATTTCAGCCACAAAACCCTTATCTTATTTCTTCTTCCTCTTCCCGTTCTCCTTCTTCCTTCTTCCTTCTTCTTCTTTTCCTTCTTCTTCTTCCTTCTTCTTCTCCTTCCTTCTTCTTCGCCAATCGTCGCCGCCGGAAGCCAGAGTCGCCGCCCAGCCATCCGCCGTCGTCCTCCCTGCTGTTCGACCAACCGGCGTCGCCCGAGCCAGACGCCGTTCTTCGCCGGTCATCCCTGCCGTCCGACCTCCGTCTCCAACGCCGCTGCCCCGTCGCTCGCCGCCAGGTCCAGCGCCGCCGACCACAGTTCTCAATCTTCGAGCCGCAGTCGTCGCCGTCCAATTGCAGCGGCCAGCGCCGGTCATCCCTACCGGCGACCACCATAATCGCCGCCGCTGCTTCCTTCGCCATCTGCCGCTGCCTCATCACCGACGAAGCGCAGCACCGCCGTCGCCGAGCTTCCAGTCGCTGCCCCGACGTCGCCCGTCGCCGGAATCTGCTGTTTCGCCCTCGCCGGAATCGAGAGCCGCCGTCGGCCGAGTTTCCAGCCGGTCGCCGTCCAATTGGAGCTTCCAGCAGCCGATTCACCTTCGCCGGTCGTCTGCCGCCAGTCGCTGTCCAGCGCCACTGTCGCCGGCGTCCGTCACCGTCGCCGCATCGAGCCGCTGCCCCGAGTTGATATCGCCGGCAGATTAACCCCCACGCCGGATTGATTGGTCAATTTCGTACTTTGACTCGATTTGACCCATTCGGTTGATTTCGTCGATTTGCCTTCCGTTCGAGCTATCGATTCGATTTCGACGTAATCCAGGTCCGTACTATGAAGTTAATAGCATTCAGAATAGATTTAATGGTTTGGATCGTTATATGTGTTTATGCTATAATGTGGCTAAATTGGTTAATTGAATTAAATTGATTGTTTGAATTTAATTGTTGAAGATTGTGAATTGACTGAACAGGTTTGACTTTGACTTGGGTTAGGTCATGTTTGACCTAGGCTTTGACTGGATACTCTGTTGTCGTAGGTTTGACCGAATGGTTGAATCCAAACTTTAACGAATTAGTTAAGTTAATTAATTAATTCTAACTGGTGAATAAGGTCAATTGGTTTATTGTGTCAAACATAGAAACTGGCCAACGCTCGGGCGGCGGCAGGGCCTGGCCAGTGAGGTTAAGACGTGCACGAGGGTCTGCGATCTTGGGTTTGAGGCCATCGCCCAGGGGATCCTACCTCCACCGAATTGAGGCCATCTTCGGTATTACGGATTGAGGCTATCTCCGACATAGGGAATAAATGTTAAATTGGTTTGATTTTGATGAAAGTCTAAATTGGTTTGACCGGTGGCCAAAGAGTCAATGGGAAACCCGTAACACCTAAATCGTTTTGAAAAGAAAGAAAATAAGTTGACTGTTGGTCAACCGTCTAAAGAACCAAATGTAAAGTGGAATAGATTTTTATTAAGAAGATAAACATATGCACGATCTTAATTGTTGAATTATTATATTTATTCTTGTGCTTCAATGGAGTACCACTCAGCGTCAATGCTGAGCGGATAGCGTTGTTTTCTTTTGCTGTCCGTAGGTGATCAGACAGATGAACCTAGAGCCGATCCCAGAGGGCGTTGAGGAGGAGATGTACGATGGCATGGCTGTCACTTTAATTTGTTGATTATGTTTTATTCAATTAACTTTAATGCTTATTACGTTTTCGGGCAAGATCCCAAGTTGTTTGACTTTAAAAAGGCTTCCGCATTATTTTAAATTACTCCGATGAATTTTATATGTATTGATAGAATGTTTGTTTAAAATTGTTTTGAAAATGTCGCAAATTCGGATACCAATTCAGTAGCACACCGATCCGCTGTCTCACGGGTTTGGGTCATGCGGGTTGGGGTGTTACATTTTGGTATCGGAACATTTGGTTTTAAAATCGGTCTTCGGACCCTTTCAAAAAAAAAAAAAAAAAAAAAAAAATACAATGAATAATTCAGCCGCATCTGCATCTCACGTGACTCCTCTGCCCCCGGGAAGGTAATAAGTATTTATAGCTTTATTTGTTAAGTGTTAAGATCTGACGTGGAATTTCCTTATTATTTTAGAATGAGTCAAGAATCGACCCACGGTCAGTACGTTCCGGAGCCGGAGCACGTGAGCGTGCACACGGCAAACACCGAGGGTTCGAGTTTCATGCCTCCGGGTGACGGAGGGCAACCGCAGAATCAACCTGCGCCAGCGGGACAGCCACCAGCTGTACCACCGCCAGTCGTACCACCTCCAGTGATGCCACCGTTGGCGATACCGCCGGTAGCCTACGAGCAGATGTTCCCGGCCATGATGGCCCACTATATGCAGCACATGGCGCAGTTTATGCCCATGTTCCAGCCACCTCCACCACTACAGCCGCAGCCGCGCATCGTTACCTTCAAAATGTTGAAGGATAATGGAGCGGAAGAGTTCCGAGGAGACAATTTGGGGGAACCCCAGATTGCTTTGGATTGGCTTGAGCAGATGGACCGGGTACTCAAGAATTTGAGAGTCCCAGATGTTGATCGCTCGGAGTTGGCGTCACAGATGTTCCGGAAAGGAGCATATGATTGGTGGAAGCGCATTGACCAGGATCCACACACACCCAAGCCGTGGACCTGGGATCGCTTCGATCGAGCCTTCACGAAGGAGTACGTCCCCACCCGGTACCGCGAGGAGAGGCGCGATGAGTTCGTTGCGCTTAAGCAGGAGGGGATGTCACTGCCTGAACTGAGACAGAGGTTCGACTACTTGTCCCAGTACGCGACGAGTCTGGTCTCCACTCCGGAGGATCGTTTGAACGAGTTCGTCAAGAAGCTACGGCCGGACTTGAGGCCGTACGCCGCACTGATCACGACGACAGATTTTAATGCGGCGTATGATTTGATTGTGAAGACAGAAAAGAGCTTGGATGATTTGCAGGCAACCAAGAAGGAGGATAGAGCGACGAAAGACCCGCGACCCGCGGCCAGCACCGGGCCGAGCGGGAAGAGTTTTGGATTCGGGGGAAAGAGGTACGAGAAGGGTTCTTCGAGTGCGCCGCCGCCTAAGAGGAGTAAGTCGAGGCCGTCTCCGTCGGTCGCCGCGAGCAACTCGAACAGATCGAGAAGCCACCCGCAATGTGTACATTGTGGTAGGCATCACCCGGGCGAGTGTTGGCTCACCCAAGGCTTATGTTTGGGTTGTGGTCAGCCAGGGCACTTCAGGAGGCATTGCCCGACAAACCCTAGCAGCGAGTCTGTTTTACCTAGAGCTCCGGATCAGCCTGCCGCATCACATCCAGCACGGAGTCAGCTGTCTACTGCCGCAAATAATCAGCAGAGACCACGTCCGCAACAGTCAGGCCGGGCGCCAGCGCGTACCTACGCCATGCATGGGCGTACAGATCCTAGCCCCGATGTTATCTTGGGTACGTTCGTACTATTTGATTCAGTTATGCATGCCTTGATCGATCCGGGTTCTACGCTCTCCTATATCTGTGTTGGCATGCCTGCTAATTCTGTGATTGTGAGGAGTGACCTTGAGATACCTACCATTGTATCGAATCCGCTAGGACATAGCATGCGTCTTCATCACATTTATCATAGATGTCCGTTGTCCGTACAAGGGAAGCAATTCCCTGCAGATTTGATAGAGCTACCACACAAGGAGTTTGATATTATTCTTGGTATGGATTGGCTCACCGAGCATAGAGCAGTGGTCGACTGCAGTTGTCGGACCGTACGGCTGAGAGCCGAAGACGGTAGCGACGTATTACTCTCCGGGGAAGTGTTCCCCGAGACTCCCGAGTTCATATCATCCTTGAGCGCGAGGCGCTTGATTCGCAAGAAGTGCGAGATGTTCCTATGTCACGTTCAGGATATGCGAAAAGAATCGCCATGTCAGCAGGACATTCGTACGGTTTGCGACTTCCCTGATGTCTTTCCCGAAGACCTACCTGGTTTGCCTCCGCCGAGAGAGGTAGAGTTCTCGATCAATCTCATTCCGGGTACGGAACCCATATCTGCTACACCGTATCGTATAGCACCTGCCGAGATGAAGGAGTTGAAGGCTCAGTTGCAAGAGCTACTGGAAAAGGGATTCATCCGACCTAGCGTTTCCCCATGGGGAGCACCAGTGTTATTTGTTCGAAAGAAAGATGGATCCATGAGACTTTGCATCGACTACAGGCAGTTGAACAAAGCTACAGTAAAGAATCGTTATCCGTTGCCTCGTATCGACGACCTGTTCGACCAGCTCAGAGGGGCTACGGTATTCTCGAAGATTGATCTGCGTTCTGGATATCATCAGATTTCTGTCAGGAGAGAAGACATTCCGAAGACTGCTTTTAGGACACGCTATGGGCATTATGAGTTCTCAGTCATGCCCTTCGGATTGACTAATGCCCCGGCAGTGTTCATGGAGCTTATGAACAGTGTGTTCCGACCATACTTGGACCAGTTCGTAGTAGTGTTCATCGATGACATCTTGGTTTATTCACGGACTCAGGAGGAGCACGCTAGACATTTGCAATTGGTTCTGAGTGTGTTGCGAGAGCACAAGCTGTATGCAAAATTGTCTAAGTGTGAATTCTGGTTGAGTGAGGTGACATTCTTAGGACATGTTATCTCTGCTACCGGTATCCAGGTAGACCCCAGCAAGATTTCAGCCATAGTGGACTGGAAGGCTCCACGGAATGTTCGTGAGGTGAGGAGCTTCCTTGGATTAGCCGGTTACTATCGCCGATTTGTTAAGAGCTTCGCCTCGATCGCTACTCCATTGAACAAGCTACTGCGTAAAGACATCAAATTTGAGTGGTCAGAAGCGTGCGAGCGCAGTTTTGATCAACTGAAGGAGTGCCTGACCCAGGCACCAGTCTTGGTTCAACCTACTCCTGGCATCGAGTACACCATCTATAGTGACGCATCTCATAGCGGCTTAGGTTGTGTACTGATGCAGTTAAGTAAGGTAGCGGCCTACGCATCGAGACAGTTGAAGACTCACGAGGAGAATTATCCGACACATGATTTAGAGTTGGCAGCCGTGGTATTTGCCTTGAAGATTTGGCGCCACTACATCTTTGGAGAGAGGATTCACATCTTTACCGACCACAAGAGTTTGAGGTACCTACTCACCCAGAAGGAGCTGAATCTTAGACAACGCCGATGGTTGGAGCTGATCAAGGATTACGATTTAGTCATTGAGTATCATCCGGGCAAGGCTAACATCGTGGCCGATGCTTTGAGCAGAAAATCGTTAGCCGAGTTACAGCTTCAGTCTCCGTTAGAGCAGGAGATCCGTACAGCACAGAGGGATGATGAGTTTTGTCAGAAGACTCGAGAGTTAGTTCCTACAGGAAAGAGGCCCGAGTTTACAATTCGCGATGACGGAGTCTTGTACAATCGTGAACGCCTAGTGGTGCCCCGCGGTGAAGTGAGGGATCGCTTGTTACGCGAGGCTCACGGAACCGTATACACTATGCACCCGGGTAGTAACAAGATGTATCAGGATTTGAAGAAATCCTATTGGTGGCCAGCTATGAAAAAGGAAATCTCCGAGTTCACTGCACGTTGTTTGACTTGTCAGCAAGTCAAGGCTGAGCACCAGGTTCCGACAGGGTTGCTGCACCCTCCTACCATTCCGGAATGGAAGTGGGAAAGGATCACTATGGATTTTGTGATCGGATTGCCACGATCTTCACGAAAGAATGACGCCATCTGGGTCATTGTTGACAGGTTGACGAAGTCCGCTCATTTTCTACCCGTCAGACGTGACTCTTCCTTAGACAAATTGGCAGATTTGTACGTTAGAGAGATAGTTCGTTTGCACGGTGCACCGCTGTCAATCATATCTGATAGAGATCCCGGTTCACTTCGAAGTTCTGGAGAGGACTTCAGAAGGCTTTTGGCACAGCTTTGAACCTTAGTACGGCATTTCACCCTCAGACCGATGGCCAGTCTGAGAGGGTGATACAGATTGTCGAGGATATGATGCGAGCTTGTGTGATCGACTTTGGAGAAGATTGGGAGCGTTACTTGCCGTTAATGGAGTTTGCATATAATAACAGTTACCAGGCAAGTATTCAGATGGCTCCGTACGAGGCACTTTACGGCAGAAAATGCCGAACCCCGATTTGTTGGACAGAGCTTAGCGAGCGTAAGCTCGAGGGACCAGATATTGTGCAGGAAACCGAGGAAAAGGTTCGTGTGATCAGAGACCGACTCCGCACTGCTTCGGACAGACAGAAATCTTATGCAGACTTGAAGAGACGAGACATAGAGTATAATGTTGGTGACATGGTATTCTTGAAGGTTTCACCTTGGAAGAAGGTCCTACGGTTCGGGAAGAAAGGGAAGCTTAGCCCTAGATTCATTGGACCCTACCGCATTTTGGAGCGAATAGGACCTGTTGCCTACAAGCTAGAGTTGCCACCAGAGCTGAACAGGATTCACGACGTCTTTCATGTCTCCATGCTACGTAGATACCGTTCAGATCCGACTCATGTGTTGCCGACCAATGCTGTAACCCTCGACGAGAGTTTGTCTTACGAAGAAGAACCAGTTAAGATCTTGGCGCGCGAAACTAAAGTGTTAAGAAACAAGACGGTACCGTTGGTAAAGGTACTGTGGCGTAATCATGCAGTGGAAGAAGCAACCTGGGAGACCGAAGAATCTATGCGAACTCAGTACCCTCATCTCTTCGACGACCAATGACTCAGGTAATTTCGAGGACGAAATTCTTTTTAAGGGGGGGAGAAATGTAACGCCCCGAAACCTGGCCCAAAAGAATTAATTAAACTGTTAGAGCAATTAATTATGAATTGGGCCCAAAAAGGGGTTAAAATTATAATTTGGATTTTAAGCCCAACTTTTATGTCATCTCGTAGGAAATATTGTTGTGATCGCGTCGGTTCAGACGGTTCGCGAATCGGAGTTACAGAGCTCAAGTTATGACAATTTAATCAGGTATTTTGGGTCCGAAGCCCAATCCTTTTTGGAATGGGACTATTAAATAAACCTAAACTAATTTCAGCCACAAAACCCTTATCTTATTTCTTCTTCCTCTTCCCGTTCTCCTTCTTCCTTCTTCCTTCTTCTTCTTTTCCTTCTTCTTCTTCCTTCTTCTTCTCCTTCCTTCTTCTTCGCCAATCGTCGCCGCCGGAAGCCAGAGTCGCCGCCCAGCCATCCGTCGTCGTCCTCCCTGCTGTTCGACCAACCGGCGTCGCCCGAGCCAGACGCCGTTCTTCGCCGGTCATCCCTGCCGTCCGACCTCCGTCTCCAACGCCGCTGCCCCGTCGCTCGCCGCCAGGTCCAGCGCCGCCGACCACAGTTCTCAATCTTCGAGCCGCAGTCGTCGCCGTCCAATTGCAGCGGCCAGCGCCGGTCATCCCTACCGGCGACCACCATAATCGCCGCCGCTGCTTCCTTCGCCATCTGCCGCTGCCTCATCACCGACGAAGCGCAGCACCGCCGTCGCCGAGCTTCCAGTCGCTGCCCCGACGTCGCCCGTCGCCGGAATCTGCTGTTTCGCCCTCGCCGGAATCGAGAGCCGCCGTCGGCCGAGTTTCCAGCCGGTCGCCGTCCAATTGGAGCTTCCAGCAGCCGATTCACCTTCGCCGGTCGTCTGCCGCCAGTCGCTGTCCAGCGCCACTGTCGCCGGCGTCCGTCACCGTCGCCGCATCGAGCCGCTGCCCGAGTTGATATCGCCGGCAGATTAACCCCCACGCCGGATTGATTGGTCAATTTCGTACTTTGACTCGATTTGACCCATTCGGTTGATTTCGTCGATTTGCCTTCCGTTCGAGCTATCGATTCGATTTCGACGTAATCCAGGTCCGTACTATGAAGTTAATAGCATTCAGAATAGATTTAATGGTTTGGATCGTTATATGTGTTTATGCTATAATGTGGCTAAATTGGTTAATTGAATTAAATTGATTGTTTGAATTTAATTGTTGAAGATTGTGAATTGACTGAACAGGTTTGACTTTGACTTGGGTTAGGTCATGTTTGACCTAGGCTTTGACTGGATACTCTGTTGTCGTAGGTTTGACCGAATGGTTGAATCCAAACTTTAACGAATTAGTTAAGTTAATTAATTAATTCTAACTGGTGAATAAGGTCAATTGGTTTATTGTGTCAAACATAGAAACTGGCCAACGCTCGGGCGGCGGCAGGGCCTGGCCAGTGAGGTTAAGACGTGCACGAGGGTCTGCGATCTTGGGTTTGAGGCCATCGCCCAGGGGATCCTACCTCCACCGAATTGAGGCCATCTTCGGTATTACGGATTGAGGCTATCTCCGACATAGGGAATAAATGTTAAATTGGTTTGATTTTGATGAAAGTCTAAATTGGTTTGACCGGTGGCCAAAGAGTCAATGGGAAACCCGTAACACCTAAATCGTTTTGAAAAGAAAGAAAATAAGTTGACTGTTGGTCAACCGTCTAAAGAACCAAATGTAAAGTGGAATAGATTTTTATTAAGAAGATAAACATATGCACGATCTTAATTGTTGAATTATTATATTTATTCTTGTGCTTCAATGGAGTACCACTCAGCGTCAATGCTGAGCGGATAGCGTTGTTTTCTTTTGCTGTCCGTAGGTGATCAGACAGATGAACCTAGAGCCGATCCCAGAGGGCGTTGAGGAGGAGATGTACGATGGCATGGCTGTCACTTTAATTTGTTGATTATGTTTTATTCAATTAACTTTAATGCTTATTACGTTTTCGGGCAAGATCCCAAGTTGTTTGACTTTAAAAAGGCTTCCGCATTATTTTAAATTACTCCGATGAATTTTATATGTATTGATAGAATGTTTGTTTAAAATTGTTTTGAAAATGTCGCAAATTCGGATACCAATTCAGTAGCACACCGATCCGCTGTCTCACGGGTTTGGGTCATGCGGGTTGGGGTGTTACATAATGATAATAATAATATAATAACAATAATAACAACAATAATAATACGAAAAATGCATGCAAATAATTTTTTAAACACTATTGAAAAGAATCAGAAGAAGTTGGATGAAACTAAAAGATCAGAGGTGAAATTTTTTTAAAAATGTTGGAAGAGGCTGGAAGAATTAAATTGAAAGAAATTAGAAAGAGTTGGAAGAAACTAAAAGAAGTTAAGAGGTAACAAAAAATTAGAAAACATTAGAAGCTTAAGGTGCATTTAGTTGTTGGAAAATATGTGTCTAGATAGTTATTCTAGGAGAAACTAATTTTCACAAAAAAAACATTCTCTCCCACATATTTTATTGAAACCATGTTGATATTTTAATAAAAACAAAGATATTTTGAGATAATTTTAAATTATTTTAGGGGAGCATAATTTATTTTTTATACACGATCAATTTTGCATTTTTTTATAATGCTCCATTCTCTGGGGCGACGAAGGGATCGAAGGGGGTGGCGGGGAAGGGGGGAGATGTTGGGAGTGTGGGAGAAGGGATGAACTCGATTGATGAATTAGAGTATTTGAGGATTGAGTAAAAATTAAACTTTGATTCAAAACAAACAAAAGTCATTTTCATCTCTTTGACAAAATATTATTCTAAAGAAATGATGTCCTAGCACTTATGTAACCTAACATTGGAAAGTAGAATTAATTATAATTTTCTAGAAAAGTATTTTTCTTTCAACCATATAGGTCCCAAGAATTGCAGGGTAGGATACAAAAGAACATAATCTTAAAAATTTGAAGAAAATTTTTATACTAAATAAACAATAATTTCTTTCTGCTCCGTGCATGGCACGGGTTAAAAAAACTAGTTATTCAATATCCTGGAGTATTTTTCTATTTTTGACTTTTTTCAGTAAAAATTGGTAAAATTTGACCTCAAATTAAATAAAAATGATATTAGATATTGATACAAAAAAAGAGTTTTACTAGATTTATTATATCAAACAAGTGCTGGATGTTGGAAGAAATTAGAAGAAATTAAAGTGGAAGGAACTCATAGAACAAGGAGAAACTGGAAGAAATTAGAAAACTAGAAGAAACTGAAAAAAAATAAAAGAAATTGAAAAAACTAGAAAAATTAAAAAATCTAAAAAAAACTTTAATATTTTGTGTATTTTTATATTATTCTCAGTCTAATTCTTTTTGTTATAAATTATTATTATTATTATTATTATTATTATTATTATTACTATTATTATTATTATTAGTGTTGTTGTTGTCGTTGTCATCACGTTATCTTAATTAACGTATTTAAAAAATGTTATTATTTTTTATTACAGAAAAAAAAACTAATTTTGCAACATAGGATTCCTCAAATGAAACAGGAGCACCAAATTTAAGTTGTTATTACAACACGCACTTTGCACAATTTCATTCATCTTCATGAAAAAGAAAATACTAATTTAAGAGAAGTAGCAAACAACGAAAGATAAGCCCAAGGTAATGTTGTTTGATGAACAAATTAAAGATGCAATGAAGCAGTTTGGAGATAAAATAGTTGTTAGTATTCTAAAATGTAATTAAGCTTAGTTGAAGATACTAAATACGGAGTATAGTTTTATACTCCCTCTGTTCTAAAACTTTCTTCCCAGAGCACTATTCCAACTTCACGAGAATTTATATTTATTTGTGTTTTTTCATGGCCTATATGATAAAATAAAATATTCTTGTCACCACCTGTTTTGTTGAACTTTTGATGTAGTTTTTAAATATGTATGTTTTATTTTTTATTTCTATACCAATATTTAAATAAAATAGATTGAAAAAACTTGGGATTTTTCTTCGTTTTGGGCAACGGGAAGAAAGTTTTAGGACGGATGGAGTAATACTAAAAACATTCTGTGTAACTATTTTATCCATATATTTTTTAAATACTTTAAAATATTGATGTTTTTCAATTTTATCATGTAGATTAATATACAAAAAATGGTATTATTCACATTAAAAAGTTGAAAAAAATAATAATAAGTGTGAATCATAAAAATAGTGAGATGAAAAAAAGAAATAATTTATAAACTATTGTTATGAACATAATAGTTGTAATAATAATAGTACTAATAATAACAATAATAATATCGTTTTTAGAGTGATTTGTCGGTAAGTATAGAGAGTTTGAAGAAAATAAAAATAGTTGGAAGAAACTGAAAGAAAGCTGAAGGAACTGGAAGGAATGGGAAGAAACTGAAAAAAACTGGAAGAACTGTAAGAAAGTGTAGGAAACTGGAAGTTAAAAGCTCAAGCTCTAAAAAACATGCTCTAATATAAATAGGAGTAGGGCTGGGTTGGGAAAACCGAAAACTGCAAACCGATCCGAAATCGAAAACGAGCGAGAGAAAAAATTCGAACCGAAATCGAATGTAAAAAAACGAAACCGAATCGTTAGTGTTTGGTTCTGTTTTGGTTTTCACTTTGAAAAACCGAACCGAATAAACCGAACTTTCTTAGATACTTCGCTTTATTTATGTAAATATATGTGATGTGTAGAAAAAATATAGAAATATAAATGGAAATAAATTACTAGTCGATTAAAATTATTTTCTTAACCATTAATTAAACAATTTAGCCATATTATTATAAACTTCAAAAAAAAAACCTAAGAATATAAACACCAATAGCTAATCCTAATATAGAATTATATTAACATTAAAATTGATACGAGTAATTTACATATTTACATAAAAAAATACTTTGATGTTATAATGAAAATGAAAGTATTATACCAATAAACATAAATTCTTCGTAATTCATTTTACATACGATGCCTTTGGAAGTATTTGGAATCTTCTAAATGTTTGTTGGGCATTCAACACATATTTTTTTATGTAAAATTGAACCGAAAGAAACAATAACCTTCCGTTTGATTTTTGTTTTTGTGTAAAAATCAAACAAAAAACCAAAGGTAGCACTACATATTGTTATTGTTTCATCGAGCTAGTGTTTTTACAATTTTTTAATACTTATAAATTTCTACTTTTATAAACCGAAAAAAACAAAATAAATACCGTATTAAACCGAACCGAATAACCAATGGTCTACATATTTTTTTATGCAAAACCAAACCAAACGAACGGCCAATTTACCTTCCATTTGGTCTTTGGGCCGTAGATAGGGTCGTGTGGCCTGGATTTAATTTCTTTTTAATAGAACAAAATTGGGCCGTAGATTTAAGGGACGTGGCGGGAAAATTGGATTGTAATTTTGATTGTGCTTATATTATATATATTATATATATATATATATATATATATATATATAATATATATATATATATATATATATATATAATATATATATATATATATATATATATATATATATATATATATATATATATATATATATATATATATATATATATATATATATTATATATATATATATATATATATATATATATATATATATATTATATATATATATATATATATATATATATATATATATATATATATATATATATATATATATATATATATATATATATATATATATATATATATATTATATATATATATATATATATATATATATATATCGGTCAGGTTCCAATGACACCGGAAAACGGTGCCACTCCGGTGCCACTGGGTTTTTGAGGCACCTCCGGTGCTCCGTTCGTAAAATTGACGGTTCCTACCCCCCCTAACCCACCCCCTAAACCCCCACCCTACCCCTACCCCTGCACTCCCACCCCAATCCCGCCGTAACCCCCCCCCCCCACAAAATGTGTGGCTATTATGCAATGCATAATAGCCACACATTTTGTGGGGGGGGGGGGGGGTTACGGCGGGATTGGGGTGGGGGTGCAGGGGTAGGGGTAGGGTGGGGGTTTAGGGGGTGGGTTAGGGGGTAGGAACCGTCAATTTTACGAACGGAGCACCGGAGGTGCCCCAAAAACCCAGTGGCACCGTTCTCCGGTGACACTAGAACCAGGCCGTATATGTATGTATATATATATATATGTATGTATATATATATATATATATATATATATATATATAATATATATATATATATATATATATATATATATATATATATATATATATATATATATATATATATATATATATATATATATATATATATATATATATATATATAATAGATATTTATTTAATGATTTCCAAAGAATTTGATTCTTTATATATTACATAGAACTAAAATTAATGTTTAAACTCTTCTCATTAAAGTCATTTAATTAAAAATATGAACCATATTAACCGTGATAACTATTTTGCAATAGTATTTTTATATAGTATAGAAAAGTAAAATCTATCCAATTTAGCATCTGTTTGAAAAGAAGAGTTAGATGTTGAAATTTTTTTAAAAAAAGTTAGAAAAAACTAGAAAGAGTTACAAGTTTGAAAATATTGAAAGGAGTTAAAATGAATATTTTTTTAATTAAAAAAAGTTATGCCTCATGTTTTAAATTTCATTTTTTTTCTATTTTTTATTATATATATATCATATTATTTGTTGTCTTAGACCTTATTTAGTACAATAATATTTTTGTGACTCACACTTATTATTTCTCTTAATTTTTAATATCAATATCATTCATACAATTTTTCTTTTCTTAGTTTTGTGTCCCAAACTCATGTCAAAAAAATATTTAGACGGAGTGAGAAATATTCTTTATTGATATTTTTGTGAGGCAGAATTCAATGTTTCATCGATCAAACAAAAATAATATTAAATTTCACTTTTTACACTAGAATAATTATAGCTTAGGATGTGATTTGCGAAATGACTCAGAGACTAGCAATATTCATTTATTATCAGAAAAGGTCAATGTGATACAAATTAATTACTTTATTCTGATTAAGTAAAAGAATCATTTTAATATGAAAATAAAAACAATTAAAAAATAATATTATTAAAAAGAAAAAATAACTCAATCAAAACTATAAAATTAAAATGTAAAAACATATAAAAACAGTGACCTTTGTGCATGTTTGAGAGGTCTTATATTATGAATCTAGATGAAAAGTGTTATTGGAATTGTATATTCATTTTTTAGTGTTATTAACTCGATTATAATGTGTAATATGTTCTTACTTTTCTCTATATAATGACGGGCAAATAAATAATGCATCTGTCTACACTAGAACGTGCAGGGTGAATGATATAATAAAGGAGTTGAAAGGAGTTGAAATGAATATTCTTTATTTTTTGATATTCGATCGATATCGAAACTCTATTGTAGGGCTTCAATCTATATGATTTCAGACGGGGTATAGTAGGGGGAGGGGGGTTTCTTTGCTTTGTTCAAGAAATCTGAGGACTCGGGGAGTAAGGAAATATACATTTGTTCAAAGCAAATAAAATCATTTTCTCCCTTTTGGTATAAGAACTACCATGTACCTTTAGTTTTTAAAATATACTCACAGGTACCCTAAAATTTTGAAAAACTCACTCCGGAGGGACTTTCCGTCCATCCTCCTCTTCTTCTTCTTTGCTTTTTCCCGCCCAAACGCTATCGTTTATGGACCATCGATTTTGATCTACATTTTTAATCTACGGTAATTATAATTAAGAAACATGCAAATATGGCTTTATTTCATTCTATAAAAGGAAAATACCTTATAAGATTCATGTGTAATTTAATACGGTGTATATAAATAATATGGTTTTATAAAAGGAAAGCATTGTGTATATAAATGATACGGTTTTAACTATTTAAAAAAAAAATTAACTTTATAAAATCTGTACATACTTAATGTCCGAAAATTGAAGGGGATTTTTTATGCTTGAAAAAACATATTTAACATATTAAGAAAAAGAAAGAATTACCAAAAAAGAAATCATAGAATTTTGGAAGTTATTAGCATGTTAAACGAAAAGGCCCCTTCTCGAATCATTTTTTATTTGTTTGATATGTCGAGTAGACCTGGCAAACCGGTCGGTCAGGTTGGATTCGGGTTTGGTCACCTTGGGTTCGGGTTACTTCGGGTTCGGACAAGTTTGGTTCGGGTTGATAACTACATGTTCATGACCCAGTGTCATCGAGTTCAGGTTGATCTAACGGGGTATGAGTTTCATTAATTTTTTTGAAACTTCAAATAATTTCTTTGACTTAGTGTCAATATTACGAATAAAAAATTAAATATTTAGAAATTTTGAAAAAATGTAAGATAATTATGCGACATCATTAAAATTTGTTATGATGGTATAAATCTATACACAAAAAATGAGTAGTAAGCAAAGCAATAAAGTTATAATCTTATTTTTATAACACTTTATTTCATATTAAAATTTATGATTCTCAAAAAAATCTTAGATTAGCGGGTCGGTCTGGTCGGATTCGGGTTAGGTCGGGTTTGACCCATTTTTAGCGGGTCATTTCGGGTTCAGTAAACTTCGGATTCGGTCAGTAAAACCTTTGTTCAAAACTCAGTATTTTCGGGTCGCATCTCGGGTCAAAAACAGGTCAGGTCATTTTTTGCCAGGTCTAATGTCGAGTATTGAGCGATGTTAAAAAAATTAACTTCTTGAAACTTTTTTTCTTTATTATACGCGTAACTAATTTTTTTAGTGTGGCGGAAAATAAAAAAGTATTGCAAGAATTCTAAAACTGTGAGTATTTTTGTGCTTAATAATGAAAGTTTTAAAATTTTAATCTTATGTATCTTACTTGCACCATGTTAATTGCCCACACATTAAAGTTATTAATAAAATTCAAACATTCCTCCTTTTTTAAATCTTTCCTCTTTTTATTTCTATGCTTTAAAAGGTTATGAAATTGGCGTTTCAAGAAAAATAAATCTAACCTCCTTTGATTTTTAATAAAAATAATAATATCAAAATTCAATCATTCATTCTTTTTAATTCTTTTTTAAAACACTCGCCATTTTAATATCTTAAACCGTATTTAAGAATTCACTTGGGCAGGAAAACGATGGGTACATGTTTCCTCTTCTTTTCAGAATAGGAAGATGTGGTGGAGATAATTTATGTATTACACAATTGAAAAACATTATATATATTTCATTATATGGTGTACTTAGTTACTTTTTTAATAATACCGATATAAATTTAAATATAACGTTAATATGAACCGTGCAACGCACGGGGTGTGATACTAGTTTGACGAAAAATTGGTTTAATGGAGGGAGGGAGGGAGGGAAGTCCCTCCAGGGTGAGTTTTTCAAAATTTTAGGGTACCTGTGAGTATATTTTGAAAACTAAAGGTACGTGGTAGTTCTTATACCAAAATATAGGGTATCCATTAGTAATTTTTTGTGAAAATATTTGTCCTCAAAAAAGATTATTTACCACTTATATAACCAAACGTAGGAAATTAAATTAAAATTTTCTTAAAATATTTTTTCTTTCAACTAAATAGATCTTATGACATACATTTTCTTGAAGAAAAAAATACAGAACAAAAATAAAAATCATTTAAGCCCGTACATGACACGAGTTAACATGCTAGTTTTAGATACTTTCCCCATCTTTTTACCTTCCCATTTTTCTCAATTTTACGTAATCCAAATGCACCCTAAGACTTGCAAGAATATGTTATTTTGAGAAACACACAAAAGTATAAACGAATATCTTGAAGCTCAAAATCGTACTTTATCCGTCCTAATATTACATTTTCAAATAAAGATATCCTCATATTTATCTGTACTTATACAAACATTAGAAATCACCCTAAATAAAACTAAAATATAGAGAAAAGTACTAAAATAGAACTTTCATGTTTTTTTTCTCGAAATAAGACTTTGCACTGTGGTAATGTAGCATTGTACATGTGCACAGTCCCAACATGTTGTATTGGAGCTTGGTTCTTGCGGGTGTGAGTGACGAACTATGCAGTGTAAGAAAATTTAGTGTGAGGCTTTTTAGGAGGTGCACAAAAATAAATTCGTGAGCCAGAGCGGACAATGTAAGAAAATAATGGTATGAGGCCTTTTGAGAGGTGTCCAAAAACAAATTCGTGAGCTAGAGCAGACAATATGATACTAATGCAGGGTTGGAGAAAGGGCACGTGTAGTCCCAACATGTGGTATCGGAGACCAGTTCTTGTGGGCGTGAGCGGCGGACTGTGTAGTGTAAGAAAATCTTAGTGTGAGGCCTTTTGGTAAGTGCCTAAAACCAAATCAATGAGCCATAGCGGACAATATGATACTAATGCAGGGTTGGGGTAAGGGCACATGCAGTCTTAATATGTGGTATCGAAGCCCAGTTCTCCCGGGCATGAGCGACGGACTGTCCAAATCTTAGTGTGAGGCCTTTTAGAGGTTCCCAAAAACAAATCCATGAGCGAAAGCGGACAATATGATACAAATGAGGGTTGGGGTATCGGCACATGCAGTCCAAACATGTGGTATCAGAGCCCAGTTCTTGGGGGCGTGAGCTGTGCACTGTGCAGTGTAAGAAAATCTTGGTGTGAGGTTGTTTGGGAGGTGTCCAAAAACAAATCTATGAGAGCTTGGCACAGAGCAGACAATATGATACTATTCTGGAGTTGGGGTAAACACAGAGTCCTAATATGTGGTATCAGAGCACAGTTCTTGCGAACGTGAGCGGTGGACTGTGGAATGTAGGAAAATCTCGGTGTGAGGTCTTTTGGGAGGTGCCCAAAAACAAATTTGTGAGCTAGAGCGGACAATATGATACTAATGCAGGGTTGAGGTAAGGGAACACGCAGTCGCAACATGTGTTCTTGCGGGCGTGAGCAGCGGATCGTGTAGTGTAGGAAAATCTCTATTTGGGGTCTTTTGGGAGGTGCCAAAAACAAATTCGTGAGCCAGAAGAGGACAAGATGATAATAATGCAAGGTTTGGGTAATGGAACGCGCAGTCCCAACATGTGGTATCGGAGGCTCATTCTTGCGGACATGAGCGTTAGACTGTGCAGTGTAAGAAAATCTCGGCGTGAGGCCTTTAGGGAGGTGCCCAAAAATATGTGAGAGCTTGACCCAGAGCGGACAATATGATACTAATGCGGGAGAAAAGTAAAAAAGGAATCCATTATTTTTTATTTCAAAAAAAAGGAAAAGACGTAAAAATAAAGAGAAAAGTAGAAATAACTCTCGAACCCGATGTCATATGATTCTTTCTCATGAGGTTTTGGGATCCCATAACGGGTAACATTAAGCCTTCTTATATAGAGGCACTAAGATCTTCACTTGAAAAAATTAATACTCTCTTTTACTCTTTTTTCCTATCTAAAAAATACCTCCACTTTTTATATGATATTCTCTACTCGAACAACGTGCAAAATCTCATGATTTTTAAAATAAGTTAATTTACAAATTAGTATAAAAGTAGAAAATAAAACTTACATATTTAAAAACTACAAACACGTAAAAGTTATCGAAAGACTATAAGCTTGTTTGTTCTATCGATATGTTCTGATTGGATTTGATATGACTTTATTAAGGTTTGATTTTCTTAAATATATATATAATATATTTAATATTATTATATTATTATTGTTACCATATTTGTATAGGTTTCCTAGATTGTCTCTCCTACCTTAATTAGGATTGAGACTTTTGTATATATACATGTACTCTCTTTACAATTTAATCAATGAAAATAATTCTTTTTCATGGTATCGGAGCCTAACCAAAAAACCCTAATTCTCCCTCTCTGACTTTCGGCCTCCCTCCTCCCTCGCCGAGACACCAGTGCCGCCGCCACTCTCCCTCTCTCTAGCACGGCCGGCCACCCCTCCTCTCTCTACCATGGCTGAAAGCGAGATCACCTCTCAATCTACCACCCAAAAATCTCCACATCTGGCTTTCTCTGTTTCTAATGTCAAATTACATGTCACTATTCAACTCAGTTTTTCTCAACCAAATTACAAGAAGTGGAGCCGCTTATTCCTCCTCCTTGCCCGGCGGTTCACCCTCCACGGATACCTTGACGGGTCTATTGTCCCTATCTCAAAAGATGATGATGAATGGTACCAACTTGACGCCATTCTCCAAGGCTGGATTCTTTCCACTATTACTGATGAAGTCTCTGATCTGGTTCTGACCTCCGCCTCCTCTACCTCTGCTCTCTGGAAGATGATTCATGATCTGTTTCACGACAACAAGCATGCTCGCGCCATGCAGCTCAAGCACCAATTCCGTACCACAGTCAAGGGATCCACCCCCATGGCCTCTTATTGTCAAGAACTCCGGAATATTGCGGATTGGCTGGACGACGTCGACGCCCCCGTTTCAGAGCACCAATTAATTCTTCAGATGTTACGCGGCCTCCCCGAAGAACTCCAGGCTCAGACCTCGTTCCTCCAATTTCAAGATCCCATGCCGAGTTTTCTCCAGGTCCGGTCGGCCCTCCTCCTCCTTGACCGACAACGGACCCCCCTGGGCAGCACCAGCAGCACGGCGCTGCTGGCGGGGCATGGCGGCAGCAGCTACGCAGGCGGACAGCACGGCGGGACTGGCGGGCGCGGCTCTCCTCACGGCAGCAACTCCGGCGGTGTGGGACAATTTTTTGGCAACAACTATGGTGATGGTTCCTCCTCCGGGCAGCGTGGTGGCTTTGGACACGGAAAAGGGCGCGGCAACGACAACCGGGGTTGTGGTCGAGGGCGCCAAAATAGCGGTTCGAGGCAACGACCACCCACGGACGGGCACACTTTCTGGAACTCACCGTACCCAAACCCTAATCCCGGGGTGTTGGGGCCCCGGCCCACCCCCGCACCCTACCCATATCATGCCCATGCCCATTATACAACCACCCCGCACCCCAACCCGTCACCCTACCCACCCACCTCCCCCCTACCCATCACCCTACCCGTCACCCTACCCCCAGCCTTACGGCAGCCCCACCCGCAACCTACCCGCCCCCTTACCCACCCACACCCACAGCCCTAGCCCACCAATTTGATACCCTGTCCCTCCGTGAACCCACATGGCTTATGGATACCGGTGCCACACACCACATTACCTCAAATCCAGGTACTCTTTCTCATGTCTCTTCTCAAGCTTTATATTCACCTCACTATATCACTATTGGTAATGGATCTAAGGTTCGCACTACGGCAGTTGGTAGCCACACCCTTCCCCACCACCCCTCCCCTCTCCCTAAATAATATCCTAATATCCCCCCATATTACTCATAATCTTATCTCTGTTCGCAAACTCACTCGTGATAATGACTGCACTGTTGAATTTGATGCTCATGGTTTCTCTGTGAAGGATCGTCAGACGGGGACCGTGATGTATCAGTCCAATAATGCAGGTCCTCTCTACCCGGTTGACCATCCAGCCTCTGCTCCAGCTCACGTCTCGTCCGTATATCATCAAACCTGGCATCGTCGTCTCGGCCATCCAAGTCCTGCGGTCCTGCGTGGTGTCCCTTCTATTTTTCCTTTATTTAAAAATTATCATCAAACTCTTTGTCATGCGTGTCAATTAGGAAAGCATGTGCGCCTCCCATTTTATTTTTCGAGTCGAGACTCTTATTTTCCTTTTCAACTTTTGCATACAGACTTATGGCAATCACCTGTGCCAAGTGTTACTGGTTTTAAATTTTATATGTTGTTGTTAGATGATTTTTCTCATTATTTGTGGGTGTTTCCTTTAAGACATAAAAGTGATGCTTTTACTCACCTAAATTCCTTTGTGGCATATGTGAAAAATCATTTTAATACAACAATAAAATCTGTTCAATGTGATAATGGAACTGAATACAGAATCTCACATCTTAAAAATATTTTTGCCTCTTTGGGTATTCTTTTCCGTTTTTCTTGTCCCCATACTAGCCAACAAAACGGACGCGCCGAACGTACCATTCGCACTATTAATAACACCGTTTGTTCGCTCCTCTTCTAGGCTCAACTTCCCCCTGAATTATGGGTGGAAGCCCTCTATATGGCCGCCTACCTCTTCAACATTCTTCCCACTACTGTGTTAAAAAACCGCACTCCTCACTCTGTTCTCTACAACTCCCCCCCACACTACTCTCATCTTCGCGTTTTTGGTTGCCTTTGCTACCCGAATATCTCCGCCACCGCTCCACACAAACTTGCACCACGCTCCTCTCATTGCGTCTTCCTCGGCTACCCCTCGAATCAACGTGGCTATCGATGCCTTGACCTTCAAACGAACAAAATCATTATCTCTCGCCACGTTGTCTTCGATGAGCACACTTTTCCATACGCCCACCCCCCTTACCCCTCCCGATCTTCAATTTCTGGACACCACCGATGATGGACCCAACCCCCTAACTCACCCACCTCACCCTCTCTCCCGTCCCTCGGCCCACCCCTCCAACCCGACAAACCCACCCCTCCCTACGGCCCAATCCACCCCTCCTCGGCCCAATCCACCCCTCCCTACGGCCCAATCCACCCCTCCTCGGCCCTCCTCGGCCCAATCCACCCCTCCCCAATCTCCCTCACCCACCCATGGCTCCTACCCAGCCCAGAACCCCCACGGCCCATCCCCCTCTCCTCCTCACAGCCCACCTCGGCCCACTTCCCCCCAACCCAATCCACGGACACCGCAGCCCAACAACCCCACCCGACACCCAATACTCACCCAATGCAAACCCGCTCCAAAGCCGGTGTCTTTTGTCCTAAACAAATTCTAAATCTTAACACCTCCGTCACCATCTCCCCGTTACCTCCAACCTACCGTAGTGCACTAAAAGATCCAAACTGGCATGTTGCTATGTATGATGAATATAATGCCTTGATAAAGAATGACACATGGGAATTAGTACCCCCCCTCCCCCTCACAAAACCTCATCACCGGTAAATGGCTCTTTAGACATAAATTTGGCCCAACCAGTGAGTTATCCAGGTACAAGGCCCGCTGGGTGGTTCGTGGTTTCAACCAACGTTTTGGCGTTGATTATGACGAGACTTTCAGCCCCGTTGTCAAGCCTGCCACTATTCGTGTTGTCCCCAGTCTTGCTCTATCTCGAGGTTGGCCCATTCATCAGCTTGATGTCAAGAATGCGTTCCTTCATGGCCAGCTGCAGGAGACCGTCTATGCCTGTCAGCCTTCTGGGTTTCAGGATCCCACTCGCCCTCACTATGTGTGCAAGCTTAAGAAGGCTCTATATGGTCTCAAGCAAGCACCCCGATCATGGTTTCACAGGTTTGCTGGCTTCATACAGACTATTGGGTTTAGAGGATGTAAGGCCGACACTTCTCTATTTGTCTTCTCTCAGCCCATGGGCACGGCCTATCTACTACTTTATGTGGATGATATAGTTCTCACAGCATCCTCGCCAGCACTACTACAGAGTCTCATTCAGCAGCTCAAGGATGAGTTCTCCATGACAGATATGGGCGATCTGCACTTTTTCCTCAGGATTAATGTTCACTGCACAGATTCTGGCCTCTTCCTCCACCAGACTCAGTTCGCGCACGACATCCTTGAGAGGGCAGGGATGGTTTCTTGTTGGCCCATCTCAACCCCGGTGGATACAAAGGCGAAGCTGTCTGCGTCAGCTGGCACGGCGCTCTCCGACCCCTCCCTTTACCGATCCATTGTTGGCGCGCTGCAGTACCTCAGATTCACTTGTCCAGACATCACATATGCAGTCCAGCAGCTCTGCCTACACCTCCATGCCCCGCACGACGCCCACTTTACAGCCATGAAGCGTGTTCTCTGGTATCTCAGTGGCACTGCCACTCATGGCATTTACTTGACAAGATCCGCCACCGACTATCTACAGGCTTATTCAGACGCTGATTGGGCTGGCTGTCCTGATACCAGACGTTCTACTTCGGGTTACTGCATTTTCCTCGGCGACAACCTTGTCTCATGGTCGTCTAAGCGCCAGGCCACTACTTCTCGCTCCAGCACCGAGGCGGAATACCGGTAGCAAATGCTGTTGCTGAAAACAGCTGGATCCGAAACCTTCTCCTTGAGCTCCAGCAGCCACTCCGTCGCGCCACACTTGTCTTTTGTGATAATGTCAGTGCGGTCTACCTTTCGTCAACCCCGGTGCAGCATCAGCGCACCAAGCACGTCGAGGTTGACATACACTTTGTGCGTGATAAGGTGGCGCTCGGTCAGATCAAAGTCCTGCATGTTCTGTCATCTTCTCGGTTTGCTGATATCTTCACAAAGGGACTGCCCTCACAGTTATTTCTTGACTTCAAAGAAAGCCTGGGTATCCGACCCCCAGCACTGCCGACGTAGCCGGGAGCATGTTAAATATATATAATATATTTATTATTATTATATTATTATTGTTACCATATTTGTATAGGTTTCCTAGATTGTCTCTTCTAGCTTAATTAGGATTGAGACTTTTGTATATATACATGTACTCTCCTCACAATTTAATCAATGAAAATAATTCTTCTTCAGATTTGATCTAGTCGGATCTGGTCTAATCTGGTGTTATTTTAGTTATATTCTATATCGTTTCTAAGTTGATTTGTTATGATCTACTTTCAATAATAATAAGTAATAAGTAACAAGAATAAGAACTTTTTATCTTCAACGTATTCTTATTACTTATTACTTATTCTTATTGGAATCAGATCAGAAATTACTTTATACTCCCTCCGTCCCTAAATAGATTACAATTTTTTTTCTCTCCTCTCGATAACTTTTATTTGTTTATGTAATTTCATTAAGTATTTGATAAAATAAAATATTCTTGCCACATCTTGTTTTGTAGATTTTTTGAAGTAGTTTTTTAATATGTAATTTTTATATCTTATTAATATACCAATTTGTAAATAAAATGATTTCAAAAAGTATAAAATTTTACTCCGTAACCCGCAATTTGTAATCAAATTAGGGACGGAGGGAGTATATAACTACAATCAAATCAGACTCAATCAATCAAAAGTTTTTCAATCAAATCAAAGCCTATTAAATCAGGTCAAGAGAACAAGTCCCAATTTGAAGAGAACGAGTTCTTATAGTAAAATGTAAATTATTTTGAGAGGGAGAGAGTATTGTCTAACATATCACATCATATTTATCTATTATTAATGTTACTATTGCATTATAAGACAAAATGAGAAAGTCAAACACAAAATGTAGTTTACTTAAATTTGCCAAAAGTCACCGGTAACTTCAATTCTTTCGTTGAAAGAGAGTATAAAATTAAAAACTAAAATTTATATATCTCAAAACCATACCAAAAAAATTTACACAATATATGATATTAGGAGTACAATATTATTTGGTCAAACTACAAATGAAACATGTAAAGAATTAAAATCTGAGTATAATTTAACCATATACGGAGTAAATGACAATACAGAATTAGACGTGGCAAATTAGATCCAACACCAATAATTCGAATCGAAAATCTGGAATCAAATATGAAATGACCCGAAACTGAAGAATTGAATTATAATTGAACACCCACAATAATTCATTTCAAACCCAAATATGATTAAACCCGAACCTATTATATCCTAACCGATTAAACCCAGAACTGATAAGACACGAAATCATTAGACCCAAAACCAAATAGATCCGATATTGATCAAATTAAAACAAATGAAACTTAAATCTAGTCAAACCTAATAACTTATTAGTATTAAATTTTTTAAATGAATTTGGAGAAAAGATTTATATTTTTAAATATGTTGATGTCTTTCTAAAAAATATATTTGAATTAAAGGTACAACAGCTTTCATGCGTAAATCTTTTACTCTCAGGTATATCAGTAATATCACTTAAACTAAGATAGTTGTTATGCATGCACAGAGTATATACGGAGTACAATTTATAGTTAGATCGTAACACACATTTTTACGTAAAAAAGGATATTAACAATGATAAACTCTGTATTGTTGATTTATCAGTATATATTCAAAATATATCCGAACTGATATATACCCGAACAGCTATAAACCGAAATCGATAAAAATCCAAACCAATATCTATCAGAAACCAATATCTAAGCGAACCGAAGCTGAATTGAAAATGAAAAAAAATCAAATCAAATTAAATCTGGAACCGAACTAAACTAATCCAAACTAATAACACATTTGAAAGGGACCCGAACCGGAATTCAACTGATTGACCCGATTGCCATGTCTATACATATTACATCTTTTGTTTTGAAATAAGGAAAAAAGGCTAAATTAGAAGTAAAAATGAAGAGTACAATAAGAGTATAATCCAAATAATGTAAATATATAGTACCAAAAAATATAGTAGGATAATATTATACAATGTCATAGTATCACACTATAAACTCCTATTTTGAAAATAAAATATGAAAATCTTATTTTAATAATATAAAGTTACTCCCTCCGTCCACAAATAAACTTTACGTTCACTATTCACAGGGTCAAACTTTATTCACTTTGTTGGCCTATTTTCGTCACCCATTTAATAAAATAATATAATAATGTCACCTCTAGTTTTGTAGATCTTTTAATATAGTTTTTTAATGTGTAATTTTTATTTTTCAATTCTACACCATTTTTCATATAAAATGATTTGAAAATAACTTCAGTCAAAAATCATAATGCGCAATATAAAATTTATTTGTGGACGCAGGGAGTATATTTTTGGGATTATTCTTTATTTGGCAAATTTTTTTCTAGAAACAAATTCAACCATATCTTTATTGGAGTAGTTGGGGAAGTGAAGAGTATTAAAGATGGGTAGTTGGCTCCATTTTTTTTACTCTGTATAAAAGATGGGTGGTTCCTTCCTGGTCCATTATCTCAATTTAATTTTTAGTAGCAATTGCCACTGTAAGTTGATGTGCAGAGGTCAATAACCCAAAAACTGGCAAAAATGCGCCAGAGCCGGCGTCACCCGCTAGCTAGTAGGCTCCTCAGAGGGGGAGGACCAATGAGGAGGCGGAGGAGAAGAAAAGAACGAGGCCAAGCAGAAAAGGGGCTTGCTTGCTTGCTTAGGGTTTTGAGACCACTCTCTGCATCTAGCGCACAAACTCTGATCTCTGAAGAGAGATCCAAAGGCACAAAGGGAAGCCATAGTGTCAGGCACAGGGGGGGTGGTGGTTCTTCTTCTTCTTCTTCATCAGGCCCCAGGAGGAGTTACAGTGATATGGTAAACCAGCCACCTCCATCCCCAGAACGACAAGAGAAACTTAGGCTACAAAGAGAGAGGGTGAGCTTGTTTTATGAATGCTTCAACGCTAATACCGTCTCCCGGCCACCACTCGTTCAGGTAATTAACTTATTAAACTCAGAGATTAAGCACTTTAATTTTACAAATCAGAATTATTAACAAATAAGTATTTTTCTAACCTTTTATCCATTCAATGTTTTTTTTGCCTCTTTTATCTCAGGAGATGCTCCCTCTTAAGGACTATTTGACTTTTAAAAGAACAAACATGCTTTGCTATGTCTCTATAGGACATCACAAATGTGTAAAATTAACTCAAGCAGAAGATATGGGAGTTGGTTTGAAAGAAAATGACGACGTTATGATACTCAATGCCTCTGATTCGCACCGTGACAATCTTTTACGATCTCTCATAAACCTCACGCATCTTCTATGTGGGTCTAGCATAGGACTCATACCATATGATCTCAAGCATCTCTTGAGATACTCGAGCAAAGTGCAACGTGTGAGGTATATATATTTCTTGACTATACGAAAATGTGGCTACTATGTTTAATACTCTGTATTTATTATTAAAACATCCGACACAATTATAATGAAATTGGCAAAAGAGAGTTATTTTATATGATTCATATTTTTTAAAGTATTTGTTTAAATTCAACATGAGCCTATGAAATAGTCAAAAGTTGTTGCATATATTATTACATAAAATAATGTGAATACTTAATTATTAAGTAATTGGAATATTCAAAGTGGTTTTTAACTAAAAGATAATGTTAATGCTTGTCCATTTTCTAGTATCTTCATAATGACCTATGAATACTACCCTCTTTTTAGTTTTGTTTTGTGATAGAAATACATGAAGTGACCCAACATTGTGAAAAAACAGAGAGTACATTTTACTCTTTTGTGTTACAAATATACTACCTTTAGTCCACAATACCTCCAATGATGTATGATTATATAACGAGAAAATAACCTCTATAGCACTAAAACAATGCCCAATTCTTTTAATAGCATTGGCATTAGTAAACTACTCCCTCCGTCCCAAAAAGATTTACATGTTTTGACTAAAGTTGAAATTAAGGGAGGGATAATTTTGTATTGACTTTCCAAAAATACCCTTGATGTGATGGGTAAAAGTAGAATGTGATGTGTAGATTATTAAAAAAAATGTATGATGTGATAGGTAGGGTTTGAAAAAGTAAGGGGTAAAAGTAGTTTTTTAATAGAAATGGGTAGGAGATTCTGGGACGCAATTTTTTTGAAAGGTGTAAATCTTTTTGGGACGGAGGGAGTATATGTTTTATTAATGCAGGGCCAATGAAATGACTTTATTGGCCTTTTCTTGTATGTGTAGTGCTTTACAATGGTGCAATGTTGTTCTTTTATTGAAAATTCATGAATGATAGTAGTGCAGTGCAATGTGTTGCTTTTGTTGTGGGTGTTTTTTGAACGACAAAAATAGGAAAAAAAGAGGTTTGAGAGTATTGGAGGGTAGTGATTTTTGAAAAATGGGTGGGATATTTTTTTTGCAACTTAGAATTTGAATAGTATTCTAGATTAAGCATAATATTCTGCTTTTTTTTTGGGTACGTAGAATTTGAAACTATTTGAGCCTAAGGTCCTTAATAATTGAGAATATTTGAGAGAATAGGTGGCAAATGATGTTGGGATGTTAAAATTCAATTGAAGATTATGGCAGTGGATTTTAGTTAATGCAGTAGTAAATGGATGATCCTAGGACAATGATGTTCTTGTATGTGTTTGGGAGTCCAGCCGTGAAGGGGAAAAAGAGCAGATTTGGGAGTCGGAATAAAAAAGAGGCTATTAAAAGGAAAAAAAGAGACTAGTGCTATTTAGGTAAACCTCTTATGTTTAGGTTCTATTTTGAGTAAATTTTACACATACAATCTATGTTTTATTGCAGGAAAAATGATGAATTCATCTTGCAGCACCCTGCATTATGGAACGAGATATCTGTTGAGAAGATGCTCCTAAGTCTGGATATAAACAATTCAATTACTACGGAGTCTAAACCCTTAAACAAAGTTGTAGCTCGGATTTCATTTTCTTGGAAAAAAGATTTTGAAAACTTGGTTATCAACAATGTCGTACTCAATCAACGTGGTTTTTATGTAACCATAAGAAAAATTTGGACTAACACTAAGTTTTGCCTTAAATGTGGTGATGAAATCGGAGGTTTTATACATTTAATGGGGAATATCTTTACTCATTTATATGATGAGTTAAATGGAGCGTCAAAGCTTATGGCAAAATCTCATCAAGCCAAGGCTATTTGGGAGTTCATGCATGCATTCAAACCAGACTTTTTGTGTCTCTCTACTCAAGCATCTTCTACGTTCCCAAATTTCGATGATATTTCATTCCATTGATGTGAGGTAACTATAATTATTTTTGTTACAGGTGCATTATAAAAATGGTATCTTTTTATTTCTAATAACTTGCAGGTTACATAATCATCTTTGTTAACTTTTGAGAGGAAATATAGTATAGTGTGATTTGAGTACAAACTAAAAAATGTTTTGATGTTTTCGAAATCAATGAAAAAGTTAAAACTCCATTACATTAACACAATCCCACTTCTCTAGCATGCACTATTACTTAGCCATTGATGCATGACAAAAGATTTTTTTTTTAAATTTGAGATTGTGGACATTGATTCTTATTGATGGAAATAACTCAGAATAGATGAATGGTTGCTTTGTTGAGGAATGAGCGTTCTTGGTGAGGAGATCATTAGGAGCTGTGATTTAGCGAAGGCTACTTTTGTAACATAATCCATGACAAAATTTGATTTAGGACCTGGTTTGTTGTAACAAGAGAAACAAGACATTTTAACTACAAAAGTATGTTTGTAGTTAGAGTGCTTCTATGGTCTACCTTGGGTGCATATCATTTTTGTGGATATTCTTGAAAAATAATACTCCATCCGTCCCATTGTCTTTGTCCACTTACCTTTTGGCACACCATCTAATGCACTTCTTTAATCCATTTTATCTTGTAATTTGTATATTAAAAAATTATAGAAATTATATATTAATAATCTATATGTTAAGACAAATCAAACAAGATCACACATGACTATATTTAGGCTTACACATTGAGAGAATTTGATGAGTCAAAATGCTTAGATGAACAGTTCCAAAAGTTAAATGTGGATAAAGACAGTGGGACGGAGGTGGTAAAGAACGTTTTATTGATTGAATAATAGAAGAGGAATACAAAGTATGTATTTATAGGTGGAGGAATATATATTCTAGAATCCTCCACATTAATGACTAATTATATAAGGTAATATTATATAATAATAACTCTAACTATAATAGGTAACAACCATAATTATAATATCTAATATTAAATATATTATATACTCTGTAATTGATATATTTAACATGCTCCAAACGTCCTGAACGGTGAAGGTTGAACGCCAACTTTACTTGAATCGTGATCAGAATTGTAATCAGAGGCTAGAGGCATATCTTCGGCTAGAGTAGACTGAATGCATCCGGCCTAGAAGAGAAAAAGAAAGATTACCAGGAAAGAGATGTGAAGGCGCTGATGAGGAGAGGAGAAAAGCCGCTGCGAACAGACTCATGTTGCTAACGTCGAAAGAGGGAGAAGGTTGACGCGCGCTGGAGTCGTGCGCGACTGGGTTAGAGAAGGAACACAAGGAATGAGGTACTGCCGGAGATGCATGTTGACCAAAGATCTACCCACTAATTGTGCCTCATGTTACTCTCGAGTGAACAGGTGCCAGGGGATGCATGCTGACCAAAGATGTTGGCGCCAGGAGAGGCCAGTAGTTTGGTGGAGTAGGAATTGATTTAGACCTCTACTTTTTTTAAAGTCGTTGGACAACAAAAAAACTAGAAAACTTTGTAGTTTCAGGAGATGGTGAAGAATTTGGGTCAGAGGAAAACAGTGATCCGGCGGGCGGCGGTTAATGGTGGTGCCGCCCGCCAGAAGCGAAAGCGGAGAAATTTAGGTCACCAAGAACGGTGGCTCCGATATCATGAAAAATAATAAAGAACGTTTTATTGATTGAATAATAGAAGAGTAATACAAAGTATGTATTTATAGGTGGAGGAATATATTCTAGAATCTTACACATTAATGGCTAATTATATAAGGCAATATTATATAATAATAACTCTAACTATAATAGGTAACAACCATAATTATAATATATAATATTAAATATATTATATAATTGATATATTTAACAATTCTCACATAAAAAATCTTTCACTATTATTTTTTCATTAAAAAACAAATACTTATTTAAGTAGTAAGAAAATGTTTATTTTATTCATATGTAGGTTTATGGTGGATCTTAAGTCCACTATAAAATTTGCCTTGTTATCAAGGCTATGCATAACTTTAAACTATGTCTTACGGAGTACTAGTTTTTAAGGTCATGCATACCTTTAACAATGCTTGGTGTCCTTAAGGTTCTGCACACCTTCAAAAGCATTTCTACTGTTGTTTGTATCCATACTTCTAAATTCTAATCCATATTTACTGTTTATTATAAGGTTAAATTATGTTTGCAGTTTTTAAATGTTTGTTTTTTAAGGCCCCGTTTGGTACACGGAATTCTAACTATGAAATTGGAATTGAGGACTTCAATTCCAATTCTGGTGTTTGGTAGCACAAAAATTATGTAGATTTGGAATTGATAGTGCAAAAATGAATTGGAATTGGCAGAATTCAATTCTATGGAATTGAATCCCATGAAATTTCAATTCCAATTCAATTTCAATTCCAATTCCATCAATTTCGTATACCAAACGGACCATAAGGGTAAATTGTGTTTTCTCTTGATTATAAGAACATCCCTAGTGGTGAGAAAAAGTTTGTGAACTTCTGATGTGGCAGTTTTATTTTGTGGATGGTTTGCAGTTTTATTTGTTCATTGCAATTTTCAAAACATTGTCAGTAGGCATGCAATCAGGTCATTTTGTTTCATTTATATTATAACATGTATTAAAATTGATGTGGCTCAAGATTTCCCTAAGCAGACATGTTTCTTATTCTGGTGACCAGTAGCTTGAATTGCCTTTCTTCTCTCAGCTTTCTTTTGCTTTTCTAAAAGAAAAGTTTTTTTTTTCTTTATGCAATTTTAAGGGAGAAAGACCAAAGTAGGACTAAAACATTGAAAACATATCAAAATAGGACTTCCATGTTTTTATTCCCGAAATAGGACTTACATTACCAAACATGGTCATATACATTACCAAAAAAGTATAGTAATCTGCACATGTACACTGCCACATTACCACAATGCAAAGTCACATTAACACAGTGCAAAGTCATATTCCGGGAAAAAAAACGAAAGTCCTATTTTGGTACTTTTATCTATGTTTTAATCCTATTTAGGATAATTTCTACAATTTTAATGAAACAAACCTTTTCACTCAGTGTAGGTAACTGGTGAATGAAATAAACTTTTCCCTTCACATGAGAAGAGAAATAGAAAGCTTCAAACAATGAGTTTTTTGGTTTCAGATCCATACATTCCCCTTTAAGACTCTGGTAGAAAGTTGATAAATGTGTGGGCTATAAGCGATGGTGACGTGGATGTTTTGGCCAACCAAATAGTTTAACGAATTGTGTAAACGATTTTAGATTAAAGTTATTTCGTGATATACCAAAATATTTTAATCAAATAAGACGTTAATAAAGAACAAACACTTTGAATTCGCACCTCAACCATACCAACGAGAGACTCTTTTCATAGAATCAAAAATAGAAGACCAGACATGAACGTTCGCGTAAACATGCAATCACTCGCACGTAGAGATAGACACGAAAGTGCTGCGAATGTTCGTGCAAAAAGTTTTCTTAAGGTATTGGACTCCGTTGACAAAAATCTGAAGCTCTGCCCCTTGGACCTGCCAGAGGTTGCCGCCCCCGGATTCCTGCTATGAATTTGTAATATCACTGAACGAGTGTGCACTCCGTACCTCCTAACTCATTTGACAACACCTATTAAAATTCTTGTCTGATTTGAATAAAAATTAATCACACAAAATAACCGATGACACTAAAATCATCAATACTTAACCAAAACATCAACTTCGCTGAGGCTATGCAAGAAGTGGAAAAAAATAAGGATTGCAAATGGGTGAGAGAGGAAAACAGACGTGGTCTTCATTGATGGTGCAAGAAAAATAAAGTGTCCTTGATCCTGAATATGTTATCCCTTGTTTTTTATTTATTATTTATTTTTATTGGAATCAAATTAGTTCACACCAAATCAGATCAGAAACATCTTTAGATATAACTACATTTAGATCAGATCAGATTAAAAATTATTTCAATCAGATTAGAACTATTCATCAGATCAGGTGAATAGAACACCACCTACATGACATTATACAGCCCCCGGGTCTATCACAAAACAGAAAGTAAATATTACTACAAGACCCCATTTGTAATTTGTAAACCCTCAAGGTATTATTTATTTTTTACGGTATACGAGTTCTCCACGTCCCTTCCTCGTTGCAGTATGCAGATATCTTTACAAAGGGTCTCCCAACCGCAGTCTTCCCAGATTTTCGGGATAGCTTGGGAGTTCGGCAATCCTCACCAGTGCCGTTGGGAGCCTGTTAAATATATTGTTTCTATATTTAATATTGTATATATGTATATAGTAGTTACCATTCATGTATAGATTAATTGTGTTTCCTAACACAATTAGGATACTCCTAGTATATAATCCCTTGTAACATTACATTATGATTATTGGAAAATAATCCCTTAGCCTATTTTTAGACTACAGTCGTCTACACAAAAACTTTTATTTGCAGCCACCATTGTATTCAGGGGCAGAGCCAAAGAGGAGCAATTGACTGCAATTGCAGTCACTCCAATTTTTATTTTTTAGTGTGTGTGTATATATATATATATATATATATATATATATATATATATATATATATATATATATATATATATATATATATATATATATATATATATATAGGGGGGGGGGAGAGAGAGAGCAGAGCAGAACATAGCGGAGCAGAGAAGTGGGGCAGAGACTGTATAGTGGAGCTCGAGACGTGCCACATGACCCACATCAATTGATAATATGATTTTTTTTTCTACTAATTTTGTGTTATTTTTAATATCTATTGTTTTTTATTAAATTAATACTCTCTCCGTCCTGGAGTATTCGTCCAGTTTTTTACGAAGATTATGCTCAAATTAATAAATTGTTTTTTTATTAAATTAATATGAAGATTATGCTCAAATCAACACTTGTTTTATAAATTAACAGTTTTGATGAAGAAATTGAGTGCATGCATAATATTTCTTAAAATACTTATATTTAAATTATATGAATGTTAGCTTGACATAAATTCATTACTTTTTTAATTGTTTTTTACTCCGTATTATTTTTTTATATAAATATTTGGGGCACGACTCCCGAGCTCTCGATATAGCGCACCCACTACCCCTAAATCTTGGCTCCGCCACGGATTGTATTATATTTTCCGGCTATAATCTTGGCTTTCAAGAAATTAACTTTGAACATATTTAGAGTCTCATCTAAGTAGTCATCTTAATTACTTACTATTAGTGAAATCTCTCTATTTACAAGAGCAGCAGGAATATATTCCCGCTTAAATGTCTGGATGGACGGTTGCATGTTATGGGTCGGGTCAAATAAAACTGCCTTCAGCAACCTCCCCACTATTTCACTACCCAAGCACATCTGCACAACACATTTGTCTAAAAAAACCACTTCGTAGAATCCCTAATCCACGCATGAGGATCCGCACAAAAATTAGATCTGAGCCAACAGCAGATCCCTAGCCCCAGACGGACGACAACGGACGAAGCATAGAGATGTCAGAAGCAGGTCCTGCGTCTCAATTTTTGTCTCAGGCGAACGGGAATGGGGCGGAATCTGATGGGGCGATTTCGACTCTAGACGGATTAGTGTGAAAACATCGAAGGAAGCAGGGTCAGAGATTTTAAGTTCCAATTTTATTTATTTTTTTGATTATGATTTAATTTTCACATCTATTAATTTCAATTTTTATAAACTTTATTCTCTGTTTTTGATTAATTCGGGTGTTTCATTTCAATTTTCTTTGTAGTGAATGTTATAGTTATAATTATAAGTGGTGGCTTTGTTTCAATTTTTCATAAATCATTCTATTATTTTCGTGGGTGTTGCAAAGGTACCACCATCTCCACAGCCACCTCCTGCAGGGTACATGATTTGTCCATAAAAAACCATCTCCTGTCATTGAATTTAAAACTTTTAGACCAGCATGGAATTTCAGGTTCTAGAACTTAGATGGCACGAGGAGTGGGCAGGACTCTTTAGATGCATCAGTTTGGAAGATACACATGTATTATTAACTTTTCTCTGAGTGTTTCATTTTTGAATGTTTCATCGATAACAAGTTTTTGAATTTGACTATTAGGGAGAAACATGCACAGAAAAGAATGAATGCTCTTCATAAGCTAGGGTTGACACTCCAGCATTCTTTGCCCATGATAAGTTCGGGAGGAGTGGCGAGATCTCATCTTCTTCCATCTTACAAAGGGACATGCACAAGAGTTTCAAAATCTTCAATGGTGAGAAATCTCACTTTTAGCATAGGATTTCTGTATCTCCATTGTGATTCAGTGTTTTGTTGAAGAATTTTTAGAACCCAAAACAATTTCAGTTTAATTTTTAGTTTAATGTTAGATCCAAAGTGAGATGTAAGTTTATTTATAGGAAAATCTATTGACGAAGTTGATTTTTCTCATAGTCTTCCTCAGTTTTTAGCCTTCGTTCATGTTCAAATTTTAGGGTCAAACATTAAACATTAAACATTAAACTAAAAACTGATACAAATTTTATGAATGTAATTTTACCAAAAACTAAAATATTGGTAGGATGACATAAGAGTGGATAAAGGGAGTCATGTTCTTCATTTTTAAAATAAATATTTTCTTTTGACAAGCTAAACAAAATTATTTTAACTCAGTATACTTTTACATTATTGTCACTTATTCATTAAGATCATACAAATGATATTTTTTCTTGACATAATCAAATTATTTTACTTAATTACACTTTTTCACTATTGTCTGTTATTCATTATGATGGAGAGCAAGGATACAAACGACTCAGGTGGTTGGACTTTTGTGTTTGGGAACAATCTTGCTGATGATGTTGATTAGCTGCAGTATTTCGTGTTTACATTTTTCTATTCTCACCATTTTTCTTCTAAAAAATATACATATGACTCATTATCCATTTAAACAATCTTCATTTAGAAATATTGGATTTGAAATGATCCCATTATATTTTGATGTGTTGTATACCTACAGAAGTTAAGGGTTGTTTGCATTGGTGTTTTTTAATTGTAACAAGAACAATATGAGTTGAAATCCAAACCTTTGTTCATAAGTTGAACAAGTACATTACATGTGGTACTGATGTGTATAATTGTGTTTGCCACATTTATAAATAACCTCCTAATCTGATTGTAAGAGTTATATGAGCAGTCTTTAACTTTATTGAGTTGTTTAAAGAAGCATCAGACCTTGATCCTATTTTGATAGGCTTGGGAGTGAATAGCCCGAAAGTAAATAGGACTAAAGGATCTACAGATCCTCTTGATGTTATACCTGCAAACATCAACAATGACTTTTCTCTACAAACTGGAAGGTCATCTAGGTCTTCTTTCTTATCTAGGGGTGTGGGTGGGGGTCTAGAGGTTTTGGTATTGAACTCAAGATTTTCGTATGTGTGCAGGAATGTGGTACATGATAGTGATAGCCTTGAGAACGGCGAGCATGAATTTGGTATGCCTTTATTCTCAGTTTTGCTTTATGTTTATGATGGAAATTTTCTGACGCTAACTAGCTGGATGAACCCCAATTTTGGCAGAAATTTTATTGATTTGATTTGATGTTAAGGTGAGGAAGATACTCATGTAAATATGTCATTACAATTGATGAAAGGCGAACATATGAAATAGTCCATGTCAAAAGTTCAAGAGTTGTATTGCAATATATTTTATGGGTAAAGACTTGATTGCAATCAATCAATACTTTAGAGGTGGCATCTGTGTGGATAACGTACCAAATCGTTTCTTTTTATTTTGGACTCCCTACCTCAAGTATATGTCATACGGAGATCGAGTGAGCAAACTAGATGAGTCGATTGTTTGGTTTGGAGATTCTTTCTTGGTTGTATATAATTTGTTCTTCTAAAGATACTCCATTTTCCGGCCTTCGTGTTTTTACTTTTTTCTTTTTTTTTTAATTCTAGACCGTTTTAAGGAATGTTCATTTCTAAATATTAGATGTATGTACTACAAACATATTATCTTCCTTTTTTGTGTTTCACTTTTTCCTTTTCAAGGCACGAAACAAACATATTATCTTCCAGTGTATAATTATTTCTTATTTATGCAATATAAACAACTTTATTTTCTTCAAAAAAATTTTCTTTCCGTGCAACGCACAACTATAAAAAAAAGTCTAGGCAATTTTTATCGCATGTTTGCCTACTATTTAAAAAACCAATCTTTAGTCACGATCAACTTTATGTTGCTATCTCCCGTGTAACAAATCTTTAGTCACGATCAACTATTTAAAAAACCAATCTTTATCTCCCGTGTAACAAATCTTTAGTCACGATCAACTATTTAAAAAACCAATCTTTAGTCACGATCAACTTCATGTTGCTATCTCCCTCCATCCCAAATTAAATTGTATGTTTATTATTCATAGGGTCAAACTTCATTCACTTTCTTTCTCTTTTTTCGGGAGTCATTTGATAAAATAAAACAGTCATGTCACTGCTAATTTTGTAAATCTTTTAATGTAGTATTTTAACATATAATTTTATTTTTAATTCTACACCATTTTTCAGATAAAATGACTTGAAAATAATTTATCCAAACATCGTAAACCGAAACAGGCAATATTAATTAGAACGGATAGAGTAATATAAAGCCATATAATTTAAAACGTCAACTCCACGAGATAATGGGATAACTAACTGAAGTACGCTCGTGGACGAGGAGGAGGCTCACGACTCTACGACGGGAGTTGCTACGACACAAAGGCCATGTCGAAATACGCGCCCTCCAAGGCGTTATGATGAGTACGTTTAGTGATATTATTTTATTACTCATTAAATTCTTTCATGTAATTAGATTTTGTTGGGTGGGCAAAATATAAACCCCTTCAAGGGTTTTCTTTTCGGTTCTTTCCCCTTGTCGCTTTTTTTTGAACCGACATGTTAGAAAACGTAGTGTCTAGGTCGGGGATCTCTATAGCCTATAAATAGAGGCCTCCCAAACGTACTCAATAATAAGAATTCAACTACTTCCATAACTCTTCTCTCTCTCTCTCTCTCTCTCTCTCTCTCTCTCTCTCTCCTTACCCTACTCTCACGTTTCCCTCAAACCTCTCTGGTTGTCAACTTCCTCCTGCCGGCGTAAAAGGGTGGTAAGGGGGTGTATCACTAACTCGTGAAGTTGATAATAATAATAATAATAATATTGATTGGATCTGATCTAATCTAATTGGATCTGATCTGATTGGATCTAATCTAATCGAATCTAATTGGATCTGATCTGATTGGATCTGATCTTATTGAATATTATATTATGTGGTCTGATCTGATCTGGTTTTAATAAAATAAGTAACAAACAGAAAAAATATGTTGAACGGAATGCAACCTAATTCATTACATTTTTTCAGAAACGTCATTACATAAGTTGTGAAAACAGTGCTACAATATTTTCTCCGAAAAGTTACTATACCACGAGTGTAATTTTTTTAACAATTCGGCATAACTTTGTTTGGAGAGAATTAGGGGTGGGCGTGAAATCCGTTCCCGTGAGACCATTCTGAAAAATCCCGGATCCGTTTTGTAACTGTACCGATATATTGGGACACATTTTTTTGTCCCGAACCCGTTCCGTCCCACTATCAAATGGGACAGCTTAAATTTATACCGATCCGTCCCGTTTCATATACTCTACTAATATATAATACTAATTCTAGTCCAAAATCCAAATACACTCATTCTTAAATTAATTAGGTATTTAATTAAATTAACTTCATGAGATTGAAATTTATTTATAGAAATCATCCTAAATAGGATTAAAACATAGAGAAAAGTACCAAAATAGGACTTTCATGTTTTCTTCCCAGAATAGGACTTTGCACTATGGTAATGTGACTTTGCATTGTGGTAATGTGGCAGTATACATGTGCAGATTACTATATTTTTTTGGTAATGTATATGACCATGTTTGGTAATGTAAGTCCTATTTCGGGAATAAAAACATGGAAGTCCTATTCTGGTATGTTTTCAATGTTTTAGTCCTACTTTGGTTTTTCTCCCATTAATTTAGACCCGTTGCACTCATTGTTTTTTGTTGGATAACTAGATGTTTCTTTTTTTTGAATGAAAATTTACCCTCTTCCCCTTCTTATATTTGCGATTAGGACAAAGTACGACGACCCGAATCTGTCCCGTTTTATTCCGATCCCGAATTTTATGGGACAAACCAGGATAAGATTGTAATATGAACCGTTCCAGACCGTGGGACAACCTAAAATCCGGACCGTCCCAATCCGTGCCCACCCCTAGATCAAATTAGGACTAAAATATGTTTCATATACTAAAACAAGACTTAAATATTTATACTTCCTCCGTACCGCAATAATATGATGTTCAACTTATAATACTCTTTTTATATTCCCAAAATAAGGTTTCAATCTTTATATCATGTAAGCTTTAGATCATTTCTGTCTTCTCTGTACAATTTTCAATCACTTAATTGTGTTTTTTAATCTTCATACACTTTTAATTCTGGAAAATTAAAACAGGATGCATGGATCAGAGTACCAAAATATATACTCTCTTCATTCCACAATGGATGCCACTCTCTGAATGTGTGAAATCTCATCACTTTTTAAATCATTTTAATTATAAATTAGTTTAGAAATGAATTAAATAGTATAATTTGCATTGTTCAAAAGTACATAAAAAATACATCTACAAAACAAGAATTGTTGTTCCGATAGTTTAAGTCCAATGTGGTTAGATCTTTTATTACTTGTACTTCAATTTTTTCTTTAATTACACCAATGCATGTTAGATTAAATAGAATGAATAAAAAGCTAGTAAACTTTGTGTCAAGAATCCAAATGAAGTGTAATTAATAATAAAAAATAAATGCAAGGGCTTGTAATTAAGATGAGATGAGATGAAGGGCACTCATATGTTTAGGTGGAAGAAAGGAAGGAATAAATTTGGAAGTGAGTGTGTATGTGTTACTTCCTCCGTTCCTTTAACCCCTTCCCATTTTGATTTTGGGTAAAAATAAGAAAAGTGTAATTTTGGTTAACTTTCCAATTTTGCTCTTAATGTGATGAGTAAAAGTAAGATATGATAATTTGGTTATTAGTGAAAGAGTATGATCGGCGATGCGACATGTAGGGTATGAAAAAGTAAGGGTAAAAATGATTTTTTAATTGAAAGTAAAAGTGTTTTAGGGAATTGGGAAAAATGAAAGGGAAAGGGGTAGAGTAGTTAATAGTCCAATGTAAGAGTCAAAGTTGGAGTCAAAGTCGGAATTCTTAGTATGCCCTAGAATTTAGGAAACAAAATGCAAAGTACTGTATATATATATACACACGCATACGTGAGTGAGTGTGATCCCACTAGGCTTGCCGACAAACAAAGAAAGAAAGAAGAAAGAAGAAGAAAGAATGGAAGACGTGGGAGCGGTGTTCCGGAGGATGCACAAGATGGATGACGACGACCAAGACATCGTGACTTTCATCCGGCAAGCCATCTCCGTCGCTTCCGTCGTCGCCCCCGACCAACTCAGGAACCAGAGGACCCACATCCTCAAACTCCTGTTCAACGACGATGATCATCATCCTCAAGTTGCTGCTCATGTTTCCCCGCGGCCGGCGCCGGACAATAACAACCAGAAGAACATCAACATCATGGACAAAAAACCGGCCGCCGCCGCAGCTATTTCTTGTTCATCAAGAAAGATAAGGATCAAGATTCTCAAGAAGAAACCCCATGATGAATTATGGGCCGCCGCCGCCTTCAATACTAATACTCCGAGGCAAGAAGCCGGCGCCGCGGAGAATAAGCTGCTGGAAACCGCCAAGAGGAACCTGAGCCAGCGTTACGCGGAAGTTGCGGAAAACAAGGCCAAGAGAAAGATTCAGTGCATCGACGCTTCTGAAACCATGAAGCTTCTCTCCCGCGACCTCAACAGAACCACTACTGCTCCAAACCCTAAAAGGAGGAGGACGATGGTGAAGACGACGATGATCAACAACAACAACAAGAACATGATAATATGAGGAGTTCATGATCAACAATTTAATTAGTCCACTACATATTTTACTCTTTCTTGTTTACATGTAGACTACTTTGTGAGGTTGAATTGACTAGTGATTGCTTTAATGATGTAATTAAGAACTACATGCGGCTTGATCCCAGAATTCGTATCATTTGTTAGACTCGGTACGTAGGCAACCTCCATTATAAGGTTCAGCTGTGATTTTAATAAAATAAACTTATTCATTGTTTCTGTATATATTATTGTCTTTATTTCTATTTTGGAATTGAGAGTATTCTTTTCTTTACTCTAATAAGGTTCTGTGATCATGACATTGAGAACTAATGTCATTGTGTAACATTGAATACCTACATAGTGTTCTCTTGGGTCTGGATCGGAAGTTATTCCTTGCACATTTGGCATTTTGAGAAAAGCGGCAATAGAGGAGGAACCACATTTGGACTAAACAAAACCACATTTGTCGGTGACTGATATCATCTTGTAACATTGATTTCCATTGTAAAGGGAATGGAGCTCTTTTCTTTACAATTGTTATTTCATATATTCGAAAGTGACAAGTGCAAAACATAAGTGATGTTTTAAACTATTACAACAAATAAATACTACCTCCGTCCCACTCTCTTTGTTCACTTACCTTTTGGCACACCATCCAATGCACTTTTTTAATCCATTTTATCTTGTAATTTATATATTAAAAAATTATAGAAATTATATATTAATAATCTACTCCCTCCGTCCCAAAAAGTCTTTCCTGTTTCATTTTTTGCGCATCCCATAAAATACTTCTACCGACATTTAAACTGCCCAAAATTTACAACATTTCTTGTTTATTGTGGGTAGAAGTTATTTTGAATTTTTTTTGGCATTCAAGGCGGGATATAAGTGTTTTATGGGATGCGCAAAAAATGAAACAGGAAAGACTTTTTGGGACGGAGGGAGTATATGTTAAGAAAAATCAAACAAGATCACACATGACTATATTTAGGCTTACACATTGAGAGAATTTGATGAATCAAAGTGCTTAGATGAACAGTTCCAAAAGTCAAAAGTGGACAAAGAGAGTGGGACGGAGGTAGTACTAGCAAACAAGACACTCCATCTACATAGCATTCCAACATCTCATACCTGAGCTGCGATGAGTTTGATTTCAGATTTTGGAGGCATAACAAAATCTTCTTCGTTCTACTGCTGCTTCAACACTGGAGTATGTACATACTGAGCAAAAATCACTTCATTCAATAATTATGTACAAGAAGCGAACCAAAGCCGAAGATGATAAAGGGGAATGCCGTATACGAGACAGATTGGAGGAATTATGGATAGACCATAGAAGGGGATAGTGTAGAGACAGTCGAGCACAAAGGCACCATAATACATGCATGCTTTGAACTGTAGATGAGAGGGGTAAACCTTGATAGACCAATTTGCATCAGTCTATACGACCAACGCATTTGTTGAACTAACATATCGCTGAGGTTCGTTGTGGAAGTCCCTAATAAGAAACATGGCCTGGCAAGGTCATCAATCAACACGGAAACACACCCGTTGTAGTGCAATTGAAGGCTTGTTAGGGCATCCTCCATAACAGTGAAATATCGGAACCCAATCTGCCATTTAATGAAACAAAAACTATATTAGAAGAAGATCGATTAGTGGTTGGTTGTCCCATAGACACGGTAGAGACTTGCCTGTTTACCCCATTGCGTGCCAGTGTCGTAAGTGGAAAAGGCCAGCAATTGAAGCTCCTTTTGCAATGCATCACAGGACTTTCTGTCTTCAGCCTAATGTACAAAGAAGCAATTAAGGCAAGGCAGTTCTGAAGCATTTTCAATTCTATTTTGTTATAGAAACACAAAAACCACAGAGATTTCATGCTCAATAATTAAGAACAAATCAATTCTACTAGAAGCAAAACATTTCACAAACATATCGAAATATTTAAAACCGATTATCACGAACCGAGCCATTCAAATCTATATACGGAGTATCATGTTGTGCTTTTTATACATAATTATACTTTTATTTTAATATTTTTTGAGTGATGCATGTTCATTTTTGGCATGGTTTGAGCATAAGATATTGTATAGTATTGTTACGTTTCAAAATGGAATTATACCGAATGGTTTTGGGGTTAAGAAAACCCTCTAGATAGGAACAAAACATACTCCCTCCGTCCACAAATAAACTTCCCATTCATTATTCACAGGGTCAAACTTTATTCATTTTGTTGCCCTATTTTCGTCACCCATTTGATAAAATAATATAGTCATGTCACTTCTAATTTCGTAGATCTTTTGATATAGTTTTTTTAATATGTACTCCCTCCGTCCCTCATAGATCTTCTCAATAGCCCTTTTTCTTTGTCCACAATAGATCTTCTCATTTCATTTTTTAACAATTAAAATACCACAACTACCCTCACTTTATTTATTACACCTCACCCACCTCATTTAATACACTCCACCCATTTTTCATTAAGGGTATTATGATAAACTTTCACATTTTTTCAACTCTCCTTAAAAACCACCAAAAGTCAAAATGAGAACATCTTAAGGAGACGGAGGGAGTAATTTTTAAAAAAAATTTTTACACCATTTTTCATATAAAATTATTTGAAAATAAATTCAGTCAAACATCGGTACGCGCAACGAGAAGTTTATTTGTGGACGGAGGGAGTATATATATACCATAATGACTAAAACATAATGACTTTCTCAATATAGGACCATATGTTTCTATTTCCCAATGTAGGACCATTGGTCATTATCTATTAGTCATTATTCAACTAAATGTCCAGCATCACCTTGGACATTACTCTTCTCACTAGTCATTATTAAGTCCTATTTAGGGAATAAAAAAGTTTAAGTTCTACATTGAGAAATGAATTATGTTTTAGTCTTATTCAGTGCAAATATCACTATTAATATACGTATAAAGTACCACGAGCACCAATGCTCCATTCTTAGACCTTATCCCGATCTAATACGCAAATCTCTTTCTGCCCCCCTCAATATACTCAATTGCCTCTGTCACCAATTCATACCTCCATCGTCGCTGTCGCCGATTCACAATGCCATCGCCGGCGCCGCCATGCACCCCTACCCTTTGTTCCTCAGTACACTTCAATCGCCGCTCCCACTACCTAATCAATGTGAAATTGCCGCCGCCGCCATGCACTCCCGCCCATCACAGACTTTAACACCCCGAAGACCGGTATCCCTAGCTATCACATCATACTTTTTCACTAGTAATATATCTCTTACATCTTATTCATATCTACCACATAAAAGGCAAAATTGGAAAATTAACTACATATATGCACTCTTTATTTCTCTCATTAGTCAAAATAGGAACCGTTTTGATTAATAGAGGGAGTAATAATAAAGAACAAATTAAATCTACTCTACCAGGAGCAAACCATTGCATATAATGTTTTCTCATAAAAATATTCTTTACTTTATTTTTAAAGCAATAAAAGAATGACTCGCAATTCTTCTCCTTTAATTCCTTTACGAAAATTCTTATACTTCGTATAGTAATACAGAATAGCATAAAAGTTTTCACTTTTCTTAAACATCGTAAAAGTCGGACAAGAACATCTTTTACGGGATAGTAGTGGCGTGGTAATTGTGCGCGCAATACACTTTTTTTTACCTAAAGCTTAAAATATGAAACTGATATCAAAATGAGATTGTTTATTTCTATCTCAAAAATAGAGTATTTGGACTGTAAATATCATAATTTGTATTATATTTAACATTTCACATTTTTTGTTGGCATTATATGTTGCCATTCTTTGGCATTTTAAATCGTATTTTATATTGAAACATTGAAACTTTTATTTTGTAGTCTTAATTAGATATTCTTCAGGGAGTATAAGAGATTCCAAGTTTAAAAACAATGCATGCGTTTTAATACTCCCCTAGTGTTAATCCCGTGATTCGCACGGACTCGTATATATTCTAAATTTTTAAGATTCTATAAAAATAATTTTAGTTGTTTTAGTTTTCTGATAGTGAAAAAATATGTTTTAAAATGATGGAATATATATTGGTATGTTAATATAAAAACAAACAAATTCTACAAAATTAATGGTCATTGAATTAAGTACTAATAAAAATAGTTTTAATTAATAAAATATTTTAATAAAAAGTGGATTAATTAAATAATGATACATCATTAGAGAATGTTTATGTGTCATAATGTCACTTGTCAGTTGTCACCATTCAATTAATTATTATCACATATGTGATAATCGATTATCACGCTGTGCTGAATCAACTGAGGAGTCCAGCGTGACCTGATAGTCGATTGTACTATCCTGTAACTCGATTATCAAGGCACGCTGATTCCCATTTTATCAGTTTGTTTGTCATCAAAACGTTGGAAGTTTTAGAAATGAATGTTTACATTTCCAGGTTAAATAATCGATGAACTTACAAGGTTTCAAAACGTTTATATTAACGAGTACATAATGGAGAGGTCCAATAACGAAGAGTCATGATAACGTGGACACACGTATGTTTAGCCGGGTAATCCTATAAATACAATGACATGATTGAACTAAAAGTTAGAGGGCAACGTACTCACCTCTAACGCAGAGATTGACGATACGGAAATGGATGAACGAACGACTAATGAACGGACGAGCGGTGGACAACGAACGGCCTCACGCGTAGACCTTCTTCTCTTCTTCGTTCTTCTTTTCCTTCTCGCCGGAAACCGCCTCGCCTGGCTACTGCTGTGTGTGTGGCTGAACAAGAGAAGAGGGAGAGGGAGAGTTGAGTGCTATGGGGGTTACAATTGCTAAGGGGGTGTGAGGAAAGTGGAGAGGGAAGGGGTTATTATATTGAATGGGAATATAATGGGACATTAATGGTGAGTTTAAGTTGAGAAATGAGTGAGAGGGGAAGGGTAGTGGCGTATGGATTAAATGGGGAGTTACCTCCCATAAATTCACTCCGTTGCATAAAATCTGACCTGAACGGTACACGCTTTTCCCCCCAAACGGGTCCGAATTGAAATCCGTCTGCGTTTCCGGAATCAGACAGTCAAGACGAACATTATGGCGTGGTCAAATAATTTTTCTGAAGACTTTATTTTCCTAACCCCGGTCCGAGTTAGTAATTAATTACTTAATTAATTAATTCTAATAGACCGGGTCGCAGGGCGTTACAAGTATAACACGAAATTTTTTTATGACGCGATTATATATAATTTTATATAAGTAAAAACATAAATATATTAGAAAACATATAATTTTTACCAACGATAGGATGCTCGGAGACGTCAACCCAAGCCGACGCCAATAAACACTCTTCCTTCGGCGTCCACTTTTGGATTGACCTTGCCGCCTCGGTCATCATGCCTTTCGCTTTGTGGCTCTTCCGGCGTGCACTTTTCTTGGTGCCGGATGGTTTCGGTTGAGTCTCCGGAACTGAATCTCGCTCGACGTACCCCGATTGTTGCGTCTCGAACATCGACGGATGATTCCCGTATTGTTGGAAAAACCACATCGCGGACTCGTGAGGCTCGAGATCATCGGGGAAGAAGCCGGAGCCGGAAGGATTCATGTTCAAAAGAGAGTTAGAGAATTGGAGAATTGAAGAATGTGTGAAGAAGATTGAAGGTGTGAGAATGGGAGGGGGGGAGTTTGAAATTAAAAAATAATAATTAAATTTTTCTTTTTTTGGGGTTTCAACGGCTATATTAGCCGTTAGGGGGAGGGGAAGGATGCGTCAAAACAATGACGCGGAGAACATCACGCCGGGATGAAGCCGCGGGGGCGGTGTTTAACGCCCCCTGGGCGTGAAAATCGGAATAACGCCAGTCGGCGTTACGAGTATACCGAGTGCTCTTATTTATAAGGAATCTCACATCCTACCTAAGAGAGAGTTAAAGAAACAAAAAGTTTCATGCCATATTGGCAAACCTATTTCAACAGATTTTTATGGTTTGAGAACATTGCGTTTTTTTAAAGAGAGTTCATACCATATTTAGTTCAAGGATGGCAAAAGTGAAACTGGTCATATTTCTTATTGCACCCCCAATATTTTCTTTTAGTACAAGGGTTGACAGAATCAAAATTAGTTCATGAGGGTTGAGGGTCATATTTCTTATAGGGAAATCCTGAGTTGGTAAAAAAAAGGGCCAATAGGAAACATGAGTATTAGAATACATCATGATTACAGAAAATGAACATGTCACAAAACATCCAAGTCAAGAAAGCAAAATGTATAACTCAACCTCAAAGTACAATGCCAAATGGCTAGCTGATACAGGAGGATCTTACTTAAAATAGCAAATGGTCTCCAAAATGCCTAGCCAAACACCAGGAGATGAACCCATAAAGGTTACTGGATAGTTTCTTTTTACCTATTGAAAATCCTTTCAGAGAAGACAATATTGCATCTCAAAATGCACACTACAAAAACAGATACTCATACATAAAAGTTTTCATAGGGAGAGGGCCAAGGGGGGGCACTCACTCTATGCATAGAAAGCAAAGCCAAGCCTGCAAATTTATCCTTTAGATCCAATCTTTCTGCTGAAGCTTCAATGGCAAATACACTTCAGTGAGGTACTGAAACCCGAACGAGCTCAGCGCCTGAATCTCAGCCTTGTGTTTGGATTTAACCATCAAATTCAACTCCTCGACCCACCCGGGGTTCTTCTTCACAAAGTCTTCTTCCAACAAATCCTTCCCGGTCTTAATATCCTGCTCGGTCATGTCCAACCTGCAGAGTTCAGGAATGTTGTACTTGTCAAGATCACTCGGTCGGACACCCAACCATTTTATATCCGGAGTTGTCAGATTTGCGCTGTCATAAGACATGTTCTTAGACCCACACCCATACACAGATAGAATCTTGAGTCCATATGGATCACTGTCCACAAGAGCTAGCACCGGCAAGTTCAACTCCATCTTCATTTTTCTCAAGAACAACCTTGTAGCCACATCCGGCTGCCCCTTGGCCGTGACAATGATACATGGAAACCGATTGTAAAACCTGTCCTCGGCCAGTCTCATATAAGCAGCATCCTTCTCAACCAAGAGTATGAACAGTGCATCACTCTGCATATCCCCAACCCGGTCAATGTTTGGGGGGATGGCCTTTCCTCCCATCCCCATCTTCGTGCAATCGATCACATCGCCATGGTCACTGAAAATAAGCCTACCCACAACAACTCCTTTCTCAGAGGCAACCACATTCAGGCTGGACCTTGTACACCCCAGGATACAGGAGACGTCGTCTAATACGGCGTCGGATTGAGTCTGGTCCACAAATAGCTTCACGTCGGAATAGAAGAGGTCTCGCTTCGTGACGTGGATTTGCTTGGAGCAGAGCTCGTGGATGAGGCGGAGGATGCGGGTGGTGATGGTGGTTTTGCGGACGGTGGAGACATTGGCGAAGGGGCGGACGGATGCCTTGTCTTTGAGGACAATGCGATCGAGTTCGGGGATATAGAGCTGGTTGGCGGAGGAGCGGGAGGGGACGGTGTAGGAGAACCCTTGGCCGGAGAGGATGGAGCGGGCAAGGCTGAGAATGAGATCCTCTATGGAGGTTTGCACGGCGGAGAGGGGGAGATCTTTGACTTCGCGGAAGTTATCGGCGAGATCCAGGTCGGAGAGGGTTAGGGTTTTTGAGCTGGAGGAGGAAGCCACTGCTGCGTCCTTTAGGTTCTTGAGGATTTGGAGGATGTCGGAGTCCGGTCTGACCTTAGATTTGAACGGAATCCGTTCGGCGCCGGCGTCGTGGGTTGCTCGCCGACGCTTCTTGTTGTCCGCCATTGGGAAGGTTGCCCGGAGAGAGAGGCCGGAAACCTTTTGGGATATTGGGTTCTCCGTAATTCACAGAAGGCCCTCTTGAAAAACAGAAATTAGAAGGCCCAATAGCACAATCTTAATAAAATGGCCGCAAGCCCAAGCGAGAATAATAAGCATGCTTGGCGCCGGTAAGTTGCTGAAAATTAGTAATAGGCAGACGGTTAAAAGTTAAAACTTGTTCTATTTGTCTGATTTTATTGGATCTCATGTCATCTTATTAAGATTGATCTGAACCGATATTGTTGTAGTTATTAGTTATATATATAAAATTGTTTTGATCTAATCTACTATAGTCTAAACTGATTCCAAAGAAAATAAGTCGAAGAGAACAAACTATAACTTAAAAGGAATAAGAGTGAGAGTGACATTTTTGACAGATAATAAGAAATTCAGTGACAGTATTGAAACATAATGAAAGGAAGTTACATTTGCGGGTTCCTTCTTTAGTTGATTGACTCGTGGTCCATTAGCGACCAAAAATCAGTCCTTGATATATGTCCTTCCACAATTCAGCCGCCTCCACCAAGGTGATGGAATTTCGTAGCGAGGCGTCAACTATGTTGAACATCCATGACACCAACATGGCGTTCACGATCCACCATTCTTTGTATTTGTCTTTGTCCGCTTCAGGTTGAGGTATGGATCCATCAATTACTTCAAATTTTCTTTTAGCATGGAGAGCACGGAGGGAAATTCACACCGCCCATGCCCATTCTTCATCATTACCACCGTTCAATTTGACCTGGGTGATAATCAGTGCATGTGTCTTTGCATATTTCAATTTGTAAAGATTGACCTTGGCAAATTGTTTGTCGTTGTTCTTCGTTTTGGAGAACGGATTCTCCTCCCTCTCGTCGGCCATATTCGAAGCAAAAGTGGTCGAGGGTTTTGGTCGGCCGGGTCAAGGAAGTCTCAAGATTTTACGCTCCCATACCATGTTACCATGAAAGAATTTTGTATGTTCCAAAAGTATAGTCTAATACAAAGATGAGATCCTCTTTATATAAGAAGAGGTAAAACCATATTGGTTTTCCCTCTTTCCTTTTGTGTATACGTGCGTCGCCCAACAGATTCCCCCCTCCCAAGCAAACGAATGGATCGGAAGTGCCAACACTTAGACGACCACGAATCGCTAAGCATGGATTTCAAGACGAACAATCTGGTAATATGTGTTACATGTCGGTTTCCATACGGACAATTGAGCTAAAGGCACGACTACTAAGAATGAACGTCTAGACAGACACTTAAACTTTGAGTGCAATTTAAAAGAAAAAAATGAAGAAATAAATTTTAAATCCGAGTACTTGTGTAGAAAGTGGTATCTTATTTCAATTTTAGTTTTTTTTTTTTTTGCATTTTTATTCATTTATGTGTTAAAAATTAAAGTTGTTGTTTTTTTTTTTTGCATTATTCCAGATTTTAGTTTGCACACATTACACATTTGTAAATTGTTTAGTATGCCTCGGTCTTCCCTTGGATCGAATTCCTTCAATCTAATTACCGGTAGAGCGAGTTGTAGTGTATAATTAACATCTATTGTCTTTTGGTTTTATGAGTCTCCCTTTGATTGTATCGACAAGGGATGGATCATTGTTCCGGAGCGAGCAGGATTTTTGGAAGGAGTACGTTTCCGAGCCATACTAATAATATGGGTGCTCTTATGCCATTTGTCAAAGACGCATAGGAGGGCATGCAGATTGGCAAAGTTATATTGCCCGGCCTTGTCTTAGACTAGTCCATTATTGAAGTAGCTACTACTTTTTGGTTGCTTCTTCCTGTCTACACTCTTGAATGTAATCGCTGTTTTGCTTTTTGGAGCTAAATATTTGGGATCTTGTATTCGGGTCACATCCGGTTCTTAGATGGTTTTTTTTTGTCAACTTCTCTGATTAGAAACGATTTTAAATATAATTAAACTTTAAATATAATTGTAATCGGCCAAAATCAGATCAAATCAAATTTTAATAGAACATTAGAACTGATGGGTATATCCTTATACCCGACCCGGATAACCAAAAGGGACAGGTCAAAGTATGACCGGTCACTTTTATCAATCACCAAATGAGGTCAACTCTTCGATTGGGACGGGTCAAAAGTTGACCGGTCACTTCCACTAAAAAAGTGACCGGTCACATTTTGGGCGATAGCCAAAATATCACCTAATGTTGTGAAGAATTCAAGAAGACCAAAGAGACGGGTTGAGCTCAAGAAATGACCGGTCAACCTTTGAGAAAAAGGTGACCGGTCATATCATCTTACTTGACAAATATTGGTCCAGTATCTCAGGCATGGTGAACCACGTCAAAGATCGAGGGACCACCCCGCCGTTCGTCCATCACGAGACAAACAGTGAAAGGAATGTTTGTCATTTTGCAGGGCTGATTGGATTGAGAATATCCATTTATAGTCTTTGATTGAACAGTACATGTCTTGGCTTATAGTTTCTAAATTCATTGATTGAATAGTAGATTGATTATGTACAGTGACCTTCCTCCGGGTTTCCTATTTTGTCCATGGATGAACAGGGGAAGGTCACAAATCCTCCTCTATAAATATGATGATATTGGATAGAGGGGGGATCCAATTTTTCTCTCACTAAAGTTCACTCTTGAGATAGAGTAAGAAATATAATTCGGATTGAGGAGATTTACCCGGTCTAGGTCATACTTTGTGTTCTTGTTGTGTGTTTTATATTACGGGTCGAGTGTGTCCAGGTCAAACCCGGTTAACCCACCCCGCTATATTTACACCATCAAGAACCTATCTCCACTCTCCAATTTGGTTGTTGTGCTTTAGAATGTCTGTGTTTGTGTTTTTTTATTTTACTTCGTCCCAAAATGTTTTGTACTTTAATTTCTATAAAACAATGTGAAATTTCAGGTTTTTCTAATTAATTTATTTTAAAATTGGTAAAGAAATAACAAATAACTTACTTCAGTACATATTTAAAAAATATATCAAATGTTTTACACATTAAGATGTGACAAGCATATTTTCTTTTATCAAATAATCAATAAAAGTATACAAATAAACAAAAGTTCCTGTATTTTTGAACATTTTGACACCCAAATTGAGTGTCATATTATGATACTCACCGTATTGAGATTTTTACAATGTTCTGTTTAAATAATTGATAGTTTTTACTTTTTCTAAGCCACAACAAACTCCCCTACCTCAGCTCGACTCGAAGACAAAGTCAAATAAATTTGAGAGGGTATGGTTGCTGCCTTCGAGTTCGCTTAAGGGGTGTGGGCGTTGAATGCAAGGGTAAATTCTATGGTGGACTTAAAGTCCACCATGGACATACATATGAGAACCCAAAGTGCACCATAGAAGCACTCGAACGCAAGAGAGGGGAGAAGGCAGGAAATAAGAGGGCTAGAAAAAAAAGAAAAAGAATCATTAGACGACAGAGAAGAATCTAGAGGAGCTTGGACCGTAGCGACCAAGATCAACGGAGAATCATTGATGATTCTCGAATAATCCATCCAAGGCGCTACATGACAAAGAAGCCACCTTCCTCACTAGGCGACAAGACCGCTATAGGACAGAGGCAATCACCTCGCGCCATCCCAGTAACGTGCCTCAATGTGGGTGCACGACACTTTGTCCCCTTTAACTTAGTATAAATACTGTTGTAACTTTCGAAGGAATGGATTCGAATTCCTTCTCTCTAAACTCCCTTGTAAAAGCTCACATGCATTCTCCTATATTTATAATATCAATTGGGCTACATGTGTTTCCACCTATAGTCCTCCCGGTCATTTGTGTGTTTTTGCCTTTTCACTCTCTGAATCAAGTAAGCAATCCTAGACTCGGTCTAGAATAGTTTACCCGGTTAGGTAATTTACACCATCAAATAGAGTAAATACTAACTAATAATTAATTAATTAAATAATCTAGCTATCATCTATATCAAATACTTCTTTCATTTTTGAAAACACTCCTCATTTTGACCAAGTGCCAAAATAAGGAAGTGTAAAATTGTACTCTCTCCGTCCCAAAATATTTGTCACTTGCTTTTTCAGTACTCGTGGGAATTTTTGTTTATTTCTATTTTTTCATTGGTTATTTGATAAAAAATATTCTTGACACCTCTTATTTCGAAGAAATTTTCATGTAGTTTTTTGATATGTAAATTTTATTTTTTATTTCTATACCATTATGTAAATAAAATGAATTGAAAAAACTTAATATTTTACCTCGATAATAGAAGTGTAACAAATATTTAGGGACGGAGGGAGTAGTTGACTTCCAATTTTACCTTTGATGTGATGAGTAAAAGTAAAATGTGATAAATAGATTATTAGAGAAATATTATGATGTGATAGAAAGAGTAAGAAAAAGTAGGGTAAAAGTAGTTTTTTAATAGAAAGTGGAAGTGTTTTGGTGGAAGAGAAAAGTGAAATAGAAAGTGTTTTCCCAAACAAAGGTAATACTAGGGGTGAGCATGGTACGGTATGGTAATTTAGTTTGTACCGATACCATACCAAATATATCGGTTCGGTATGGGATTTTACATCGTACCGATCCCGATTCCGAAATATCAGTTCGGTATGGTTCGAGATGGTTCGGTTTCGGTTTCGGTAAATATTGGGACAAATATATATACTTGCCTAGTTCATACTTTGGAATGTACAAAACTTTTTATTTAAAAAAAAATCGAAAGTACATTCAAATAAAAGTAAGATAAACAATTGGAAAATGAATAATTAAAGAGAAATTTACCTAAATAGGACTAAAACATAATGATTTTTCCAATATAGGACCATATGTTTTTATTTCTCAATGTAGGACTTTTGGTCATTATAAAGTAGTCATTATTCAAGTAAATGTCCATCATTACTGGACATTATTTCTCTCACTAGGTCATTATTAAGTCCTATTTAGGGAATAAAAAAGTTTAAGTCCTACATTAGGAAAGTCATTATGTTTTAATCCTATTTAATGCAAATTTCACATAATTAAATGCAAAAATACTTATAAAACTTAGTTTGATTTATACTTCATATTTTACAAACAAAAGAGAATGAATGATAAGAAAATAACATTTCAAATATTTGTTAAATTTGTTATATAAATCTACAAAAAATAAAATTCAAATAAATGATTATATAAATAAAAGTTTATTTGTAATTCATCTACACTTTGAACCAACTTTTCAAAATCAATTTATTTTTGAATGAAGAAATATAAAAACATTGTTATTTTTAGAACGTATTTGTATATATGTTCGGTTCGAGATTTTTTGGTATGAGAAGTTACCTCGTACCGATCCCAAATATCGGACCGATCATTCGGTTCGGTATGGTACGGTTCTTTTTCGGTATTTTATCGGTTCGGTATTTTTTGGTTCGGTAATCTCGGGTTTTTCGGAAAATTTCGGTGTCGGTTCGGTACGTGCTCACCCCTAAGTAATACTAATGTCAAAAAAGACTAGTTTTATACTATATGATATTTTAAATTTTTAATACCAGTATAATATAATGGAGGTATTAATAATTATAGTATAGCATTCCTAAAATTAAAATCAAATGATAAAAAAAGATATGCGAAACACACATACTTTTGAGACGTGGGTAACAATAATGAACAAACACATGTTCTAAAAAGAGCTTTCCACTACAGCATCCTCTCATATTTTCTTGTTTCTTAAGAGATCAAATTAGTTAATTTTATAATAATGCCCAAAGTAGACTTTACGGATCAAATTAGCTCTTAATTAATTAATTACTAATGCTCGCCTTGGCTATTCATTTTAGTGAAAATGTGCCACAGCCGCTTGATCTCGCCGGAGACGTCGTCGGTCGGAAGCTCAAGCCGGCAGCACGGACACGTGTTCCTCTTGTGAAGCCACGGCAATATACACATCCAGTGAAACAAATGCTGACATGGCAGCTCGCACACATCCCTCCCTACCCTCATCTCCTCCTTACATATCACGCACTCCCGCCCCCCCGCCTCCCCTCCTCCCACTTCCACCGACCTCAGCGCCACCACCGCCACCACCGAAGCCGCCACCTCTCTCCCCTCCTTCCCGTCGCGGCCGCCCGTCGCGTCGACAAAGTTCTTGCACCTCGCCACGAGGTCCACGAACTCCGACAGCGCCCCGGCGGGGAGCGTCAGAGCTCTCCCCGCCGCGCGGCGGCAGAGCGCGTCGCGCCACCGCGACGGCGGAGCGTCGAGCGCTCCGGGGTCGGTCCGGTGGAGGTCGCAGAGGAGGAGGAGGAGGAGGGCGGCGTCGAGGTCGCGGAGGGTTGTCACGGGGGAGGAGGCGGGGAGGAGGGCGTGGGTGGCCAAGAGGGAGAGGTGGGAGAGGAGGTGGCGGGAGATGAGGAGGGATTTCTGGGGGAGGGAGAGGGTGTGGAGGTGGTGGAGGGTGAGGGAGAAGAGGGTGGGGGAGGAGAGGAGGGCGGAGAGGCGGCGGCTGCGGTGGTGGAACGTGGCGGTGAGGTGGCGGGTGAGTTGAGAGAGGACGGAGGGGGAGAGAGTGGAGAGGGCAGCCATGATAGTGGTCTCTGGTGACGATGATGAAGAAGACCAGCTTTCCATCTTAATTATTTTTAATTAATTATTAATGATACATACTAGTATAAAACTAGTATATGGAATTATTAAGTAGAATAGAATTGTCTTCTATGAGTGGTGGGAAAGCAGTGAGTTTGGCCCGGAAATGGGAAGGTGTGGGTTTTATAGGAGAAAATTTGGGGGGAAACGAGTGCCGCAAGACTTAAAAAAAACCTTCATTCCTCACCCTCCTTTGTTATGAAAAAAGTGAAAATTTATCATAATACTCTTAATGAAAATGAGTGGAGTGTATTAAATGCGGTAGGTGAGGTGTAATAAATAAAGTAAGTGGAGTAGTTGTAGTATTTCAATTGTTAAAAAAGGTAATGAGAAGATCTATTGGGGACAAATAAAAAGGACTATTGAGAAGATCTATGAGGGACGGAGGAAGTATCTTGGTCCATGTCAGTTTTGTGAATTTTTTCAAATAAAAAATCTTTTTTTATTAAAAAAAAACTTATTTAAATAGTAACGAAATGCTTATTTTACTCATTTAGGTCTATCATAAACCTTAGTTCCATAATATAATTTACCTTAGTTCCATAAACTTAATTTATCATATTTTTTTTGGGATAAAAAAATTGGATTAAACAAAAAAAATCAACAGCAATGACGGTTTAAGGACTGACCTCCCACATGGACTGATGGACTGTTGTTAAATTATTCAAATTAAATTGTTTATTTACTATTCACATGTTCAAAACTTATTAATTTTTTTACTTATTTACATTAGTTATTTGATAAAATATGTCATGTCATCACAAGTTTTGTAGATTTTTTGATGTTGTTTTAAAATATGTAATTTTTTTAAATTCTACACCAATTTTCATATAAAATGTTTTAAAAATTATTTAAGTCAAACATCGTAAATCGAAACATGTGATTTAAATTGGGACATATGGAGTAATTTAAATCGTCTGTTTCGATTTATGATATTTGACTGATGTTTTTTGATAAGTTATTTGAAAATTTGGGTAGAATTCAAAAATAAAATTTACATACGAACGGTATTTAAAAACTACATCAAATACTCTACAAAACAAGATGTGACATTATTATACTCCATATTATTTTATCAAATGATTTAAGAAAATAAAGTGAATAAAATCCAGTCACAAAAGTTGTAAACAAGTAACTTAATTTGGACAAAGAGAATAGAAAATTCGAAGACCACGAACAAAATAGACAAAAAATACTCATGTGCCGGTGATTATTAGTTTATTGCTGATAAATAATTTTGAACTTATAAAATGCTTATAAGCCAAATATTCTTTCGTAAAAGTAAAATGAATTAAATTACAGATAAGTCATTTGAGAATATTCATAAATGGCGTGAGATAATTTTGTAAATATTGTTTTCAAAACGAAAAAAAGATGGATTAAAATAAGTGAGACCTTATTTGTTTAAATTTATAAGCAGCTTATAAATTTTCTTATAAGCACATAGACACATGCTAACAACTGACTTATAAATTAAAAATTGCATATAAACAGTTTTGACCTGCTTATAAGCACATAGAAACACCTACAAAATTAACAACATAAAATATTCTTTAATCACGTTTGAGTACGAAAAATAAGCCAGTTGAATAATCATGGCTACATGAAGAAATTCATAGCACAAATCACGTTTCATAGCATGACGATGAAAAAATTCTGTGCATCAAAATAAATTGTTCTTCATCAATGAACGCCGTGACAACGACACAACATTTAGCGCCGTAACAAGTGAAGGCAACGACATCAAGAAATAGGAACCCAAAACTTAATTTTTTGAATCTTTCTGAATGTCTAAGCGTTGTTACGTCATTGTGCCCGTGATAACCATGTGACAAAAACGAAAAATTTTCCGTATATAATATAGGCATATAGTGAATCTGGGGCGGCTCAAGGCAGGGGCAGGGTGGCTACCCGACCTGTATGGAAGGAGACTTCAAATGGATGAGTGTCATCTGCTCACACTGGATCACATTATTATCATGATCATTACTATTACTATTATTATTATTGTTGTTATAATTACAATTACAATTATAATTATTATTAGGTGCTTAAATACATGATAAAAGTAACAATGGACACATTATACTACAATTATATATGGATGTGTAACGTGGTGCGAAGCGTTGGGGTGGTGTGAGGTGATGGAGTTGAAATGGAAGGGAGTGAATTGGGTATGTCTGTCTTTTGTCCAAATGCATGTGTCCGGTTCAGCCAATTAAGCAACTTCCAACCCACTTTTCTTTATCAATACATCTGAAAAACAACAAACATATGAGCAAAAAAATAAAAAATCATTCCGTCCATATCCATTGACTATGCATGTCTCTGTACGTATTTTGCAATATTAATGGATCATTCTCAGTTGCAGACTTTGATTCTCTGCCACAGTTAGTTGTACGGGGCCGCGTTGTTAAGAAAAGAGTGAGGTCGTTGCGTCGTGTCTGAGGAAATTTATATGAAGTCGTTAGGTATATCCCGGGAAAGTTTGTCGTCTACGTAAATTTCTTTATGGCTTACGTCGGTCTCTGAGGAACTGGTTGTGGCTTTGGTTAATTCCAAACTGGTATATATACACGAATAGACAACGGCCAATTAACAACACGGCCCAGTAACTAACAAGTTGAGATCCAGTATCAACCCAAAAGCTTAAGCTGATGGATAAGACTTCTCCTTTCTATATATGCTAGTGGCATTTCATTATTATTATTTTTGGATGTGAGAACTTCCAACATTAGCGGTGATGTTATCGGAATGTATCCCAAGGGTTCCTATAGAAGATTCCCCAAGGCTCTGTTTAGTACACTGAATTCAAAGTATGAAATTAAAATTGGAGACAACACTTCCAATTCTGATGTTTGGTAACACAAAAAATGTGTGGATTTCGAATTGGTAGGGCCAAAAATGAATTGGAATTGGAGAATTTAATTCCATCCAAATCAATTCCATAAAATTTCAACTCTATATTCAATTTCAATTCCGTATACCAAACGGATCCTAATTGTTTCCTTTGACATAACGTTTTACTCAGGCAGTTTTTATTTTAAACCCAAATGTTGTTTACTGTAACTAGACCTTCACATGTTAAGGCTTCAACAGGCTGACAGCGAGCAAGTTAGCTTACTGATTATAGAATCCAGTTTGTGTTAAGAATGGTTCTCTGTACATTGGGAAAATGGGCATTTTACTACACAAAGGGTATAATTCAAGTTTCTTGCTCTAAGGAAATGAAAATTCCAATTAGTTTATGAGATGATGATGCATACCTAGCAAAAAGGGAATGCACTTCTACGTGACGTGGCTCAGAGGGCTAAATCCGAATTCATCATCTACGTCGTCATCCCCTTCAAAGAGTCTTATGAACCGCGCTTGTTCTTGCTGCCTCTTCCTTTTCTGCCACAACTTGTATGAAGTTACCATGCCAAGGGCAAAAACCACTGAAACCGTAGCACCTATTACCACAATGAAAGCCCAATGCGTCATTGCCTTCTCGTTTGAGGGACCTGAATGCTGTGGAGCTACATGAGATGGGAGGACAAAAGAAAAGAAAACGTTAAATGCGTGTCATTTTAAAATCAGAAAATTACTCCGGGGTACCCTCGATTTTCTGATAATAACTCCCAGGGATCCTTAAAATTTGTGTTTATGTACTTCGAGCATACATTCAGTATATTTGGCCATTAGGATTAAAAGTTCCGTTATTTTGAGAAATACTAAACTTTACCTTCATAATCATTATTTTATTAAATTTAAATAAAATCTTCCAATTTGTCAGGGTAAAGGAACTTCCAATGATTAATGCCTAAATGGACGGAATGTACCCTTGGAATGTAATATCACACATTTTAAGAACCCCAGAGTATATTCCGGGTAATGTTGGACCTGAGAGTTCTTACCAGAAAATTGAAGGTGCCCCAGAATATATTTCGGATAATGTAAGGCATATGAGTTATTACTAGAAAACCGAGGGTACCCCGGGGTAATTTTCTATTTTAGAATTGAATAAAATATGCATAAATTCAGTTAGAGCAATAGAGAGGACGAGTGTAACAACGTACGACCAACAGGATGGGCACATTCAGGACACAAGAATGTTGCGTTGAGCTCCTTGTCCTTGAAATGGATGTATTTGCCATCAGTACTCGAAAAATCGGAAGCACAAAACTCCCACTCATCAAAAACATCGCGTGGCTTCATTGAGTCGTCTTCATAAAATCCACATCTCTTGCATTTCTTATTATGGAGTTCCACAAGAGGCTGAAGCATCAAATTGTTGGTTATTAAACACAAGCATCCAATACATAGTTGACAGGATCAGAAAATACATCCAACAACCCACAATCTTTTTGTAGTTCCCTCTTCAATCAAGATCTGCACTGGACCTTACCGGGCAAGATCCGAAGTGGATCTCTATTTTTACGGAGAAATCTTAAGATTTATGCTCAAATTTGGGTTGTGTTGGTTCACGTGCTTTTCACCCAATTCTTTTTTGAAACTAGACACCATGTTAGGAAACATTCCATTTTTTATTTATCTGCAGCCTAGTTGATTCAAATCTCCTACGAATCGGCACATAGGAAGATATGTATCTTCCCTTTTGTACCATAGACTCACCATCCATTAATCTTCTTCAAAACTGGCAGATTTGCCCATCTTATTTACTTCTTTTCTTGTGTACAATTCACATATTTTGATGGAATTATTCTGAAATGCAGGATCATAGGATATTTATTACAATCTAATGAATGAACTATCCACCACCACCTCGTGATCCTAGGTAGCATTGTAATTTTCACAATACTGATTCGGACAAAGCCTAATCTGTATGAGAAATCAAACAAGTCACTTGTTCCTCTGATATGAACTGGTGAGGTGATTTAAGAAATCAACTTCTTTCTAGTGCCTGAAGCTTGAAATGGTCACATATATAGTGTAGGATGCAAGTATATTTAGCCTCAAATTGGTCAAGGACTGAAACAATCAAATAAGAATCTGCAACGAAACCTCCCAGCAACAAAAGCAGTGAATAACCACTAAAACAATGATTTTGCTTTCTTCTTCATGATGATTACATCAGCAGAAAAAAAATTATCGAGGTGATCCATACTTACTCTAGCTCTCTGGTAAGGCCGTGTCCCAACGAGAAACACTCAAAGAACAAGTATAGGGAATTTTCTTCAACATGGTCAATAAAAACCCTGTCTTAAGCTTCTATTTACGTAATTCTTCTGATCATTTCAAGAAATATCAGCCTTCAAACTAGATTTGTCAGCATTGTGATAGGCAACCTATTTAGGAGATACGATACATCATACATGTAAAGATTAATGATTAAAAGTCAACTGTTTCATTCATTTTAAGGAGTATTAAATAAGTTTAGGTTGCCTGATTCCCTAAGTCATATGCTAGTGGATGTTAAATTTATGGAGACATTGTTATTGTACCTAAAATATAGAGTCATTGTTAGGGGACCTAAAACTTAGTGAGATTGTTTGTCTAAAAATTATGAAAAGATTAATACAATATTTGGTTTTATCATTGGAGATTTCCTTAGGCTTTGTTAGTTATATACTTATATGAGTTTAAGGCGGTGTTTGGTAAAGTATAAGCCGAGGTTAAATTAGGTAGCTAATGAGAGGTAGGTATAAATTGTAAAAAGGTTGTTTGGATATTTGTGATATTTATCCGATTGTCTCCTCCCTTCTTAGTTGTCCATAGCCACAATCCTTGTCTTCTCCAAAAACTTGCGCACAAATGTTGTCGCCTTCATATTCGTGTGTTGCCTCTACACACGGAGAAGGTACCTCGAAGAATGGAAACGTAGGCACTGGTTGGGATTTTGGCGAGAGGAGTTCATCTCCAACGCTAATCAAAGGAAGAAGTGGACAAAAAAAAAGGCAATTCAAAGAAATGAACGTGACCGTCAATTCCATTTCTCACTTACAATGTTCACCGACATCGCGAACATCTCTATTGCATACAAATGACTACACTACCTTGAACGTGACCTAGGATTTTTCTCTCCTTTTTCTTTTCTTCTCAATCAAGGTAAACAACTTACACTACCTTTGCCTACCTTCCCCTGCCTCCAAAAAACAAAAAGCCTAAGATTCTTAATCATATTCTGTATAGATTTTCCTTCATCTTTTTAGGCCTACAGTTTGAGGGGAAGCACATGTTATGATTGTTATCATGTGGTCAAAATTTAAATATGCACCATCGTTGTTCTAGTTCATTTCCTCCCGTGGATGGTAATGTAGAAAAAAGAATAGTACCATAAGCATTCGAACTCAAAAACGAGGTAAAAGTAAATTTGGAGTCTTTGTACGTGATATGCTCTATCATGGAGAACAAAACTGACAAAAACAGCCTGATACATTCTTTTCCTCACTTAAAAATTCATAAGAGCCAACCTATAGATAATCTCTACAAACACTATAGATACTGAATGGATCGAAAATTGAATCATACTCTGTTTATGCAACTTTTTGCGACACCAGACAATAGCACAGTACCATCCATACGGTAGCCGGCAATGTTAGATGATATGATCCATACAACCGACGATGTTAAATGGTATCTATGTACCCCTTAACGGTACCCAGCTACTGCCACAAGCCTTTTGGTTCTGCCGGTAACTGCGTTCGGACTGTTTGGGGTAAAAGACCGTCAGTACTTGGGTACCTAATCAATGGTACCAAAGTACTGTAACAGGTATTGTGTCAACCCCATTTGCCAACTTCTTTGTTTATTTGTCTTGATTCGAATTTCAGATCTATTCCATGATCTTATGTGCTGCATGACGGTAAGTTAAGTGTGTTTACATCCGACACTAGGCCGCTAGTTGTTAAGTATGTATGCTTATGAACTCTACTATGACCTTGTATGAATTTGGAAATGTTAAAGTATGAACTTGAATACGGATAGACTACATATCTGAACTATAGGTAGACCGAGTAAGAGAATAAGAATACAGTTAGGAATAACTAGTCGTGTGATGAGCCTGCATGCACGCATGATCAGTTGGGTAAAACATGTGGATGGGGGTCCTAGATCTATTAATAGATGTGAGTAGGTGGTCTCACCCAGCTGACATTGGATGACGTCATATCGAGCGAGTTCTTCCATGGATATGGTTGAATCAGGACTCTAGAAAGAGTAAAGAATTTGTACTTGTGTGCATGATATTGAATGAAATTTTGAGCTAGTGGATTCATCTATATGCATAGTCGAACATTAGATATTTCCCACTTAGAAGCAATGAAGAATGTGTGGAGTTTGTTCTCTTGCTACACATAGGAAACAAGAATGACGATTAAGAAAAAAATCCTGGAGGACAGCGAGGGTGAAGAGATGGATAGATGCTAGGTGAAGAGTTATTTAATTTAATATTATGTTTTGGATTTATTATGTTTTCGTGCAAGAACCCAAAGTTAATTTTTGGATTAAGTACTTAAGGCTTCCGCACCGCTTTTGTTAACTCCGATGGATATATAAATATTGTTTTTGAATTAGATGTTTTAAAGTGTTTTGAAAATATGATGTGTTTGGATGCTAATCTGGTGACAACCCGATCCGCTGGTTCGTTTATTCGAGCTACGTGGGTTAAGGTGTTACATTTTGGTATCGGAGCAAAATGAGGCCAGAGACATATATCTTTTTAATCTGTGTGGTATTGGACATACAACTATGTAAGATACATGTAGTTGGTGGAGGTATATATCTTTCTAACCTGTGTGGTATGGGACATGCAGGCTACAACTTAGAAAGATACATGCAACCAACTCATCTTTGTGAACCCTCACATGTAAACGGTGGCAAATCGTGACTCCCCTCCCAAGCGCTCAAGCAATTGAGTGTTTTGATAGGACCAAAATGTAGCCACGTAGATGTGCTATAGTTAAAATTTTCGAATAGTGATATCGGCGATATCAAATGTTGATATCGGTAAATTAATACCGATTTCAAGAAACAACTTTTTAGGGAATTTGCATATATCCAAATTTCAGTTCTAAATTCTTTTTTACCTTCATTGAGCATATACTTTGAGAACTTCATATCTTGGATATCAAAATCTATATCTTTTGTTCTCACCAAACAAGCCCTAAAGTAATTAAAACTACATTTTAAAATTTAAATATGATTTTTTAAGAATATTTAACATTTTATAGTATTAAAGCTCGTATAAAGCACGAGGTTAAAAATAGCCAGTGTGGTATAGATAACACAAGTAGTTCATTTTTCCTGAGGTTGATATGCACTACAAATTGGAGTAATAGGACAACTCATTAGATTATTGAGCATGAGATTGAATAAACATGTGGTTAAAATTTATGCTTGTTGGACTAGATATAAATTGGAGTCAAATAAATAAGAAATGTAAGGCTATGTTTGGTTGGAGGTAGGTAAAAGTTTTATTAGGTAGGTAATGGTAGGTAATTGAAGGTAGGTAATTGAAGGTAATGAATTAAAAAATTGTGTTTGGATGTTTATTAGGTAACGTGAGGTAGAGAAAAAATAAAATTACTAAAATATCCTTATGGTTGTTTTTCTTTATTTTTTTAGGATGTCAAAGGCAAAACTTCTTAAAAAATCCATTTGAGTATTTTGGCTTCAAAAGTGGTTCACGAAGCATAAAAAATACAAATTGAAAATTAAAAAAAGTCATCTATTGCAATATTGTCTTCCATATCACAATGTGAAAAAGGATAAACTCCTTCTTGCATAGTTAACTAGATAAATCAATCTACAGCAATTAATTAACCCTAGAGCTAAATATACAGAAACAAAAAAGTGAAAAAAAGAAAAACTAAAAACTGAAAAAAAAAAAAAAAAAATGAAATCTGAAAAAAAGGAAACAAAAAAAACAGAGGAAATTAAAAACTGGAAATTGAAAATTGAAAAAAGTGTAAAATTGAAGTAGAGCAGATCGAAAAAAGTGAAAAAAATCTGGAAATTGAAAAAAAAAGTAAAAATTGAAGAGCAAAAAAAAAAAAAAAATAAGCAAAGGAGCAGCAGGTGGCGATAGAAATTGAAGTCCATCGCAGGTTTATGGCGGAATTGAGGAACAGAGCGTAAAAAAAAGTGAAAACTGAACGGGAATACCTGTGCGATCGGAACCGGAAGAAGAAGACGATGTGATTATGTGAAGATGGCGATTGGGTGAAGGGCAGCGGCAGATTTTATTACCTCGATATTTGGCGGATTTGGCGGTCAAGCAAAATTCACTGTTCAGAGGTAACCTTACCTCTCTTCACCTTCTCCTACCTTCCCTTACCTATCTTAATTTTTATTACCAAACAAGGTAAAATATTAACTCTACCTCCTTCTACCTCTCCCTACCTCTAAACAAACACAGTGTAAAACAAGCCGTACAAATGAACAATCATCCCTTATTACACGCTCCTCCTATGTTATATATGCAACAAGGTGTCATAATCTACATTGCTTTGTGCCTCAACCTCATTTCCCAATTAAGTTATAATGACAAAGGGCATTACCCTTTATATCATATTAATCTTCTCTATCTCAGTATTAGATTTAATCTTCTTCGTCGTCAATGCCACCTTTGTCCATAGGATTCCAAGAACTCAACTTAAGCAGAGGCATGTAAAATCACCACCGAGCCAATATTTTGAGAAATCTTTTGTTCTTACATATGATAGAGTCCAACAAGAATTTGTAATAGCTCATAATGTTTTTCGGGCAACCGTGGGTTCCCCTCCTTTGCAATGGGATGGCACACTAGCCAATTTCTCTCGTGGATGGGCCCTCGAGCGCAAAAACGATTGCAACTATAAGGTCCATTCAGATAACAAAACCTATGGAGAGAATATTTTCTGGCAACAATATAAAGAGTCCACCCCGATGCAAGTGGTCCGATCGTGGTTCAATGAGAACCAGTTTTACGACCACAAGCGACATACATGTAAATGCAAGCCCGAAAGGGACACGTGCGAATGCGGTCATTACACAAACTTAATATGGAAAACAACCAAGAAAGTTGGTTGTAGTGGCTTTGTTTATTGCAATGACCAAAGAGGCGTTTATGTTGTTTGCTCTTATTATGGAACATAATCCAATATCCTTCCTCCATCCTAAAATAATCGTAGATCATTTCGAATAACATGTAAAATCTTATCTTTTTTTAAATTATTTTATTTACAAAGTGATATAGAAATTAAAAAAAATACAAAATACCTTTTTAAAAACTATTTTACACGCTCTATAAAACAAGATGAGACAAAAATATTTTATTTTATAGAATAATAATTAAATATACATGAATAAACAAAAGTTATTGGAAAGTCAAAATAGCAACTGAAACGAGTATTTTCAGAAATAGAGAATACATTGTATTAGAATCTTTTTCTATTATTTGAATTAAAATCATTACATAGGCTTTGTAATGAAATAGATGACGGTGATGCAATTTTTTCAAGGAAAACTACAAAAACAAAAACTATATCAACGAAAAATTTCATTACAAAGACTGTGTAATGATTTTAGCACAATAGAAAAAGATTCTCATACAATGTACTCCCTCTCATACAATATTATGACATGCAAAGATAGTAACCGATGGTATAACAACAAGCTATTCCCTATGAAAAGCACTTTAGTGCATGTTTGATTTCACGAAATTCAAAAAAATGTGTTGAAAAGTAAAAAAGTTAATTGATAGAGACTTTGTAAATCCCATGGTCTTTTCTTTTTAAAGAAAAAATAAAATTGCAAAGTTTTTCCTATGATATATCTAAAAAGGGAAGTGTCAAGTGCTTTTTGGGACAAAAGGAGTATTACATAAACTTTACTTTTTTTTAATTATAAAATCACCAAATAAACCGATTTGTTCGAATAAAATACTTGAAATTAGTCATTAACATAACTCGCACCACACATGACACATGTGCATGGAATGAAACTATTACCCAAAATATATTTAAGCTTCGTTTGGTATACGTAATTCAGGCCATGAAACTAGAATTGAAGACTTCAATTTCAATTCTGCTATTTTGTAGCACAAAAATATATGGAATTAGAATTCAATCTAATTCCAAATCTTCCAATTCCAATTTTTAATTCTATAGCACATAAAAAGAGTTAGAATTCAAAATTTGAATTCTACGGGTTAAAATCAAATAATGCATATCCTTTTTAGTTTATAACAAAGAAACAGGTCTTGTAAATTAAAAGTTAAAATTTAAAAATAAAACTAAAATTAAAAATAAAATAAATAAAAATAAAATTTAAAATTTTACTTTTAGAACTTAAAATTTAAAATTTAAAGTTTAAACTTTAAAATTTAACACCTAAAATTTAAAATTCAAAAATTTAAGATATACGAATTAAAAATTAGAAACTATTTGGGTGAGAATTAGATCTTATGAAAGAAATAAGAATGCATGAGGTGCTTCTAAACACACACAGACACACACACACACAGAGAGAGAAGGAGGATGTTATCAAGGGGTGTCAAGAATTTTTCATTGGGGTCCCAATACCTAGGTGCTATGGCATCACCTTCATTACCCTTATTCCTCAGAAATAAAATCCTAGAGTATTTGGAGATTACATGCCAATTTCCCTATCTACCTTCATGAGAAAAATCAATACTAGGTTACTTGCTGATAGACTACAAGGTCTTCTTCCCAAACTTATTTTACCCAAACAAACTGCTTTCCAAAAAGGTATGGGAATTGATGAACAAATCCTTCTGGTTAAAGAATTAGTTCACAAAATTGATGTAAAGGTTAGGGGCGGAAATGTCATTATCAAACTTGATATGAAAAAGGCATTTGATAACCTTGAATGAGCTTATATTCAGGAGGTTTTAAAGAAAATGGGGTTTTCTGCTCAAGCACAAAATCTTCTAATGGCCAACCTCAAATCTACATACTTCTCAGTTTTGATAAATGAAAGCCCTAATGGTATCTTTCATATGAGAAGGAGAGTCAAACAAGGGGACCCTATATCACTCTTATTGTTTATTATTGCAAGTGAAGGACTGTCTAAAGCCCTCAATTATGCTCTAAGCACTTCACACATCAAAAACTACAACACGGGAAGAGACATGCTAATTAGTCACCTAGCATATGCAGATGATGTGGTCATTTTCACTAATGGAGAAACCAGGAAGTTACTTAAACTAAATAAGCTTCTTGAAGTATACCTTAACGCTTCAGGGCAGGAGATAAATCTAAACAAAAGCAAACTCTATTGTGGTAAAAGACTCAGATCCAACTCCATCAGCAATATTGAGAAAGTCCTAAAAATGAAGCATGACAACCTGCCTTTCAAATATCTGGGAGCTCCAATCTGCAAAGGTAAACTCAAGAAGTTAGATTGTGGAGACATTATTCATCACTTCAGCTCTTACACTGAGAGCTAGTACCGCAAGACCCTAAATCAAATGTGTAGGCTTATCCTCATCAAACATGTTCTATCATCTATCCCTTTACACCTAATTGTTGTCCATACCCTCCCAAAGTCATTCATCAACAAGCTACACTCAATGATGAGCAATTATTTTTGGGGCACAACAAATGGAATGGGCAAGCATCACTGGAAGAACTGGGAAGACGCGTGCCTCCCTAAACCAGAAGGAGGATTGGGCCTCAGGGACCTTAATGAACTCTAAGACGCTTACTCAATCAAGCTATGGTGGAATTCCAGATTTCATAATTCTAAATGGGCCCTATTAATGAGAGCTAAATATGGAAATCAAAATTTCACTGAAGAACTCACTGACTCCCCAACTAGAAAGAGAATTTGCAGAATTCATAACACCGCAGAGGAATACCCAGGGGAGAAGAGGACAATGAAGCAATTCCTATATCCATAAAGAAGGCTTTTGAGTATTGTAGACATCATAACAATATACAGTTGAGTGACAAATTCATTTGGAGCAAATTTTTCTATGGAAAGCTCACAATGGCGTTCTACATTTCCCTGAAGCACTTAGAAAAATTGGTTACAACTTGCCAACAATCTCCCCTTTCTGCAAAAAAGAAAAAGTTAGCATGGACCATTGTCTACTTCAATGTACTGAAACTAGAAAAATTTGGGAATGCATGGCTTCAAATTTTGATAGGCCGAATCTCGGAATAGGAATAACACACCAAAAACATACAATGGAATGGAATTTAAGATCTGATAATAACTTTTTGAAAGGTATTCTCAAGATAGTAGTACCTGGCATGATATAGTGGAGCATATGGACACAATATGCATCAATTAACTTTGGAGATTGACATGCTGACATCAACACTACCATCCATTCTCTGAAGAAGACGCTAAACCTTTGGTGCTGGAAATTTAGACACAAAGGATGGAAGATCAAATACAAAGACCTTACAGAACTAAGTTTCCATTCCTTTGCTCTTCATGGAGAATCTGCCCGGTCGGCACACAGATGAGGAAGTAAATTGGGAACGAGAGAAACAGTTGGATTTTCAAAACTTTTTTGGTTAATTAGCAGACTAAGTCTTTTTGTTATTAATAATCTTTTTTTCTACTTTCGGGGCTTCGGTACAGTCCTCCTCGAACGTGTTGTACAATGTTTCTTTTATTTCAAATAAATTCGGTAATCGTTTCCCGGCGTTACCACACCGATTTTGGTGAATGCTACTGGGTAAATGGCCCGTGCAAATAATGACATCCTTTTCATGTTCAAAGATGAATGGGGTTTCCAAAGATTCTTCCTTAAAAGAATTTGGTTTTTTGGAGAGGTGGCTGTGAAAATCTTCAAGTCGCCACAGGACTACAGCATAGACAAGGAGAATCGAAACATCCCTTTATGGGTCACCCTCCACAGACTTCCTCTATATCTTCTTGATCTTGGAGCTCTATACCAACTGTTTTTTCTCCTTGGCACCCCTTTAAAGGTAGACTCAATTAAGTACCTTCCTTCACCACAGATTTGATTCAGCAAGGGCCTGTGTTATTGTTGATATTTCAGCTCCCCTCCCCTCCTCCATCCATGTCAAATTGCACAACCAAGATTTCTTCTTCCCTTGCACTTTTGAGAAAGTTCCATCCTTTTGTCACTTATGCTCTACCTTAGGCCATGGAGCTAATACTTAAGTATTTGTTGTGAGTTTTTAAGTTACTTAAGTATATGTTATGAGTTTTTATGTTATATTATAAGTTCTTTGTTTATATAAGTTATACTTTTAAGTTTTTATATTTATTTAATTAAAAGTTTTATAAGTGTTATCATATGTGTAGTAGTTAGTTTTATTTATATCCTATTTGGTGACAATATGTGCGCATGCTAAATTGGTTTTAAAAAGTACAATTTTTCTCTGTGGGGTCAACCCTTACTTGTCCAAGCTATATCGTGGGGGTTAGTTAAGGTTATTTATAATTTTTTAATTGGTTTTGGGCCGTACGACAAGTCTTCAACAAATTCTGGAACCGTTGCCGGCGACCAAATTTGTTGAAGACCCGTCGTGCGGTCTAAAACAATTTAATAATTTATAAATATTCTTATCTAACCCCCAAGATATAATCAAATATAAACTATAGCTAGGGCAAGTAAGGGTTGATCCCATGAAGAAAGTTTGTACTTTTAAAATCAAATTAACATCGAAACACGTTGTCACTAAATAGAACAAACTGTTGACCCTTGTGTTTTGATAATGACAACTATCTCATGGGCTTGGCACTTTGGATGTTGATCTTCACAATCATGCGTTGGATCTCAAGACAAGTGTGAAGATATCGTGTTTTTGTTTTTTGTTTTGATCTTAGCATTTTTGTTAAAGTGTATGGCACGTTAGTTGTTTTTCCTCTTTGAAAATGTTTTCCAAAAACCCTTTAAATTGTTTTTGAGTCAGTTGCAAAATCACTTTTTCAAAACTATGAAAACTATTCGAATAATTCTTGTTTTATTCGAATAAGTCAGAGTTTTCAGTTCTGTCTTATTCGCATAAATAGAATATTATTCGAATAAGTCCTGAAACTTATTTCTTCAATCCTACAGTGATTTAGTCGAATAAACCTTAATTTATTCGAATAAGTCTGCGTTTTTCGCTCTGTCCTATTCGGATAAATATGATTTTATTCGAATAAGTCGTCAGTTTGAACTCCGGTTTTGTCAGTTTTTAAGGAAGTTTTCCACCCCTATCTTCCATAACTCACTTACAACGGCTCTTTTGCTTGATGAACATTATATATATCCATTCAAACATTTTCTTTTATTAATCCAAGCAATTCAATTCATACTTTTGGTCCTTCAACATTACTTCCAAGCAATTCTTCAAGAAATCAATATTTGCTTGAGTTTTGGAGAGTACTAGTGTGCCATACTCTATAAGGTCTTGTATTCTACAACAATCCACTCTTAATTTGAAGAGTATTTCCGCTGTGCACTTTGTTTTGAAATGGTGTGTGAATTGTAAAAACTTGAAGTTGATATAATTCAAGTTTTTGGAGAGAAATCCTAAGTCTTGTGAAATCAAGACTTCGGTGGAAAGGTTAGAGGCTTGCGAATTCAAGTTCTCAAGTTGTAATCGGATTGTCAAACTCCGTTAAGTTTTGACGAAGTTAGTGGAATCTCGGGCACGTTTGCTTCGGGGACTGGATGTAGGCATTAGGCCGAACCAGGATACATCGTGTGTTGCTCCTTCTCTTCATCTTTGTGTTCTTGTGGTTGATATACTCCTGCGAATTTTTGTTCTTCCAAAAAATTTTGATTTTTGAAGAACACCTCTATTCACCCCCGCTCTAGAGGTGCGTAAGTTGTTCAACACAAACTAACTACTACACATATGATAAGACTTATAAAGCTTATAATAGAAATAAAAATTATAAATAACTTATGTAACAAAGAACTTATAATATAACTTATAAACTCATAACAAACACTTAAGTATATAAAAGTTAATAAAGTATAAAAACATATATTAATAACTTATAAACAAGGACTTATAATATAATCTTATTCAATAAAAACTTATACAATTAATTAAAACACGAAGGGGGGGGTGTTGGATAAAAAATAAATATTTTTTGGTTTTTTGATAAAATGGGGGAAACAAGGTCAAAAAATAATCAACTTCTCCAAGAAACACCACCAAGATCCCAAAACAAAATGAAAAAAAGAACAAACAAAGCCGAACATTACATGTAGAATAAGCACGTAGACAATATATTACTTAACTTACACACTTAAGAATAGAAAATAATTCAAAGGCTCGAGTTGAATCATATCCTTGACCACATATAGAGGATCGTCAACTCTCTATAAGGCCTAGAGTCATGAAATCCAAAAGCCTTTTGGATCACTTTGAACCCCAACTCTCTTCAAGCAAATCTTTCTTTCATTCTAACTCTCATGCATAATCTATTCACAAACTGTCAACACATTATGCACTTTAATAAACTTTAACATCTAATGATGAAAATATTTGATGGATCTCTTTGCAATAGTCTATTCACATAAGAAAACATTACATATTTTCAATAAAAAACTTAAGAATTATTTATGTGCTTAAAAAACCTTAAATTTATGAAAATAACAAACAAACGCACCTCACAACAATCACTCAATAACAAATCTTAAGGAAAATGTCCAACTTATGGGGCTAAGAAGTCCATGAACCTTAAAATTTTACAAACACATTACACAAAGAATTACATATGAGTTCGAAATTTATTTAACTATAATATGGAGCTAAAATATATTAAATAAAAGTCAAATTCCACATACTAACCTACTTATGAAATCAAAACAATGTGATTCAACAACAACTAGTATCACACCCCTACGTTGCACGGGCCATTTTTACGTTATTGAATTAAGATCATTTTTCAAGGCTAAAAAATGAGATTTAATAGAATATAGATCTTATATTATTTTAAGTACAAAACATTGATGATTTACAAATTTCGAAATATTTCTTTATATACTACATTATTTGTACAATTTGCGGGAACATTGTCTTCGTTGCATATCAAAATCTTCAACCCACTACAATTATTTACTCTTGAGACTGTAACATACAGTTGTCCATGACTAAACACCGGTTTTCGTAACAATAATCCAACATGTTTCAAAGATTGTCTCTAGCTCTTGTTAAGCGTCAACCGCATGGAATTGTCTTCTTTAAAACTTGAATGTAATTCTTGTATCAGATGATGTTATTGAAAGTCTTGTGATAACGACTTCTTCACCCATGTGGCTTATTGGTAATATCTTTCCTGGTATTGAGTGATTAGCCAACCGGGTTACTATCAACCGTGTACCATTACATAAACTCATTGAATGGTCAATATTTCTCAACAACACAATAGGTGTGCCTACCTTCAAAGTTAACTCATGATTCAATACAACAGAAGCACGAATCTTATTTAACAATTCAGGAGAGTGTAAGTCACTGAAAAAACTTGAAGTGCAATCCGAGTTCTCAACCTGTTAGAACTAAGGTATGTTCGAGATTTGCTGCTTGGATTCATCGCGGTCATATATTCAGTTATGGAATCGACAACATCAAATGTAGGAGCCAAAATTGCACGCTCCTGCAAGTAGCTTAGTTCATTGGCTATAAGTCGAATTCACTATAGTAGCTATGAGATCTTCAAAAGATGGAAGTAACATGTCATAAGGAATTGTTACCTCAACATATCCGTCTTGTTCATCCCATGCGTTCCCGTCGCCAATACTCGCAATCCAATTGCTGAATTCAAATAAGCGATCATAACTACTATGTTTAATTTTATTAATAATGAATCTGTTTAATTTTATATAATAAAAAAGAATGAAAAATTATTCAAATAGCTTTAGAAAAATATTATTTATTTTTCATATTTAAAATCTAATTCGTATAAATGAAAACTTACGATATATTGAAACTTTTTAAAAAGATTTCTCATAGCAGCCGTTCGCAGACTTTTCTCTTCTTAGTGATTACGAAATTTAATTATCTTCTAACATTAAAAATTTTTTTTGCTTACATTGTTCATAGATTTTAGATCACGAATAGAGACTAATATCAAATTATTATGTTTAAACCAATTTTTTTTGGAGAAAAAACAAATACATGAATATATCGAATATATTTTGTCACATATTTGTGGCCCTCCAATGTAACTTTCATTATTTGCTCCGGAGCATAGTTTACCATTCGGGTTTCAAGCGGGGTTCGGCAAACAACTTTCCCAATTGCATCTGAAAGTAGAGAATATAAAGTCAAAAAATAAATAAATGTAATATAAATATGTGTAAATATTTGAGTTATAAAGTGTAAATGACGTTTACCAACTAAAAGGACATTGTGTCACCAAAGCTCATTTTGTGAATATCTTCAAAACTCCTAAAGTTGTATCAGAAATGGGGAAATCCATTTTCCGAGAGCTTTTGAATCTTGGTCTTTCCAAAAAGTTACAGCATGCAAGGGTGATTCGTAGTCTTTGTGCTTTGGAAATTGCGCAATACCTTGACTTTCATCACTAAATAAAAAGTATTTTCTTCCAAAACTTCTTCGAAGGTGCGTATATTATAATCTCTGATTTGAGCATGGATTTGATCGCCCTAACAAGAAATGGAAAAGTTTACATAGAAATAATTGAGAAGTTTTTTTTAAAGATTTATATTTAAGATTTATATTAATGAAGAGCCAACATCTGAGTCGTGAAAAATAACATCTAATGATTCCGGCCCCCGAGCATGGGTAGGGGTGTGATAAACTCTTATTGCTCTCAGTTTCATCATCAACAGTGATGACCTCTCATCAACATTTCTCAAAGCAGTTAAGATTCCCATGTTTCGTAGAAATGGCGGACTCGAAACAAACAGAATAAAAACACGCGATGAATAAACTGATTACGAACGGTTTGCAAATGGGTGTATTTATATTATGAAATATTTTTTTAGAAAATAATTGGTAATTGTTCCGTTTTTAAAAAAAAATTAAATATGGTCTTTCCAATTATATTCTCATATTATTTTCTTCCGTTTTGAATAAAAAATAAAATACTAATTAAATAGTAATACGGTCTTTCCATATTATTTTCATAGTATTAAATATTAAATTGTAAACCGTGTTACTAATTAAATAATAATATTAATTGAGGATTTGACCTAAGAAAAAAATTAATTAAATAGTAACACAATCTTTTTTATTTAAGAATTTTTTACTTTCTAATTAATTTTCACAATTACCTTCCGTTTTGAATAATAAATAAAATACTAATTAAATAGTAACACGGTCTTTCCATATTATTTACATAGTACTAAAATATTAAAAAGTAAATCTTAACTAATGGTGGATTTGAAATTACCTTCCGTTTTGAGTAATAAATAAAATACTAATTAAATAGTAACACGGTCTTTCCATATTATTTCCATAGTATTAAAATAGGATTGCCTTAGTTAAGTAAAATTTTGCACTAAATAGGACTAAAACATAATGACTTTCCTAATGTAGGACTTAAACTTTTTTATTCCCTAAATAAGACTTAATAATGACCTAGTGGAAAGAATAATGTCCTGTAATCATGAACATTTAGTTGAATAATGACTACTTGATAATGACCAAAGGTCCTAGATTGGAAAATAAAAACATATGGTTCTAAATTGGGAAAGTCATTATATTTTAGTTCTATTTAGGTAAATTTCTCCTTAATTAATGACGGATTTGAAATTATCTTCCGTTTTGAATACTAAATAACATACTAATTAAATAGTAACACGATTGTATTATGTCCATAAATTTAATACTACCTCCGTCCCACAAAAAGTTCCCATTTTGACCATAAATTGGTCAAACTGATGCACACTTTGACCCTAAATTAAATATAATCTAAATAAAGAAATGCTAAAAAAATTTGAGATATCAAAACTAGATCCTATGATGAATCCAATTATATAAAATTTATTCCATTATTTAATATACTTTTCTCACAATTTATAGTCAAAGCGTGTAAATATTTGACTAAATACTATTCAAAATAGGAACTTTTTTGTGGGACGGAGGGAGTAATATTAATGGAAAGAGTGTTTTATACTCCGAGGGTAAATGGAAAGTGTTATTAACTTTTTTTTAATTCAATCACGCTAGAAAATTTTCCCTCTTAGGATTTTTTATATTAACAGTATCTATAGTATTAAAATAGTAAACCTTTATTAATGGCATATTTGAAATTTCTTTTTTTATTATTGAAGAATGTTTGAAAACACGATACTGACCAAAGTGTAAAATTCCTTATAGTATTGTATTTATGAAAATGTGCCACTTATCATTTTTTAAAAATTCCCTATAGTATTGAATTATTTACCAATTTTTTACTTACCAAATAAAATTTGACCTACTTAATGTAATGACCACAACAGTTGGGCGGGAAAGCACCAATTGGGATTCTCCTCTTAAATAAAGTATATTGGATTTAAACAAAAATTGAAAAAAATTAATATGAATCAATTCTCAATCATAAGAGATTTAATATAAACATTAAAATAAACATCCATAAAAGAACACCAACCATTTTTTTTGGAAATTTTGAAATTAACAAAACAAACAAAAAAAGATGTAAAAATTAAATAAAAACAGAGTAGAATTGGAGGAAAAAATAAAAATTGACAAACAAAGATTACCAATTGTTGAAGGAGATGATGAAAATTGCAGTATTGGAGCTGAATGAACCACCGCCGGTTGCCATCGCCCACCATCCTCCATCGTCGTCGTCGCCGGCCGCCACTATTGCAGCGGCTTGGCTGCTGATTTATTCCCGTACGACTCCCCTTCCTTGGAGCTTAGACTCATTGCCAATTTATAGCAAGAACTATTTGTTGTTGGAGAATTGATTTTCGAGATAAATGTAGCCGAACATTGGAGCGTCTTCACGATAACATCGCAAATTCTTGTGCGCGATGAAGGAGTTGCAACTCCTTTTGTTTCTTATTTTCGCCAAATTGAATGAGGGGTGCGTGAAGTGCTGGGCTGTTCTCTTTTGTTGATTTAATGATAGGTTTTGGGCTCTGGCCCAAAATCAATCTCCTCTTTTCAAATTTGATATGTATTTTGGCCTTTTTACTACGCTTTTCTTAAGAAAATAAGATATCTGATAATTTTGGGTTTGGAAAAATAAAATAAAAAAAATGTAAAAAAAAATTTAAAAGCTACTATTTATGAAAGAAAATTAAAAGATTGTAAATATGGGAATTAAAATAAAAATAATCTAAACAACTAAAAATAAAAGACTAAAAGTATTAAAAATGCATAACAACAAATTGATGGATTAGAGATTTTTCCTAATCCAATATTATTTGAACAGTACAAGAAAACCCAATTTTATCTGGCCCAAGACATAAATCAGATAAATTAGTCAAGACGGAACCAGAGATATATGGACAGAAGAATATATTTGAAGTGATGTGAAGACATTTGGTGGGACCCGCAGAATACTATCCCATGGAAACCACATGGGCTTCACATGGACAATGTCCCCTTTTGTCTCCGTCAATTATTCCCTTCCCCCCTTTAAATGCAAGCTACGAAGAGCAGGGCCAAATACTCAACCAATCCCTACTATTATTCTTCATTCTTCTCTTTCTCTTAGCATGGAGCTTCATCAATGGCTCCAAGCTCCTACAGTGATGCATATGTAAATTCTCCCGAGATTAATAAAAGTTCATCCCCTTTGGCATGGCACCGCCTAAAAAGGCCCATGGTTTTCTCCCAATTTGGGTTTCCACGTATAAATAATTTCTCTCTGCTTTATTTATTTATTTAATTTCCGGATTTCACTATTCGGTGCGGTGCCGACCCGGTACCGATTTCATCGGGTCGACGCCCTGAAAAAGTTGTTTCCATCACAAATGAAAAGTATTAACACAAAATCGACTTATTAAATACCCCCACACTTAAGAGTTTAACATCCTCGTTCAAAAGACCAAAGAGAAAATAGATTTCTTTTTATCACCACCAACAAGAACAAAATACACTTTACACACCACAATTAAAAATAAAGTGAGCTAAAACCCTACAAGGATGAAGAGATATTGATTATTTGGGTTCTAAAAAAATTCTGAAGTTGGCACAAAAAAGTTTCTAAGGGAATCATATGGTTTAAAATGGCTTAATGGAAACTGTAGCAAGGATTGTTTAAAAAGTCTAAAAATAAATTTTAAAAAATCACACAAATTTCTAAAAATAAAATGTTCCTAAAATTGGTTTCTTTTTCAGATTTTAAAAATCACACAAGATTAATAAAAATAGCATCTAGATAGTATGTGGATGACCAATTTCAGAAAACAAAATACTAAGGATACCTAAAAGGATTGCAAACATTTTAAGGTCATTTTACCAAGAAAAAAGGCATCAAGACTCAAGGTGAGTATATAAAAGAAACATTTGTCATCTTTCAGAACAAAGCTCAAAGAAGAAAAAAATGATGTTTATGGGTCAATTTTAAAGATAATGCTCTGAATAAGAAGATACGCAACTAAGAATGGTAAAATATTTAAACCCAAAACTTATCAAAAAATATATTTTTGCCCAAAAATATACTTCTCAAGCAACAGAATAAAAATGATAATATCTCCCCACACTTAAATTATGCATAGTCCTCGATGCATTTATATATGATATAGAAATGACAATATGAAGTAATCACAGACTTAGCGAAGAAAGAAATGGATGTGGAGTAATGCAACTAAAAAGTATACGCGGCATCAATTCATCACTCCAATCTTTATCATGCTTCTTTGGACCTAAAAATCCGCAAAGACAAGAATAAGACCAAGTTTTTAGCATTAAAGAACAAAAAATCAGATTTGAAAGAATGCAAAATTTTTTCCATTTCAGCACATATAAGCTGTGAAAAGTGTAAAATTTTCATTTTACACTAAAAAACAGCTTACAATGTACATATTTTTCAATTTATATGCCCAAAAATAGCTTTTCAAAATACACAATTTTTTCATTAATGCCCAAAACTTAGCCTTAAAAGGGCAGAATTTTTAGATTTTCAGAACAAATGTAAACACCCAAGGCTTGAGAAAATTTAAAATTGACAGTATACACATACCCGAGCACAAAGAACTCCTATTTCAAATCAGATTTTTTACACGTTACTGTGCAGATTTTATTCCAAACAAAAATGCTCCAACATATGACTTACCAAATCCTGCAAAAAGCTCTCAAACTAGATGGTTAGAAGTATAAATGAAATAAACAATAAACAATTTTAAGCTCATCAATATATATATATATATATATATATATATATATATATATATATATATATATATATATATAAAATTTATATATATATTTGTGCTTTTCAAAAACTAAATGAAAGAGAAAAAGGAAAAAAATATCCTATAATTACTACAAATACCACTACATCGATACGGAAGAAAAACATTACAAGAACAGTAAGTTGGTAGTTAAAAGAAAGAAATAGAAAATCAAATTAATGACCACAAGGGGAAAAAAATTAAGCACAATAAGTTAAAGAAGTTAAAGTTAGAAGTAAGCATAAGAAATTCAAAGAAAAATTAAAAAATGCTATAAAAGTAAGTGGGTCATGTTAAAAAATAGAAAAAGGAAAAAAAATGCAACCAACTATAAGAGAAAAAAAAGTGCAACAAAAGTTAGGGCACCAAAAAAAGTTTATAAAAAATGTTATTAAAATATCTGGGTTGCCTCTCATAAGTCGCCTGATTTAACGTCTTTGGCTAGACACAGCTTACTACTTGACAATACATATTCACTTAAGTCATCAAGTAGTAAAGTAAATGTGTTTCTTTAAAACATTCAAATGAGTAAAATCGAAATAAGCATTCTTATTTCAGCTTTGGATGGTAGTTCCTAAACCAAGATTATCACTATGTGAAGCAAAATCATATCCTAAGTGTAAATTTAAAGCTTCAAATGAAGTTCATGAAACAAATTTTTCCATACTTTTACTCTTTCACATCAAAACTCAACATATAAGGTTCTAAAATCAACTTGTAAAACATGTTAAATGCTCCATTATCAATTGCTATGCAAATTTTGAACAATCAAACTTCAAAAATCAGCATATAGGCACCTTAGGAACAAAAAACCAGCATGAAAATCAAGCAAAAATGTTTCAGATTTTTCAACAGAAACAACAATGTAGGTTGAATTTCATCAAATTCAGCTTTAAAACTCACCATATGAACATCATGTTATGCTTCTATATGTTGTCCCTAAGAAAAATAAAGCAATGAAAGTTCTTATTCAAAAAACTTGACAGTCAAAGGGACAAAAATAACATATAAAAAAGTGCAGAATCAGCAAGGAAGTATCATATTTCTTTGACATAACAGCAACTAGCTAATTCATTCAAACTCAGTGTTTAAAGCAATTTGAGAGCAGCATTGAAGAGTCGTGCTAAATGTTTCGAACTTAGTTCAGATTTTTCAAAAGAATGAGCACTTCAAATTAATATTTTTCTTCAAATCCGCATATTTGATCAGTTACCACAAAATTTAGCAAGCCAAAGTTGATGAATTATCATTCAAATTGCAGATGAACAAAGAAAGGTCAAATTTTCAGCATGAAAGCATTTTAAGAATGAAAAACACATGCTGGATGTATCAAATTTTGGAACAAAACAAACTTGATATTATTCAAATGCAACTTGTATGGTTAAAAGAACTGAAATCAGCAAGTAAAGAGTGCATAAAAAAGTCTCAAAATGTAGCTTTTATGAAAAATTGGCCAAAAGTTTCACAAAAATAGGAAATGGAACACAAATTCAGCAGTAAGGACAATTCAAACATGCTGATTCCAGTTTTTTCAAGCATGAAGAAACCTCAATTCTATGAATTTAACATGTGAAAAGAGGTTACTTCTACAACATACTTTCTATTAGACAAAGAATTAATAACACAATTGCATATTAAATTGATTTTTTTTACAATACTTTCCCTGTCAATGGTGCCAGTACAGATTAGTTATTTGGTGGCCTAGTCTATTTGGCCAACCCATTGGTTTCTGTATATGGTTTAGGCCAATATTCCTAACCCTAATTTCCCTTATTTATACCTTCTCCTAGACGAGGGGGAGGGAGACTACACACATACTACACATTCACTACTACACACAATACATTCATCTTTTGATCATCCTCTTCTCTAGTCACACACACAATTTTTCTTCATTCAATCTTGTAAGTTTGTGAGGGTGCAGCGGAAATCACGAGTTGAAAGGTTTGCAAACAAATCAAACAACTATGCTGTAGAGAAGATACTACAGCACTGTCACAGTAACAGATGTCACAGTAACAGATGACAGACAAAGTGCTATAATATCTTCTCTCTCATAAGCACACACGCAGAATATGAAGTAAAAGCAGTAAAGAGTGCACAAGAATTGTTTACGCAGTTCGGAGCAACTCTCCTACGTCTGTGGGGCTCACGCCCGTGTAACAGCCCTTTCACTAAATCATCGTATGAATTACACAATTAATCACAATAGAATCTTCTATTGTATTGATCTGTCTACTTACGAATGACTTGACGACAAAATTTTTCAGCATCTATCTCCACAACTTATTACACCTTCCCCAAGATGTTCTTCAAGGACGTAGATTCGAGTACACCTTCAAACAAAGATTCTGCCTTTATCTATAAAAATATACAGGCTTATCCAAAGCTCATAAATCGAGATTGAATCATTGTAATTTGATCTCTACCGTTCAAATTGAAGCTCCATGACTCCTTAGACTCCTCCTAAAATGTTAGCACGATAGGATAAGATTTGGTACTTCGATCATTGACAAAACTAGAGTTGCATTTTCTGCTAGTGACAATATGTAGATCGTAACTTCGATAACAGAAGATATTTAACTTATACTGACGTGAATATTGAACAGATTGAAGCCCTGTGTGTTGGGAACACTCTCTGAAAATTTCAGCAAAATCCAACGGTCGGATCTCTAGCGATGATCAAACGTGCAGGCTGTCCAGAAAATTTACACTGTCAAAATCTACACCTTCTTCCTTTTCTTTTGATAAGATCTACTTTTGTTCTTTTATATTCTCGCACACCAAAACCGTAAGGCGAAGATAATATATGGAATATAATAGATTTGTTATTGTGTACTTAGGACTCTCAATCATGGCTTCCTCCTCAAAAATAGTAAATCAAGTAGGATTAAAATTCTTTTTTCAAGCTCTTTTCTCTTTCTCTTTCTACACATGCTAGGACTCTATGTCTAAATAAAACATCTAAAATAATTCTAGCTAAATCAATTCATTTGTCAAAAAATAATACCAACATAATATGGAACTAACAAATCCTTGCTCAATGGAGTCTTGATCTAGGCACCGTAGACCCAAGATTCCATCACTACTTTCTTTTCTTTATTCAAGACATATCAAGTTCAATATATTCTTTAATGTGTTATTCAAGAATTAGTCATGATCTATCATGTTTATTGTCCCTTCTAGAAACAAGAAATTTTTTAGAGCTTTCAATCTTTTTAACAAATCTAGGCATGCATTAGTGAAAAAATCTTAGTAGAGAGTAGCATGTCATCTAGGAGTGTTCAATGTATGTATGTATGTATTAATAAAATAGTTATGCGTTTAGTCTTTTGTAGACATAATGTTTGCATCTTTATATATAGGCTTTAGCCTTCTTTGGAAATATGCAGGGATTATATAGCTCTTACACAATTTTTAAGAGTAATGATAATTAATACACATCATTCGTCATATAAAGTATTGGATAAAAACAAAAATGACTATTCAAAAATAGGGATATCAAAAGGTTTGAAACAAAAAATTAAATAAGTGTGAAACCATGTCTGGAATAAAGTCGTTAAAACATGTTTAACAGTTGATAGTTCTCTATGAGGTGAGACTTGTCTAGGTGAGCATCTACCGACATGGCATAGATTGATGAATCAGGGATATCAATGAAGTTTGTCTCGATGTGTTTTCCTTTGTCATTTTCTTTGATCATTCATTGATACACTTCCAGATTATTTCATGCTAATAACGTGTTATAGAACAAATATAAGAGAATAGATTTACTAATAGATATATACATATACAATGAAAGGAAACCTTTTCTTGAATCATCTTTTTATATATAAAGGCAAAGGGGAAACATGAATAGTGTTTTTTCCTGCCTAAGTTTTTTGGTTCCATATTCGGTGAAAATCCTTGATCATTCGGGTATGGGCGGGGTTGGTTAAATAAAATGGATAATTTTATAGGAGGCCATGAAAACATTATGGATTTTACACTAGGTCGTGTGTTTAGGCAGCCTTTGGGTGGTGTGCTTTATGAGGTAGTTAAACAACCTACTTTATAGGTAGATGTGATATTAATTATTTTGCGTGAGAGAATGTGTGATGACAGATAGGCTTGGCCCTTGGGTATTGTAAAAGCAACATTTTGCTTTATAAATCAAAATGGCGGCTAGGTCATGGCATTGGGTTGGATGGACAGTCAACTTTATGGGGTAACGTGAGGACATAATGGTCTTTGCACGGGGGCGTGTGTATTGGTGGCTAGACTTTGCTTTTTACAACTGGAAGCAATAAATACCTAAACCAGCCACCACATTAAATCATGCAGTGGTAGGGTAAGAGAGCTTAGTCTACACCCATTTTGAGGCATGGCCATGATTAATTATATCGTATAAAAGCATACACAAACAAAACTTATCGAAATACTAAAATAGTAAAGAAAATGGTAATGTGCGGAGAGAGGAAGTATATGATTACATAAATACCTACTCTGTTAGGTTTTTTAGAAATAATTAATTTCATTTAATGTAAAAATATCTATCTTCTGCATGAGTGCATTAAAACATAAATATTCACAATGATTTTTTATATACTAAGTTAGCACTTAAGAATTCACGAGTCTAACATTTTATCTTTATACTATATTGCCAAAGTAATTAATTTGTATGTGTGTTTTTTCACAACACACACACACACACATATATATAGATAATTTTTTTGTCCATGTATAGCACGAGTGCAGAATCTAGTATAGCCAGTGCTACAACGGACAATAAAGGAAATCTATTGTCCGTGTATAGCACGAGTACAGAATCTAGTATAGGGAGTGTATTCAATTAGAATTTTATTGGATTGTTTTAGATTTCAAAAAGTTAATGGATTTCAAAAATTTGTAGAATTCATGTAGAGTTTGGTTGATTTTTTTGTAGAATCCATGTAGAGTTTGAAAAATTTGTAAAATCCATGTAGAGTTTGAAAAATATGTGTGTAGAATTTTTACACCTTCTCCGTTAGGTCACTGACTTTAATTTCCTTGAGGAGGAGTTTCAGAAACGCGGACACCTTTTTACCTGAAGGATGCTCGTCGCTAGTGAGGCGACCTCAACGCACCCAGACTTCGTCGGAAAAGACGCAAGAATCCGGCAGATCAAAGGTGGCGACTTCCAGTCAGCGGAGCACCATTTTCTGGCCACCACATGCAGCGGTGAAGTCTCAAAATGCCCCCAAATTGTTCCTCACAGTCATACGACTCCAACGCCACCAGCCATAGCAAATTTGGTTACTGGAATCAGCAGATCGGTCCTGCAATCCGATTCAGCGGTTTCTAGCGGGTCTGGGCGGATTCCGGCCACCTCCGGCCATTTGGACATCGTGCATCAATCAAAAAATGTTCCTGCCATCTCAGACATCACCTCCGGATTGATGGTGAATTGCAAAGTTTCCAAATTTCGGATTTTAGGATTTTCCCGATCACAAAATCCCCTATTCGAAGAGTTGCAGACCAAATTGGGACAAAGTACCTGGATAATTGTATTCCTCATGCAAAAACGGTTCAAACAGAGTTGCCATCATCCGATTCTTCTCCGATCAATTTTGCGTGCAAAATAGGTTTGAAGTCCATAGAAATCTGGGATGGTGGGAAGAGATTTCTATGAGTGAAATTTAAGCATTTTTGAGTAAAAATCCAACAAAATCTACAGAGTATTAAAACTAATAGATTTTTGAATACTTCAAAATTTTTAAAGACTTTTGAAAATCTAAGTTGAATACTTCAATATTTTTAAAGACTTTAAAAAATCCCATTAAATATTTCAAGATTTCTAAAGACTTTTAAAAATTCAAATTAAATACATTCAAATTTTAAAAATCTAAAAAAATCCAACAAACTCTCAATTCAATACACTCCCGTAGTTTAAGAGGAGAAATTTATATGGGCCTGAAGAGTGTTGAGATTTGAGATGAAATCTCCAACCTTAAATACGGGGTTCGTTCTTTTCTCAATACGGGCTTTTAATTTTTAATTTTCACAGAGAGGCCCAATATGATAAAATAAAATAAAAACTACCCGTCCCAGGAATCTCGACAAAACTAACAGGTTCCACGACATTCTGTTTTGTCAAACACAGCTGCGAACCTGCCTTTGAACTCCCCTCTTCTAAATAAAAACCCTAGCTTTTTCATCTCTGCCCCCTTCAGGCGGCGGCGACTCTCTCTCTCCCCCCCCCAAACAACGTTTTCCTCCCTGCTCCCCCTTCAGGCTCGGAGCGAAGAAGAGGTGGCCATTCCTGTTCTTCTCTTTTTATTTTTCAATTTCTCCGGCGCATTCTTGATTTTTAGTTCGATTTTTGTTGTCTTGGAACTTAGCCTTAATTATTTTCCTGGAGCTGATCTTCTTCTTGTAGAGTAATTTGTTTCATATTTCTTGGCAATATTATTCTTAAGCTTGGGTGAAAAAAAACTGTTTCTTTGACGATGGTGTACCCTAATCTTGAACCTATAATGTTACTGTGATTTTTTCAAGATTTGGGTTTTTATTTGCTGCATCAGTACGTTACTCTAAAGTTTTTGTTTTGGAAGCATGTTTTCCATCTTTAACTGTTTCACTCTACGCCTTGATTGATGTTATTTTAATTGATTGGGGTTTTCTGAGGCTGTTTTCTGAAGAGTTTCTTTTTTTTGGCTAGAGTTACTGCTTGGTTTGTCGGCACTTATCAAGGCGTTGGGGGTGTTGTGTTTTCTCCGTTGTAAATTAATGGCTGTCAGGGAGACATTGCTTCTCATAACATATGGGGAAGACCTTGTTAATGGAGAACCCATCTTTGTTTTGTCAAACTGTCTCCCGATTAAAGCTCACAGATTTGAGCCTGCTGGGCATTCTTTTCACTCGGCTGCACTAAGGTTGTCTGGGTACCTTGAGGAGGAAAATGTTGAAGATGACAAGGCGGGTGTGCCCGCGGATAAGGAACAGGCTCACATGTATGCATCTGAATCGTACAGTAGTAAGAGTAAAAAGAAATCTTCCGGTGGGGCAAAGCAGCAGGATCACTATGCTCTGTTGGGGCTTGCCCATTTGAGATATCTTGCTACCGAGGATCAGATAAAAAAGAGCTACCGTGATGCTGCGCTGAAACATCACCCGGACAAGCTGGCTTCTTTACTTCTTGCTGAAGTAACTGAGGCTGCAAAGGAGGCCAAGAAAGAAGAAATCGAGACCCGTTTCAAGGCAATTCAAGAAGCGTATGAAGTTTTGATTGACCCAGTTAAAAGGAGAGTTTTTGATTCCACTGATGAATTCGATGATGAAGTTCCAACAGATTGTGCCCCGCAGGATTTCTACAAGGTTTTCGGACCTGCCTTTTTTAGGAACGGTCGCTGGTCTGTCAACCAACCAGTTCCTTCCTTGGGAAAGGAAGACACCCCATTTGAAGAAGTGAATAAGTTTTATGACTTCTGGTACAGCTTTAAATCATGGCGGGAGTTTCCTCATGAAGACGATCATGATGTCGAACAGGCTGAATCTCGTGATCATAAAAGATGGATGGAAAGGCAAAATGCGAAGCTGTCAGAGAAAGCCCGGAAGGAGGAATATGCAAGGCTACGCATGCTTGTTGATAATGCCTATAAAAAAGACCCCAGGATCATGAAAATGAAGGAGGAGCAGAAGGCTGAGAAGCGGCGGAAGAAGGAGGCAAAGTTTCAAGCAAAGAAACTACAGGAGGAAGAAGCAGCTAGAATTGCAGAAGAGGAGAGACGTAGAAAAGAGGAAGCAGAAAGAAGTGCTGCTGAAGCTGCTTTGCAGCAGAAGAAGTTGAGAGAGAAAGAGAAGAAAATGATGCGCAAAGAGCGGGCCCGTTTGCGCACTATTTCAGCCTCTATACTTGCTGAGCACTCAGTTGGCCTTACAAATGACGACATAGAGCATCTATGCACGACCCTTAATTTTGATCAGCTGAAGAACTTGTGCGATAGTATTGAGGGAGCAGAAGGGATTGCAAAACTAGAGCTTCTCAGGATGGCGATGGGACATGATCCGGACACAGAGGAGAGGCAAAATGAGAAGAGAAACATTCAACAAAATGGCAGCACTTCATCAGTGACTAATGGACATAACCCGTTCAGCAGCAACGAGAGAAATGAGAGGGAATGGAGCAAAGAAGAAATTGATCTTTTGAGGAAGGGAGTACAAAAATATCCCAAAGGAACATCCCTCAGATGGGAAGTTATCTCGGAGTATGTTGGTACGGGAAGGACAGTTGATGAGATTCTGAAGGCAACAAAAACAGTTCTTCTCCAGAAGCCGGACTCTGCCAAAGCTTTTGACTCTTTTCTTGATAGGAGAAAGGCAGCACCGCCAATTGCATCTCCTCTTTCAATGAGGGAGGGTGCAGAGGCAACGGCATCAAATGTCAACAATTTGTGTGAAAGCAAGCTAGGCGATCCCACCAGCCAAACCACAGGCTCTTGCAAAAACCCAAATGGGGATGATAATCATGATATTGCTGCTGCTGGAAATGTGACCGAAGGAGGAGATGTATGGTCGCCTGTTCAAGAACGGGCTTTGGTTCAAGCTCTCAAAACCTTTCCAAAGGATGCCAGCCAGCGCTGGGAACGGGTGGCAGCTGCTGTTCCTGGTAAAACTGTTAACCAGTGCAAAAAGAAATTTGCATCTCTGAAAGAGAGTTTCAGGAACAAGAAAACTACAGCATAATGTTGTTACTCTTATAGAAGATGCAGTGGGTGGTGTGAATTGGGTGACTCAAAACTTATCCAGTTTTGGGTCTCATTCTTTTCACTTTGATTTTGCAGAAGCACCTCCATGATAAGTTTCATCTCATTTTTATCATCTCATCGCATTAATTCTTGTTGAGCTATAATTTTTGTTTTCTTCTTATTTAAGTAGCCGAGTCTCATTGCGAAACACAAGTATAATTGAATAGAATGGATTTGAGGTAAACTTTTTCTTTTTGCTATCAGTCATGTGTTAGTGTTATTTAAACTGTTGTGCACAAAGTGAAGTCACCTAGTATCTGATGTTTTAAGCTGATGAATTTGTTATGCCCCATTTTGGGCTTCTTGAGTTGCAGATATTATTTCTAATGGTCTCATAACATAAACTTGCCTGCATGGGTTTGCTTCAAATTTTCCTTGATTGCATTGAAATTATTATCATGGGTGGGAAATATTTTAGTGGCTCTTTTCTTTTAGCATCATACTGGAGCCAGTTGGACTTGGATAAGTGGAAGCTTGCCTCAAGAGTCCTTTGCAACAGATTTTGGGTGTTCAATTGGAAGGGATGTGTGAGTGGGTTGAGGTCAGGATGGGCTGGGCTGGGGGTATACCGGGGGTTAAGAGCTAAGAACCGTTAATTTTACGAGTGGAGTTTGTAGGTATTCCAAATGAATTGGTTTCGTGATTTGTGTCATAAATGATTACTGTCGTTTTAGATGTCCTGAATTGCCGGGGTTGGGTTTGATTAATCAGGTTGGGTTTGAGCCGAGTCAAGGTGTGGGGATTCACTAATGAGGTTAGTGAATGTAGGAATCATCAAACTTTTGAGCTATTAACTCAAGTTACACTGTTGAGTGAATTGCCTCATTATTTCATTTCTTAATGGATGAAATTATATTGAATGGAAAGCAAGTGAAATTTTTTTGGACTTTCTCTCATAAGTACTTCCTTTTTTCCAAGAAAATGTGTATTAGGTTTGGAAGCATTTGAATTGCTTACCACATTCATATGAAGATTCAACTAAAATGACCTAGAATTTAGGTCCATTGTAACATTTGGCCTCCTCCAAGCCTTGAAAATGTTGAGAATTATTAAATAAGAGCATCTCTAATGGGTAATCTAAAATACTCCTGTCCCAAAATATTTTATGCTTTATACAAAACTAAATTTATTTTATTTGATAAACATTTTATTTCATCAAATAATTAATCAAAACTTACAAACAAATAAAAGTTTTCATGAGTTTTGAATAATTAAAGGTGTGAATTTCTTGGGGGGGGGGGGGGGGGGGTTAAATATAGAATAATCGAAAAATGCCTTATGCATCATCTATATATAGATGATAGTATTCATATCATCTATAATTTTCCATTATACTTATATTAACTAAAAATAGTATTTCATGTTTTTTACGGAGTATTTTATAAGTTTAGAACATGTATACTATATAAAATTTAAAAAGTATAAATATTATTATAAATATATAATTTAAATATTAAAAGTCTATAATATACTGTATATGATATGGTTGGAGTGAGTGTAAAAAAATTAAATGGATAAAATACTATTGAGAAGCTAAACTGAATTTTATAAGTTAAAATGTGAGAAATAACACCCACCACTGCTCAAGATAAAGTTTTAAGAATTTCCAGGGAAGTAATGCTAGTAGCAAAAAAGAACTTTGTCAAACCACTTGTGTAAACTTGTAGGAAAATTGTGATAGGAAAACTATTGGAAGGAAAATTTTACAAGTGGGACAAGCGGAGTATTTACATAGAATTAAAAGCGGGTGACGCTTGAAACTTTTCCGGGTGGTGGAGGCAATGACCTCGCCGGAACGAGTGACGTGAAACCAGATCAAGGTTTGTTAGAATTTGATTAAAGAATCAAATAAGGAGAAAATAAATGGATTTCAAGGAAGTTATGGGCAACCTTGGGTGACTAAAGAGACGGCTGTCTCATTGTTTCCTCTTGAAGGTGGATGGCTAATTCGTCTTGGTGTTGGGGAAGCATTTTAGGATGTGTTTCTTTGTGCGGGTCTTTATTGATTTATTACTCATAAACACTTTTTTACGTATATGCTGCTTACAAACCAAATTTTTTTTAATGGAAGCAAAATGATTTAAATGATAGATAAGTCATTTGAAAATATTCATAAATGGTGAGAAATAGTTTTGTAAATAATCTCGTCAAAATGGAGAAACGAAAAAACTAGTTTATAAATAAGTAGGTAAGATCTACGTATTTTTTTCTAGCTTATAAGCAACTTATAAGTATAAGATAACATTATATCAACTGACTTATAAGTTAAAAACAACTTATAAGTACGGAGAAATACTATAACTTAATAATTTGGTTTAGTATCTTTTTTTGCTCACCTTTATATTATTTTATACTACCTTCGTCCCAAATTATTTGTCACTATTCTATTACCGAGGTAAAATATCAAGTTTTTTCAATTCATTTTATTTATATATTGGTAAAAAAATAAAAAATAAAAATTACATATCAAAAAACTACATGAAAAATTTTTCGAAATAAGAGGTGTCAAGAATATTTGATTTTATCAAATAACCAATGAAAACGTAGAAATAAACAAAAGTTTCCGCGACGGTTGAAAAAGCAAATGTGGCAAATAATTTGGGACGGAGGGAGTATATAGAATGTGTCGTCGGACATTCTTTGGGTGTGATGAGTGTAAGAAACACCTCAAAAAAGAGATGGAGAGAGGTTACTACAAGACATCATCGGGTTTTATGGGTGAATATGGAGAGTAATTGATATTCCGTATTTAGTTACTCAAAAAAGACACGGGCTAAGAATGTACATTAGAAAGATTTGTTTATAAGCATATGGTATTTAGTGCATAATGCAGAATTGCAAATATAATTTCTCTTAGGCCCCGTTTGGTACACGAAATTCAAATTATGGAATTGGAATTGAAGACTTCAATTCCAATTCTGGTGTTTGGTAGCACAAAAATTATGTGGATTTGAAATTGATAGTGCAAAAAATAAATTGGAATTGATGAATTCAATTCTATGAATTGAATCCAATAAAATTTTAATTCCAATTCAATTCCAATTCCATCAATTCCGTATACCAAACGGACCCTTAAAGTTTTCTCTTCTTGTGTGAATTTTTATCACATTCTTTATATTTTCGAAATATTAGGTGCTTAAAATTGCAAAAGAAGAAAATGGAAAGCTCATGCTAACAGGTAAAGGAACTAAAATTCAAGGTGAACTAACCCACCCGCCCAATCATTATTGCACATCGCTATCAATGTTCCAAGAGTTGAATCAACTACCATATTTGTTGGTGGGTATATGCCACCCAGACCATGACCCGGTCTGGTTTAGCTAGATCGGATGCTGAGTCAACATAGCAGCGGTAAAGACAATGACCCGATCAAGGCAATTCAGAACTCACGAGGTCAAATCTCGTCAGTGGCTAGGAAACACATCATGGTTTGAAGAATTATTCGATTAATCAAATTTGTTTTGGTTAAAATAAATTGTTGTTGGGCTTAGGGCCAAAATAAAATATATATTGAACATAATTAGGATAAATCTCATAGAGATAAATTCAATTTGATTGACTTATTGTGTGATCTTGATTGAGAACCAGAGTACAGACCCAAATCAAGGATAAATGAAGAAATTATTCTGATATGAACTTTGAATTGAATTCTTGAAATAAACCATGAGAGTAAATTAAATGAAAAAAAACCTTTTAAGATAAAGGTCAATTAAATCAATTTTGACCTCTGTAAAAGTCAAACACCCAAAAATATGATGTCGAAAAAAGTATTACAAGTAAATATATAAATTATATCGTTGAATAAAATTCGACTGTCTGATCGCAACGGTGTAAACGAATTTTAATTCGGGGAAAATTGGATCAAAAAATATAACCGGACTAGAACCAAAATTGGTCGCAATCAAGGACACTGTGCGAACGACGCCTCCCAGCGCACTAGCCGATCTCAGGATCTCAAAAACCACAATCAAGCTGTCCTCTTCCGCTCATCAACTCCTATACAAGGAATACTCAAACCTTCAAATATTCACCAAACTTTATGAAATTAGTTCCATAAGAATCTTGAGAGTGAGGGGAGTAATCTCATAGTATTAGTTGTCGTCGAGGTCGCCGAAGCAAGCCGTGGTGTTCGCTGGAAGTTTTGCCGGAAAATTTCCAAAACCTTCGTTAAGCTTCGAGGTAAGCCCGTAGATATATCTAGTGACTAGAATGTTCATATAGATTGTTTCTATGTTCATAAACGTTCATTTGGTTGAGTTTGTGTTTGACATGTTTGAAGAACCAAGAATCATAAACCTTGAAATTGTTGTTAAAACTACGAACTAATGGTACCAAAATAATCTATAAACCTTGGAGAACCTTTCTATATACTTTAATTGAAGTTTGGTGACTAAAAATGACATTTCCGAAAGTTGGCTCCAGGAAGAAGCGGACGAATAATCGATTATTGCATGAAAAATCGATTATATTTTTATTCTGGTCAGGAAATCGAACTCAGAACGCAAAATTCGATTATTTTTACACAAAAATCGATTATTGGACATGAAAAATCAATGATTACATTATTCCACTGAAGAAATTAAATTCAGTAGCAATTAATCGATTTTTGTTCAGAAAACGTAGTTTTTGAGCTATGAAATCCTATTTTTGATACCAATTGATTATGATGATTATAAGGATGATTTTCCACCATGAAAACGATGTTTTTAACATATAAAACTTTATGGGATGCATGACGGTAAGTTAGAGTGTTATCACTCGAAACTAGACCGCTACTTGTTATTGGATGTTATGTTAATTGATGACTAGGATGAATGATTATTATGGATGATTATGAATAATGAATCTACTGATTAAAATGATTAATAATGGTTGAACCATGATTAAAATGAATACATCAACAATCATGAAATGATTTACTCCCTCCATCTTAAATCAACCTTCCCACATTGACTTTTTCCAATTTTTAAGGACTTCATATTTTAACCTTTGACTTCCCATTTTGCCCCTTAGTAAAAATTTTAGGAAATTTTTTTTAAGGCTAACTAAAAAAAGGTAAAAAAAAAAGGGATTGAATAAAGGAAAAAAACACACTCAAACATTTCTAAAGGAAGCAATCCACGGTACATTAAGCCCAAAAACCATAGGCATCCACTTTTACAAATTTCATGTTCAACCAAATACAATAAGGAGGAAAGTTCTAAAAATTTCCCTCCCAAACAAAAACAAAGAATCCCACCAAAGCTTATTCTATAAATAGGAGCATACTTTCCACTTTTAGAAAGGGAATCCCTAGCCAACTTTTTTTCCTCTTTAATGTCTGTTCCTGGTCTTGAACCTCCTCCTGCGTATGCTGCTGCTGCTGCCAGCATCCCAACAACTGCTGCGACCATCCCGACTGCTCCTGTGACCATCCCAGATGCTACTGTTGTCCTTTAACCAGGAAGAGATGAGGACATGCGAAGAGAACAAAGATCATGCAGGACCAGGCTATCAAACAATCAAAGGCAAAGAATTGTAGAAAGAATCCTACCATATGCCAAAAAAAATCAGGTGAATACACAGCTCAGAAAGGAATAATCAGCAAGGTTGCTGATGAATTCAATGTTTCCAGAAGAAGCATAGGAGACATATGGTGCAGAGCTAGAAAACAGTTAAAGGAGGGAGTTTCCATTGATGTCAAAGGTAAGGTGTATGGGAATACTGGTAGGAAAAGAGTGGTCATAGATGTAGAATCTATCCCAAACATTCCTCTAGCCCAAAGGACAACCATCAGATCACTAGCTGCTGCACTTGGTATGTCTAAATCTACTGTCCATCTTTGCATTAAGAGAGGTTTGCTAAGAAGTCATTCAAATGCAATTAAACCTCTTCTAACATATGGAAACAAGCTGCAAAGATTGCAGTTTTGTTTGAATCAGTTAGAACCCACAAGCATCCCTTGTAATCCCAAGTTCAGAAGTTTTCATAATGTTCTCCACATGGATGAAAAATGGTTTTTTATGTCCAAAACATCACAGAAATATTATTTGACCAACTCTAAAATGGATCCTTACAGAACTTGTAAGTCATAGAGATTTATCACTAAGGTCATGTTCTTATGTGTTGTTGGTAGACCATTATTTTCAGACAATGGAGAAGTACTGTGGGATGGGAAAATTGGAATATTTCCTTTTGTTGAGACTGTGGCAGCTAAAAGAACAGCTAAAAGAAAGAGCAAGAATAGAGAGGCTGGGGTTTTGGAAATGAAACAATTACTTAGTGTTACCAAAGAAGTGACAAAAGATATGTTAGTGAACCAAGTTATACCTGCAATCCATGAGAAATGGCCATCTTTCTTAGACAGAAGCATTGTGCTTCAGCAAGACAATGCCAGACCCCACATTTTTGGGACAAACCAAGACTTCATGACAGCAGGAAATGCAAATGGTTTCAACATTACATTAAGTAACCAACCCCCTAACTCCCCAGACCTAAATATACTTGACTTGGGGGTTTTTAGGGCCATCCAATCTCTGAAAGAGAAGTGTGCTCCAAAAAAATGTGGCAGAACTTGTGGAAGCCGTTAGGGGTGCATATGCAGCTCTTACAGCAGAGACATTGAACAAGGTATGGTTAAGCTACCAAGATGTGATGCAGCAAGTTATGAATGATGAAGGAGGAAACAAGTACAAACTGCCACATATGGCCAATGATAGATTGGCTAGACAAGGAGCACTACCAGTGTATCTAAATGTACCACATACATTGGTGGAGAAGGGAGTAAGGGTCCTTGCCCAAGACCAGCCTGAGTTCATGCCTGAAGATGGAGAAGACTTCTCATCTTCAGAGATGAACTAAGTGTTTATGAAATGAACACAATCTTTTTGATTTTTGTTAATGGCTGGGTACATTCTTTTTTGGCTTTTGATTTTTGTAAATGCATGTTATGCCTAGGCAGAAGTAAGAAAGTAAGTACTTGAGCTTTTTTTGTTTTCAACATCAAGGCAACTACTCAAATGTACTCCAATAAATTTTCTTTCACTACCACTCACAATATGTAACACTAACGACTTAGTAGAACTTTAAAAGTAAATTCAAATATCATCATTGTTATGATTATGTGTTGTGTGTGTGGGAAATATATGCACGGACTTAGAAATTCAGAGAGTAAAGACAAAGACACTTCATTTTGTATTCCTTGTGGGAGAGGAGCCTTGGAATTTGTTGGACCACACCAACCCCATGGTCAAAACCAGAGTGGCTGCCCATGTCAAAAACCAGACACACGGTCTCTGCCCTGCCCCTCCTCTGGCCCATCCTCCTACTCTTCATCTGATTCACTCCCAAATCCTCGCATGGGCTCGTCCTCCAACGAGCTTTCCTCATATTCACTATCAGCGATGACTATGCCTGGATACGGGAGAGAATCAGATTCAAATCCGTCATCATCCATCTGACTCTCCGTCCTCAAACTCTGAAACCTCCTTTTTTCCTTCTTGTCTTCTTCCTTCAATCCTTGAAATTGATTTTTGCTCTCACCAATTTCATAAATCTGGGATTTGGATCTCAAATCCACAGAATCCATTTGTAGGTGGAGGAGGGTATAAGGGAAGACTGATGTTAAGATGGAGAGAGGGCGATGAATTTAGAGAGGCTGAGAGAGGCGGAGAAGGAGAGACAGAGAGAGAGGGATAGATAGATCTAGGGTTTAGACAGAGGAGCCGAAGAGCGAAGATGGAGATCGAGAAGCAGCGTGGAGGTGTATATGCAAATAGGGAAGGGCAGCTATGGCGTAAATGAGAGGGGGGGTATATTTGTCTTTACACTGCCTTTTTTTGGGTTTGGGAAGGTATTTTTAGGACGAGAAAAAAAAAGAGAAGTAGGAAGATGGTTTTAGGACGGAGGGAGTATATTGTTATGGACATCTAGAAGAACTCTAAGATATATCCATTTAGATAATTGATGTTAAAGCTATTTAAAAGACCTCTAGAATATATCTCATGTTATTATGGATTTGTGAAACATGAATATTCGGTGATTGGATAAAAATGTAATAACAGAATTCGTAGACCAAACTGGAGAATCACTTGTTGGAAATATTGTGGCTCAATGATGATTAATCACTGTATTGTTGTAACGCCCTACAAACCGGCCTAATATTTAGCCAAAATTTTTAAATATTATTTATTTATTGAGACTCATTATTTTAAATTAATAAATATTGAGATTTTGATCATTTAAATTACTTCCAAAGTTAATGTATTTTACTTATAAGATTAATGTATTTTAATAACGGGCCTCTTAACATTAATTAATTTATTTAATTAATTAATGATTGAGATGGATTCAGAAGTTTTGGGAAAATATTTTGAAAATATCATAAATTTAGTGTTGACTGTTTATTTCTGGAAATGCAATCGGTTTTCAATTCGAACCGTTCGGGGGAAAAGCGCGTATCGTTTGGGTCAGATTCTATACAATAGAGTGGAAGTTAGCGAGGTAACTCCCCAAATTGAAACCACACGCCACTACACACCCTTTACTCTCCCATAAACCCCCATTAATTACCCCTTTTAATACTCCATTAATCCTCCATCAATCCTTTTAAATATAAACTCATTCCCCTCTTCACTATCCTCACCATTTTGTAACTCCCAAACACTCACACACTCAACTCTCCCTCTCCTTTCTCTTGTTCGGCAAACAGCAAGTAGACAAGGCAAAGATTCCGGCAAGTAGACGAGGAGGAAGAAGAGAAGGAGGTGTGACGCGTGAAGCCGCTCATCCGTTCGACCGTTCATTTGTTCGTTCGTCCGTTCATTGTTCATCGTCATCCATTCGTTCATCCCGATACTTTCCGTCAATCACTTCGTTAGAGGTGAGTACGTTGCCCTTTAACTTTAGTATTCGTAGTTCAATCATATCGTTATAACATCATAGGATTACCCGGCTAAACATACGTGTGTCCACGTTATCATGACTCTTCGTTATTTGGACCTTTCGATTATGTACTGGTTGATATCCACGTTTTTGAAATCTCGTAAATTCATAGATTACTTAACATGTAAATATAAACGTTCATTTCAAAAACTTCCAACGTACTGATCATAATCAAACAGGCAAAATGAGAACTTGCATGCCTCGATAATCGATTGACAGGACCAGACAATCGATTATCAGGCCATGCTGGACTCCTCCTTCGAATCAGCAAGCGTGACAATTGATTATCACTTAGGTGATAATTGATTATCAGACTCTGCGGGTTCCTGAGCCAGAGCTGGTTCACATGACAATCGATTATCACCGAGGCATCAGTCACAGGCCTCTATGAACATGGGTTTTCTAGACAACACAACTTGACAATCGATTGGCAGAAGCTGACAATCGATTATCACAGTCTGCAGGACCTCGGGAACAGAAGCTCCACAGCATGATAATCGATTATCAACAAAGGATAATCGATTATCAGCCAGTTCTAAACCCAAGCCATCATTTTGTACAAATCATTTCATATGGAATCACACGTATATGTATGTGTTGAACTTCAAGCAATGCATCCATATCATCATGTATATCCTAGACACATGTTTAGGATCATGGCATACTTTGCATACCGCGACAAGAGGTCAGGCCCAGTGCACCTCTTCCGCGGGCCTGTCCAGGAACTTTCGGGATCCAACGGGTTTCATCAGGAGGGCTTGTGTACGTACATGGTAGCTAGGCTTAGCTATCACCCACATTCTAGGCTCCTTCTGGAGACTAAGGCATTCCTCGGCTCATCTACCGCGTGGGGATGATCACCGAAGGGCAGGGGTGTCCCTGCGCAGTCTAACTCACGTATCATGAATTATTTGGCATTGCATTATTCTATATTTTGTAACGTTTATCATTATTCATCTTGTTTATCAAACTCGTATATGGTATCTCGTACTTTAGTATATGTACAATTATGTTTATATCAATGTGAATGTATTATGTGTTCTACTGTTAGATTGTCATTCAGCTTTTGCTGAGCGTATAGCGTTGTTTTCCTTTGCTATACGCAGGTAGGCAAGATGGTCATAGAGCCTGACCCAGATGATTGGGAGATCGGGGCGGCAGATCGACGACAGTGGGAATCATATTTAATTCCATTTAATATTTAAAACGTTTTGGGCATGAATCCACTGTTGTTGCACTTACTCTATTTATGAGTTAACTTTAAACGATTACATTTGCTTCCGCTATAAAACGTTTCTTTTAAGTGAATTTAATTTCATCATTTATTAAAATATGTCAAGAGTTTTTCTGTTACAAGCAACGCAAGGGTTTTCCTTGTAGACGGCCTTAAAAACCGTCTACGTAACCTCTCCGGATCGTTGGGCCGCGGTGAACTTGGTTCGCGGGACGGAGGGTGTTACAATTGTTGTTTGCCTTAAACTAATTAGTGTTTAAGCATCGGAGAACTATTGCCTTAAACTAATTAAAGTTTACGCGTCGGAGTGTTATTGCCTTAAACTAATTATGGTTTAAGCATCGGAGAACTGTTGCCTTAAACTAATTATAGTTTAAGCGTCTGAGGATTGTTTGCCTTAAACTAATAATAGTTTAAGCGTCTGAGAATGAAATTATGATTTGGCCTTACACTAAGAATAGCTAAGAGCATTGTTATTATCGTTGGCCTTAGACTAGAAATAGTTAAGAGCATTGTTATTATCGTTGGCCTTAGATTAAGAATAATTTAAGAGCACTGTTGAAATAATATTTGAATTGAATAAAATATGTTGATATGAACCGAATAATATCAAAACCGTAAATGTCTAGAATGAATATTGTGTGCATGATATCAAATGATTTGATTATGAATTTAGATTCAATTTATATGGATTTTCGACGCATTAGATATGCTTACTCAGCTTTACCGCTGAGTGTGTAGTGTGTTTTATTTGCTACACGCAGGTAAACAGAAAAGAACAATGTGATCCTAGTGGCAGATGGGGTGAGATTGTCGGGATGGATGTGATAAGTTTTGAAATGAATTATGATATATTAATATTAAATTCGCTTCTGCAATATTGTTGAATACTCCGTACTATATATGTTATGAAAAATATTACTGTGATAAATAAAATGTGTTTGAAAAATTTTAAATTCTTACGATTACCAAGTTAATACTTTAGTTCGAAAGGGGATGTAGACCTGGACGGATTAGGGTGTTAGAGTTGATAGACTCGATTCTTACCTTTGGGATATAGCCCATGTAGAAATCCAAGACTTGAGAAAATTACTTGTGCAACTGATTGATGACGGGCCAAGCTTGATTGGACTAGGTTTCATGTCCCAACGGTTTAAAATAGACATTTCTCGTGACACTACTTGCAAAGAGGATACATTCTAGAAAATAAAAGTAGTCATCACTTCAGTAATATTACATGGGCCTAGCACATGGCTAGGCATGGGTGCACATAACCTTATCTCTCAGTTTCTACTCTAAAATATAAATATGCTTGTAAACCCTTAGTGAAGAGGATCGAAATTCCATATCTACTGATGTTGCCACTCACAATCTTTCCCGTCATCTTGCGTTCAATGTGTTAGTTACTTTATCGACTCAACTCATCGCCCTAGACCTTGCATAGAGCTTTATTGCACCATCATTTGTATTTTCCTTAGTTCTAGGTTAGGATAGAATCGTTTTTTTTTCTTGTGGCTCTCCGTGTAACTTGTGAATTGTCTTTGTGGCTCTCCGAGGGACAAGAATGGGCAATATAATTAACATGTCACCCTTTCCGTCCAAAATATTATTTGCATTGAATTTTTTGTGAATGCTTTTAAATTTTGACTATAATATACGAAAAATTTATATTGCTTTATATATAAATTTAATATCAGTAAATTGAATTTGAAACGTAATGTTGAACTAACATTTTTCGTACTCTCTTCATCCCATAAAAAGTTGTGGTTTGACTTTCATGAAATTTAAGAAAATGGTTGAACAATAAAAAATGTATCACCTTGATTCCCATGACAGTGGGAACCAATGTCATTGGATGACCCGGAGTGCTCCGGTGCCCCGTTCGTAAAATTGACGATTACCCCCCTCCTCCCGGTAAACCCCCCACCCCACCCCGACACGAACACGCCCCACCCCCTTCAATTGCACCCCCCCCCCCCCCCCCAAGTTAATTTTGACTTTGGAGTCAAAATTTGACTCCAAAGTCAAAATTAACTTGGGGAGACGTGTTAGGGTCGGGGCGGGGGTTTGCCGGGGGATGGGGATTAGGAGAGGTAGGAACCGTTAATTTTACGAACGGGACACCGGAGCACCCCGGGTCATCCCATGACATTGGTTTTCAATGTCATGGGAACCCCCCTCAAAATAGTCAATACATTTTTTCAGTTTACATTAAAATCCATATCAAGTCAAAATACGAAGTTTGGTTGGAGGTTTGAGATAAGCAAACAACTTCTTCAATCACATTGAACTGCATTTGTTCACAATTATTTATTTAAATAAACATATATTAAAATATATAAATATAATGTCTTGCTAGGTATGTAAAAGTCTGCTCTACCTTTTCCAATTATATTTTGTCAACAATAAGTTAACAGGTTGGATCTGCCATTGCATGTGTCAAGGGAGAGACACTCTCCCTCACATTGCCATGCATTGAGAAGATGCAAAACCTTAAACCACAAACTACCCCCATATTTACTCTGCAGGAAGCAGGAGACATGGCCATGTTGAGCCCATGACTCATTCTGCTTCCACAGAAACAAAAACGAGACCCCCCCCCCCCCCCCACGCGCACCCAAACACTCACCGCAGCTCTTTTTTACATGACATTCTGGGTAAATTGTTTCGGTATCAGTTCAGTCAAAGGTAAGCCCATTCAAAGTAATGGCATCGAGCACCCCTCACCGCAGTCCAGTTTCCACACCCAAAGAAGAGGCTTCCTTGTTTCGGTCCGGGCTTCTGTACCATGCCTTTGCTGCTCCTTATCCCGCAGTAGCAATTCGGATGCATCTGAATTGTTGGGAAATGCGGGTCCCTCACTTTCTGTGCTTGATAAGAAGAAACGGGCACACGGTCTTGGGGTGGTGGCTTCCAGGTAAAGGGTGGTTCATTAGCAGCTAGACAGGTGAGTGAATCTGTAATTGAGAGCTTGATGCCCTTGTGCATGAATAAGGCAAGTAAGCGGGCAGTGTTTTTTGCATCATCCAAACCACAGTGGGCACGACCCTGCCATGCAAGACCAGCAAGCTGGACAGCCTCTTTCAGATTGCACCGAGCGCCTCCAAAAACCTCACGGAAAGGAACCTTTAAGTTGATCCATCTGATCAAACACATACATGAGAAATAGTATTGCATTCATATTAAGCTAATTACCCAAGTAGAAATCGTCTAAAAAAATTACGCTAGCAGAAAGTCTTGGGCTTGCCTGTTGAAATAAGGAGGCTTTCGGATCTTCTTATAGCGACATTCTGATTCCAACATCACTCTACAGTCCCAATTTGACCACGTAACCACAGCAAAATTGGCATGTTTTATCCCCTTCTTCTCGAGCCATTTGTCATGCCTAAGGAGAGCTTCACCCAATGTAACTCCTCTGTCGACCTGAAAATATAAGCCTGGTTGACGTGGGGAGACACATATGACATAACCACCGACTTAATTATTCCAGACATAATTAACATGTATAAGCTCCACTTTCACACACCTGAATCTGTTGGATGCCAGTCAAATCCTTGCAGAAATCACTAAGAAGTTCATTGCATGTTGGTCTCACATAGGTTTGGAAACAAGCTTCAAGCTGGCCAGTCATACTGCTAACAATCACAGATGGGAACTCTATTATTTCTTGGGGGTGAGGATTCCTTTCCTTGTCACAGGTAGCTTCAAAGTCAATGACCACAAAATATTGAAAATCTTGGAATTGGAATTCATAAGGGTAATGTCCTGGGATTGTGTTGAATGGGCCATAATGGAACCGTCTGTCCACAGAGTAAGGATATAATTGGGCCTCAAAAGCATTCACTGCGCACATTCGCATATTATTTGAGGCTGGATAGAAGGCTGTCCAAGAGCCAGAAGCATGATGTTCAACAGGTTCTTTTGGAGATTGTTTAGATGAGCCAATAGTATCATTGCCAAATGAGCAGTCACTACTAGTATCCCCAACTGGACTAGAACCAGTGCCTTCATTCAACTCTGGGATGCTTTTTATGGCAGTCCCATTGTAATTCAGATTGTGCTGGAGGCATTTTATGGGAGCCTCACAGCTCACCTGCATAGTATCTGCATTGAAATTAACATTTTATTAATTTACAATGTCTAACTGGCTATGAAACCACAGTCTATATAGTAAAACATAAGCTGCACATAAGTGACATAAGTTGCATAGGTGTCAATTTATAAAACCACTGTGGAGAATCACCTAATAGGCAAATTATATTATACATTCAGATGTATGTAAAACCACGTTATCTTTTTGATTTTTCGGATGACATGCCTGTTGTCTCTTTGAATAATGTTTGTTTCATTTAGACCATGTTCTCTTCACCTAATCTGATTGGAATAAGTTCTGATCTGATCTAATATGATCTAGTTTGATTTGGTCTAATCTAAATGTAGTTATATTTAAAGCTATTTTTCATCTGGTCTGATTTGATTCCAATAAGAATAAGTAATAAGTAAAAAAATAAGTTGAGGAGAACATGGTCGTAGTCTAATCATGATTGTATTTTTTATTTTGCTCATTTATCTAGTAAAGAATGCTCATTTTGTTGTCAAGTATGGTCATTTTTCTTTATAACGAATGCTCATTTTCAGATGTCAAATGTACAATGCTCAGGGTACTTTCGTATAATATAACTATTATACCTAATATAGTGAAGACTAATACTCTCTCTGTCCGAAAAAAGGTGTTTTTTCTCAACTTTTTTGGTCCCATAAAGAGTCATATTTCTCAAATTGTTAAAAAATATAGGTATATATTGTGCTTTTAAGATACCTTGACAAAATTTAAAAGTTGTACATTCATTAAAGTGCACCATTTTTATGGGATGGAAGATGTATAATATTGAAGCTTGAAATAAACTTTATGAATGGACATGGTTGGCCGTCATTTACAATCTAGAATATATGTTCTTTTATACTCCCTCCGTCCCATTATTATCTTTGTTTTACGGTTTACGATGTTTGACTAAAGTTATTTTCAATTCAATTTATTTCAATATAGGTCCTTGAAAGTAAGATTTACTCCGGGTATATATTTTAACTACATTAAAGCTGAGTAAATTCCAAAAAAACCAAACTTTATAATTGAGGTTATTCCACGTGTAGTGTATAGGATGTTGTAATACCAATGCTAATCAGCTAATCCAACATATTTAAGAACCCTTCCACATGTAGTCCTCGGTCAAACCGCCCATTAACTGACCGTTAAAATAGAGGGTAGTTTCATCATTTCATTAATAAAGGGCAGTGGGCATCCTTTAAAAATAGAGTTTATTCCACATCTAATCTTCAGCTGGAATAAATACTAAACACGGAAGTATAATTGCTTTTATAAAATACTACTTCGTAATACTACTACAACTTAATAATAATAATAATTAATAAGTACTACTACTATTACAACCATTGTTTTAAAATTTCCCTCTTGGTTTAAATAAGGTGTTGAAAAATAAAAAATGTGTGGTTGAAATAATGTAGGCCATGGCCCTGTTTCGAAATTAGTAGTTGGCGGTTGGCGGTAAGTGTTGGCTAATAAAGTTAACTTTTTTGACCTATTAAAAAAAATACTCCGGGGTAATGTTTGGTAAATATAGTTGTTTACAAGTAACTGTTCGTAGAAAAAATTACCTTTGAGGATGTGCTCCTTTGTCTATTAATTTAATGTGTGTTTATAATTACTTTGAGTTTTTTAATATGATAAAAACTTACATGTCAAAGGCCTATATCAATAAACTTAAAAAATTAAATTAAAAAAGAAAGGATAAATATGCTTAGAGAAAAAAAATACTTAATCAGAGAGGGAGGGAAAAGACCTAACTCTAAATGCAGTGGGAAACTTTTTTGACCCCTAGACCATTACAACAACATCAACCCAGTTAAATCCCACAAGAGTAGGGTCTGAGGAGGGTGTGTGTACGTAGGTGTGCATGTAGACCTTACCCATACTCGAAAGTAGAGAGGCTGTTTCCAAAGAGACCCCTGGCTCAACGTCGAAAGTTGCATTGATTGACTAACTGCTACTTCATTGATTAAAGAAACACATACAGTTAAAAGATCTATTTTTCTGTATTCCATCACACCCCAAAGCCAAAAAATAGTGATCTTTTGGCTCCACTTGAGATGATGGAAAATACATTGACCATTAATATCTCTATTTATATATAACTACTCCCTCTGTTTTTGAAAACCCTTCCTCTTTCATTTTTTTCATTTTCAACAACACTTCCACTTCTAAATAAAATGACTAATATATCCAAATAAAGTCATTGCAATATACTACATCTATTTTGAATTGATATAATAAGTTATTTAAGTGATTTGTCTCTTTTCTCTTTGACGCTAAGGATATAATTAGAAAGTCAAATTGCAAATATTAATTGTCAAAAGTCAAAATAGGAACTGTTTTCAAAAATTGAGGTATTACATATTATAAAATAAGATATTTTAAAACTACATTTCAAAATAAATCTATTAATATTAAATTTATAAGATAACACTATTTTTGTCATATTTTGTGGTCAAAGTTTAAACTGTTGACCAAGAAGGGATTATGTGCTAATTTACTAAACCATGGTGAGTATTTTCAATGTTTCAATTTATTCACTCGCAAATCCCAATGTAAAATTAGCACTAGCTTATTTTAATAAGTAGATTGTACATTTCTAGAAATTCTCAAAAGTAAAATGATGTTTTTAAATATTTATTTTTATAGAGGGCCACTCGCGTTTTTAGTGAAATGACAATATTACCCTCTACTTTAAGGGCTGGTTAACAAGTATTTTGATAAAGGACCACACGTGGAAAGGTCTCAAAATATGTAGGACTTAGATTTATATTACTAATTCTAATGGACTAAACATGGAAAAACCCATATTACAAAAGACTTTTGGGAATTTACACTTAAAACTCTATAAAACAAGTGATGGCGTGATTATGCTATTTTAACAAATGATTGAAGTAAATAGGTAAGGAAAGAAGATAAAAGTTCAACATATGAATGGTAAATGAAAATAATATGCGATAGAGGAAGTATGTCGCGATGCATGATTTGCATGTTGGATTTGCATATTCAATCATGTAATGTGCAAGAAAATAAAAAATGTCACACCTCATTGCTGTCTTGTGATATTTTCAATGCATGTTGAAAAAATAAATGGCAATGGTGGTTTTAAAATTTTCAACTCACTATTCTCTCAATGTAAATTTGAGCCAAGAAGAGAACCTAGTGTAAAACATTGCACTATGCTTTGTAGCATTAATGAGCACTATAAATTCAATGTAACCAAGGCCAACTAATAGCCATTAAGGTTTTGATAATGATGATAATGTGTAGAGGATCCAAGAGAGTGTATAGTGGCGTCCCTTTTTTGTAGATGACATTGCACTTGTTGCTAACCAAACACATTTCAAGCAAAAAATTTATCTTCCCATCCTTTTTCTCCCATCCCCTTCTTTACAACAAACTAAACTAAACAGCATTAAAATCCCCCCTTCCCATCCAGACATTTCCTTCATTTTCCTCCCCATCAGTCTCCTCCCATCAAATCAAACACACCCTTAGCAAGAAGCAGATTGAGGATGCACTAAAAAGTCAGTATTAAAAAAGCAGAGTACCACAACTAGATAGTTTCAAGTTCTTAGGGTGAATCATCCGAAAAGAGTGATTGAGTACGACACCACACAACTTATTAACGTAAGATGGTAAACGTTGAGGGTGTTGTAGGGTACAAAATGTTGGCCAGTAAAAAGCACCCACGTGCAGAAGATAGAGTGACAGAGATGATGATGATGCTGAGTTGGATGTGTGAACGCACTAGGAGGAATATGGTTCATAATGAGAAATCCTAGACAAATGCAAATGGCTCTGGAGGATCGAGGATAAGATGTGTGGATCTGGATTGAGGCGGTGTGGTCACGTGTAGATGAGTATTGATGCTCTTGTGTAGACCTGGCAATCGGGTCAATCGGTTCGGTTCCGGTTCGGGTCTTTTCAGTTCGGGTCTCTTTCGGATATATGTTATAATCGGTTCGGGTCGGTTTGGTTTGGGTCAGTTCGGTTCCGGGTTTATTTCGGTTTGATTGGTTTTCGGTTTCGGTTCGGGTTTATATCGGTTCGGGTTTGTATCGGTTCGGGTTTATATCGGTTTGGGTTTGTATCGGTTCGGGTTTATATCGGTTCGGGTTTGTATCGGTTCGGGTTTGTATCGATTCGGGTTTATATCAGTTTAAATTTATATTAGTTCAAGTATAATGTAAACACATACTAATAAATGAATAATATCACATATAATAAATTTAGTTAATTTATGACATACTCCATAGTTATTTTATTATTTAACACGGACGTACATAAAAAATAAACACTTACATAATTGACTAATTGTTTACATTCTAAAGTTTTCCCTCTTAAAGTTTTCGGCGCGACCTTTTTAGTTAACATTGTACTTCGTACTTCCTCAACTCACTCTTCCTCCCCGAGTATGTTTTTTTAAAAACACATCGACATATGTAAAAATATATAGGTAATTCTTTTTCTCCAAATTCATTTGATAAATGAAATATTAACGAATTTGATCAATTTTCGGGTCTAATCGGTTCTGGGTTTAACTGGGTTCGGGTTTTATCGGTTCGGGTTTGATCGGATTCGGGTCTGAATCGGGTATGAATACATTCGGTTCGGGTTCGGGTTTGGTTCGGATCATTTTGGGTGTTCGGTTCTATTTCGGTTCTTCTGTTTTTGGGTCAATTCGGGTTCGGTTCTGGGTCAGTTTTGCCAGGTCTACTCTTGTGTGAAGGTGGTAGTGGCTCACGTTATGGAAATAGAGTAGAGGTAGACGAAAGAAGAGTTGAGTGAGTTAATTAGACAATATTTGAGGTAAATGGGAGAGATTGGAGATCACATATTAGAGTTGTAGGGTACATCTACATAGAAGAGACTCTCTTTGTGCCTAGGTCTCCAAACTCCAAAGGTGAGTTAGGTATAGTGGGGAGTTTGTTGGTAGCTCCCAAAGTTATCAAGAAAATAGCTACATTTGTTGGATGTCTACCTTACAGTCCTCTAATTGTTTGTTGTGTTAGTGTTTCCTACTCCACCCCATATATTTGTTTATCTTTACTTTCACTTATTGCATCATGTGGCAATATGTAGTTTGATCATGAGTCGTGAGCATTTCGAAAACCTCTCCACCATCATACATCCATCCCCACAAACCCCACTTGTGAGATGATAGGTTGTTAGTGGTGGTGATGGTTAAAATGGAGGGTGACCTCGGTGGTGCTATGTGGCAAGCTAGGATGCATGGGTTCGCCGTATGAGTGCCGCTTGGTGAGCCGAAAATGGTACGGGGACGAATGCTGCTTAGGGGACGGCAGCTGATGATTTGGACATCTCAACGGAACAAGATTCGTCGCTCACTCCCCGCCACATGGAATCAGGTCGCAGGGGGGTACCGGTGCAGATACACCCTTCGACCCGCGACCCTGACCTAATTTATTTAATTTTTTTTATGCATACAGAGTTGGAAGCTCAAACGCACGATTGGTATTAACCGAATACCGATTAAAGTTTAAATGCAATGATAGAAATTAGGAAACTCATTCTATATAATATAAATTATAACCCTCTGGAGCTATCGAGTATCAGACCTTCTCCTTGGACCTGCGATTTGCTGCCTCTTGGAGCTTCTGCGGCTCTCCCTTCTGAAATTTTGGAAGTGGTCTACAGTCTATGGGTCTCGAAGTGGTCTCCTCCCTCTCCTGTTCAGCTCTTCAAAGCTACTGTTCCAGCTTTCCAGCCTTCAACTAATCGTACAAGTACTCCATGAACTTTACTTCTGAGTTTTTCTTACCATATTTTTTCAACAAGAGGGTAGTCAATTGCATCCTTTATCTTTTAGCCCTCTTTTATCTTTTATTCTTACTTCTGTTTTTTGAACAATTTGTTCTGTAGGAAAAATTTAAATAAATGATTATGAAAAAACTAAGTTTATTTATTTGTTATATTTCCAAATATGATACTTTTGATAGTACCTACTATCTAGTAATTCACCATTTTGTCATACATTATGCCATTGGATTATAATATGCTATTTAAGTATTGTCTTTACATTTACAGTTCTATATTTAGTATTTTATTATTTTTTGTTGTATCCTTGCCGTCCCTGCATCCTGTAATTTTTAAAATTTCCGTTCTCCACCCTGTCTCCGTTACCGTATATGCTCTAGCACCTGTCCAAGTGCGACCTAGGTAGCAAGAAGTCCCTTCAAAGATTAACAAGTAGGGGTAACCGTTCCACTGGCTTGATGTATGGCTTTGAGTTTTGGGTGACTAAGAATGATAACGAGTAAAAATAGAAAGTTATGGAAATGAAGTTGTTGCGGAGGGCATTTGGTCGTACCATAATAGACAAATTTTGATATTTCGCCTTTCGCTCATAGCTAGGAGTTGCACCATCTCTCATACATACAATAAGAGATGGCAGACTGGTGGATTGGTAACTTGCAGTGCATAGATGAGAGAGCACAAGTGAGAAGGTTGAAGGGCATTCTGGTTGGGGGGATTAAGAGGATAGTACCCAAATCTTAATGATCCAGGCAAACCTAAAAATGCGTTATGTGTATAGATATTAATAAAGACTCTTATAAAATTACATAGAAATAAAATTCTATGTAATTTTGTTGCTTATAAAGATTCTTATAAAATTACGGAGTACATAGAATTAAACACGCCAAATGCAAAAATATATTATACTGCAATCTATGGTACAAACGTGAAACCTGGAAAATATAGCATGTTCAGACAAAAACTAATGGAGCTCAAAAGAAACAAGAAGAATGACTATCTAACTAGGATAATTGTATCACAGGAACCTATATCGACTCATCATCAATCATATCTTTATAAAAGATTGATTCTAAATGCAAATGACATGCTTCAAACATGGATCAAATTCTTAGGGTTTGAGGATAAATGTGTCCAAAGTGTAAAGTTCAAGTGGCACAACAGAAACACCATATATTTCAGATTATGGAGATTTCTTTTTTTAACGACAAAAGAGCCTCCATATGAGGTTGTGCCTATTCTTCCCTCTCAAAGGGCACATTACATCAGGAAAAATATGGAGTACCAACATCAATGTAGTAAGCACACATTTCCAAAAAATGAGATACTGTAACAAAAAAGGACACGTTTAATTTGACAAATCAAAGAGGCACATTCGAAGCAGAGATGGCAATGGGGCGGGCTGGGGGCAATCAATTGCTCCGGCCCCGACAAATAGAAAGCCTCTCGTCCCCGCTTCCGATCCCCACCGAATGGGAAAATTTGTCCCCACCCCAGCCTCCCAAGGTCACCACGGATCCCCAATACCCACTGATATTTGTGGCTTTTTGGGGAAAAAATAAATATCATGTTTTTAATCAAAACATTATGCTTAAAATTTTCAAAAAAAAATCAAACATTCAAGTATAACAGAACTTGGTACACATAACATTAAAATGAAAGGACAAAAATCCCGAAGTTCAAAAAAAGAGCATGTTTTAAGTGTCCCTCTACACACATAACATGCTTACTTCACATTTTTAAAAGGGCAAGTTCTAATCCAAACAACAACAACAACCCAGTTAAATCCCACAAGAGTAAGGGCTGGGGAGGGTGTGTGTACGACTGTACGCAGACCTCACCCCTACTCGAAAGTAGAGAGGCTGTTTCCAAAGAGACCCCTGGCTCAACGTTGAAAGTTGCATTGCATGACTAACTGCTACTTCATTAATTAAAGAAGCGCAGACAGTTTAGAGATCCATTTTGATTTATTCCATCACACCCCAAAGCCAAAAAATGGTGAAATTTTGGCTCCATCGGAGATGATGGAAAGAACTTACAAAAATGTTCAAATAAATAAATTACATATGCAATCCTTAATGCCTCGATAGAGAATGGATATTTTCAAAAGAGATTTTTATTGGTTCAGGTAGCTAACGTCAATGATAGGCATAGGCAAGGTTAAAATTAGAAGTTGTATTAAAACGGTGAGTTCATATTGACTCAAAACTGTTTAAAACGAAAAAATACTGATAAATCCTGAGTATATGAAAAAAGGGAGAGAGGAAGACATGAATGTAGACTACTAATGGAGCACAACATTCTTGAAGTATTGAAAGTGTTAATGTGAGTGGAGTGGAAGGGTTATATACTTATTGCAAGTTGTAACTTGTGAGTGCTGCCTTTCCTAAGAATTAGTGGAGGGCACATGATGTTGTGAGCCTTTAGTGCGACTATTCAAGACCAACAAAAATAACCTTAAGATTACCTTTCTACCACCCTGCCCACTATGGTTGTATGTCCTATAGCAGTTGTTCCCACTATTATAGGGTAGTTTAACCGCTGACAACTCCAATAGCAAGTTCAATTAAATCAATTATGATACAGAGGACCTATTTTTTACGTAGTATTTGATAACACTTATAAGAATCAATGTTTCGGGTCACCAATCATTGGAAACCATAATAGTGACTTTTCAATCAAGGGAAGAAAGGTGATGAATGATGATGACCACCTAGGTAGAGACGTGGTGATACATCAGTGATGTAACTGCAACACTAACCTTGCAGGGAATGAGTGCACTGCTATACATATAGCGTATGAGAAACTACAAGAGAATGATCATAGCATCTAAAGAACCTCAACTAGTGTGGAAATAAGCTGCAGAGATGAAATTCATATTTGGAATGGCCAACATTGGTGTATCTTAATTTCAGATCAACTCAGCAAAAATTCTCCAATCACACAATCCAAATTCAGTCTCATACACAAGAATTTATCCAATACAAAACCTAAAAACAATGCACATCCAAATCTGGAAAAGAAAATCCAAAATTCAGTGGAAACAGCAATCAAAATGACATACCTTTATGTTCTAATGCGATCATGGTATTGTGTGTAGTTAAGATCCGCGAGAAAGTACATCAGATCTCCCTCTTTAAATTTTCGCACCTACAAACACCGCCCACCGGTAAACTACACTTCAAGAAATCGAAATAGCAAAACAACACAAGCAAAGAGAGATATTTTATTTATTTATATTCATGTTTACATTTATATCTATACACACACACACACATAGACGGATAGAAAATATGTCGCCGCCGCTGCCGCCGCCGCGGGATGGCTTACCTCTTTGTTCCTCCGGAATGTGATTTGGACACCGAGCAATGGTAGGTTACGGTGAAATAGAAAGATTTAGCAGTGATCGAACTATATACGGCGTCCCAAACTCCCATGTGTGCCTATTTCTAAATTCATTTTATTTTAATTATAATTATAACACGGTCCGGTTCTAGTGACACCGGAGAACGGTGCCACAGGATTTTTGGGTACCTTCGGTGCTCCGTTCGTAATAGCCACACATTTTGTGGGGGGGTTACGGCGGGGTTGGGGTGGGGGTGCAGGGGTAGGGGTAGGGGTAGGGTGGAGGGTTTAGGGGGTGGGTTAGGGGGGTAGGAACCGTCAATTTTACGAACGGAGCACCGGAGGTACCCCAAAAACCCAGTGGCACCGGAGTGGCACCGTTTTCTGGTATCACTGGAACCGGACCGATTATAATAATATTGTTATTATAATTACTTTTAATAATTAATATCATTATTAGGGGCTGTTTGTTTCAGCCTCTTAATGGTTCAGGTGTCTGAATGATTCAGCACTTAATGGTTCAGACTGTTTGTTTCAGCCTCTTAATGGTTCAGATGTCTGAATGGTTAAGAGATTTGCCTCTGAATGGTTAAGTATTATACAGAGTCTGAATGGTTAAGAGCTGTTATCTGAATTGATCAGACATTTACCTCTGAATAGTTAAGCAATATACTAGCTCTTAATGGTTCAGACCTCTTACTGGTTCAGCACTTAATGATTCAGACCTCTTACTGGTTCAGCACTTACCCATTCAGAAGTTGCCAAACAGTCCCTTACTATAACTATAATGTTGATTTACTTTGTGATAATTTACAAATATAAGTTGATATACATCTCATGCTTTTCATAAATAAAAAAATAAAATTTTGTTCTTAAGATCTCTTCAAACGAATTGCGGAGTATAAAGCAATAAAGCATATCAGATATTCTATTTTTATTTATACCCAATTTTTTAAATAACTCATTAGTATACATACACTAATTTTATGATGTGAACGTTTCGAATACATACAAAAAATAAATGTGTACTTTCCCACAAATTTGTTTTTAAACTCCTTTTCTTTCATTTACTCAAAAAATAATTATGTGAAATGAATATTTTATAGTGCTATTGATTTTATTTGAAATTAGTACTTATTAAAAGGTGAAATTAGTATTTATTAACTTCTAAAAGGGGGATTTTTAAGGCCTAGCAAAATATTGTTCGGTCCATCCCAAAATGAATTCAATATTTTTCTATTTCGTTTATTCTAAAATAAAATTGGCATTTTGCATAAATAGTGGCATTTTCATATTGTTAGTTGCTAATAACATTTCCTATGAAAAAAATAAAACTTTAGAATTTGAATTCCAGGAAAGCGTACATTTAATCTTTTTGCTTATATAGTCAGAGCATGCATATTATAAAATTATTGTATATAATTTTACGAGTTACATATTACTTAATTGTTGAATGTATAAAAAGTAGATAAATCTGTATACAAAGTATCTGAATTAGGGTATATTTTATGTGAATTGCATGTACCAATAAATACTCGGCAAGAGTCGATTAATGAAAAACTTGAGCACGATTATCAATAAATGCACAATAATAATTGAAATTTTGTATATAATTTTACGAGTTAGATATTACTTAATTGTTGAATGTATAAAAAGTAGATAAATCCGTATACAAAGTATCTGAATTATATTTTATGTGAATTGCATGTACCAATAAACACTCGGCAAGAGTCAATTAATGAAAAACTTGAGCACGATTATCAATAAATGCACAATAATAATTGAAATTTTGTAGAGATGGATATGTCATATGTGTAGGCAGTAATCCCTTTGCAGAGGTCCTATACACCAAAGTGCATACCAATTTGCCCAAGCACATCTCTCTGGTGTGGTTATGGTCATAAAACTTGTTTGGAAATAATGTAAGAAATTAGCGTTAGCGTTTTGAAAAGACTATCTACCGGCAGCGTTAAGCGTTAGCGTTTTTAAAGTGATCTATTCTTTTAAAATTTTATCCAAAACGTTAATGTTAATCTCTAACGCTATTCTCAAAGAGACTCCTACACTCATATAATACTTTTTTCACATTACCTTCCCGTCACGTTACCTTTTGCCGCATTTTTTTGTTTTATCTCTTTCATTGCTCTTGACCTTTTTTAGTTTTATAATTTTATTTAAATAAATTTTTCTGCGTTAATTTTTAGTTTTTAGTTCTTATCTTTTGTTGCTTTTGATCTTTCGTTGCTGCGTTAATTTTCAGTTTTTTTCCACTTTCTAAGTTTTAAATTTCTTTTTTAAAATAAGAAAACCCCCTAAATCATTAGACATATACCCAAAATAGGAGTTCCTAACTTATATACTCAAAATAGGAGTTAAATTTAAAAAAGAAAAAAGCTAAATAAAAGTGGCCTTCTCGATCTCTTTCAACAGTGACATCCAACGTGTCTCTCTCCTCAATCTCTTTCCACCGCTCATCCCTTGCAGATTCGCCACCACCGCCCATCCCACGCAAGTATTTGCTTCTTTCGCTCGCCTATAGCTTTTGCCACTGTCACCCCCAACTGCATCACAGCCGCCCCCTTGCACTGCCGCCATCATTCGTCTATCCTTCTCGATCTGTGTCTATCCTTCTCGATCTGTCTCCACCGCTCACCCCTTACAAATTCACCGTCGCTATAAATCAATCATCACTACCTATGAATAATTGCATCTTCATTTATATGAGGCTTGGTGTTTGTTTTCAATTTTTGTGTTCAATTGTTCTCTCTCGTTATTTTAGATGCTTGATTTTTGCTTCAAATTTCTGTAAATTTGGTAATGTGAAATGAATCTTCACACTGATTGGTGGCAATCTTAACATTTAATCTTTTTTGACATTATATATTTACATGTTTGGCATTATAAATTAACATATTTTCTACTTTGCATTGTCATCTTTGACATTGTGTTTTCATTTGGCATTGTATGTAAAGCTTTTTTTCTTGGTAGTGGCACCATGGCATTGTGGCAGTGGCAGAGGCACACTTTCTTGGTCCTGACATTGGCAACGGCAAAACGCAGTTGTGACGGTGATGGAGACAATAGCAGTAGCAAAAGGAGACGACATTGACAACTTGTGGCATCACCAACGGCGGCTGGGGCAACATTATCGATGGTTGTTTGCATGTCGGCAGCACCGATGACGGCACGATGTAGTTGAGTGACCATAGTTGGAGATTTGGTTAAATCTCTTAGTGTTTGCCGATTGGAATGGAAAAAAATTTAATTTGGGTGGCACTTAATGTGTTTACTCTTATTTTGGGGGTTTTATCTTTCAACTCTTATTTTGGTATATTATCAATGTTTCACTCCTATTTCGCTCCTTAACCCTTTTAAAATTTTTAGTTTTAGTTTTTTTAAATTTGTACTATTTATTTGTATTTTACTCCGTCTCTCCCTACCATATTTCAAAAAACGAGATAAAATATCAAGCTTTTACATATTTAAAAGCTACATAAAAATTCTTTGAAATTAAAGGTGTCAAAAATATTTTATTTTATCAAATAATCAATGAAAACATATAAATAAACAAAAGTTTCCGTGATTCTTGAAAAAGTAAATATGGTAAAAATTTTAGGATAGAGAAAGTATATGTTTAGTTTAATTAGTTTAAATACATATTAAAAATAATATTAAAAAGTGAAAAGGGAATGGGGAAAATAACAAGAATCACATCGTTAGAATAGGAAGAAAGGAGAGTTGCATAAAGAAAAGCTAACATAACACTGAATTAGCAAAATGAGAGAGATGAAAGCGGAAAGAATACCATCTGTATCTGTAGTTAATTTAAAAAGAGGTGAATATTTTCCCGCCCATACATGAGACTCATACATGGAAAATGTTGACTACACAAATGGTAGTTTAATTATTTGCCTTAATATTTTCCTTCAATTTTAAGTATGTTTTCATTTTTATTTAAATTTTACACCATTTAAATATTTAAATTAAATTTAATAAATTAAATAGTAATGAACCACTGAGGAATAATAGTATGGAAATAAAATACAGTACCATTTCAATAAGAAAACAAAATTAAAAAACTACAAATTAATAAAGTATGGGCGGGATTAGAATGATTTATTTAAAAAAACTACGTACAAATTAATTAGTTATTTTAAAAAAATATTATAATTTAAAAGCAAGAACATGTAAAAATGGTAAGTTTTCTAAAATAAATTAGAAAATAAATATGGTGCGGCAAGTAAATGGTAACATTTAAATACAAAAATAAAATGAAAAATTACAAATTAATATTAATACTATAATTTAAAAGCATGGAAACGTTTTAAAAATGATAAGTGTTCTAATTAGAAAATAAATACGGTATGGTATGCTAAGCAAATGACGCCATTAAAAAATGAAAACAAAAAATGGTAAGTGTTCTAAAATAAATTAGGAAAGTGTTCTAAAATAAATTAGGTAAGTGTTCTAAAATAAAAGAGAAAGTAAAATACATCTAAAAATGATAAGTGTTCTAAAACAAATTAGAAAATAAATGTAGTCCGGTAAGTTATTAGTACCATTTAAATACAAAAATAAAATAAAAATTGCAAAATTAATATTAATACTATAATTTACAAACATGAAAATGTTTTTAAAAAGGTAAGTGTTCTAATTAGAAAATTATAAAATAAATACGGTACGGTACGTCAGCACGATATGCAAATGGTACCATTTTAATACAAAAATTAAATAAATGATAAGTGTTCTAAAATAAATTAGGTAAGTGTTCTAAATAAATTAGAAAATAAAATAAATATCAAAATGGTAAGTGCTCTAAAGTATATTAAAAAAATAAATACGGTACAGTAAGTAAATTATACCATTTAAATACAAAAATAAATTAGCAAAACAACAAATTAATAGTACTATTAATGAATACTACAATTTACAAGCATGGAAACATGTAAAAATGATAAGTGTTACGAAATAAATTAAAAAATAAATATGGTACAGTAAGTAAATGGTACAATTTAAATGCAAAAATAAAAAAATTATAAACGAATACTATTTATACTATAGGCATGGAAACATGTGACAATGGTAAGTATTCTAAAATTAATACTATTAATATTATAATTTACAAGCATGGACACGTGTAAAAATGGTAATTGATCTAAAATAAAATAGAAAATAAATTTTGTAGGGTCACTAAATGGTACCATTTAAATACGAAAATAAAATTAAAAAACTACAAATTCCAAAATAAATACATTAATATGTTTAATTATTACTTAGATAAGTCAAATTACTGAATTTTTGTTAGGGACAATATCTGAAACACATTAAATTATTATTACAGAAACCTGTATTTAGTCATAGGCAACTGTATGTTGCAGTTTCAGGAGCAATAAATCTCAATGGATTGAAGATCTTGACATACAACGACGTGAACGCTCACATGAATTATACGAGTAATGTAGTTTATAAAAAAGTCTTTCAAAATTTATAAATCATTTTATTTTTGTACTTTAAAATAATGAAATCTCTACATTTCAATACATACCAATTTGTATTCTTAAAAATGATCTTAATTTAGTAACGTAACTATGACCCGTGCAACGCACGGGTATAGCCTAAGAAAAGTGGAAAATGAATTAAAAATGTAGAATAAAAAAAGTGTAAGGAACAAATTGGTGTGGAATTTGGTGTACCCCTATCGTGTGATACTAGATGAAATCAGAATTTGAGAATATCGTACAAAAGTTACAAAACAAATGTAGTGAATTAAAATACTTCACAATTTCCATTAATTAATTGCATTATTACAAATTTTATACGAGCATGATATTTGACATTAAAGATAAGAAATGAATTACCACTAGACTCCGTTTGGTACATGGAATTCAAGATATGGATTTAGAATTGAGAACGGTAATTCCAATACTGTTGTGTGATAGTACACAAATATGTGAATTTGGAATTAGTAGTGCAAAAAATGAATTAGAATTGGAGAACTCAATTCCATCCAATTCAAATCTATAGATTTTTAATTCCACTTCAAATCCCGTCAATTCTGTGTACCAAACGGACCCTGATACTATGGATTTTAGAATTGTGGAGTATTTTCTTTTCTTAATCGTCACACAAACATTGCTCCCTTATAGGTAAAAAGAAAGGGTGGGATTTGTGATAATACAAAGTAATTATTTTGAATAAATTCTATAAAAGGTCCCCAGTTATAGTTCGTTTTACATATTTAGTCCCTACATATCAAATATCAATAATTTAGTCCCCAATTATTATATTATTTTCCACGAAAGGTCCTTTGTTAATATTTCCGTTAAAAACATGGATAAAATTGTAAATACACGCACCCTCTCTCACTTAATCTTCCTCCCTTCTCTCGCACTCCTTTCTCAAACCCGTTGCTGAGTTTGAAGCTTTGAACCCAAAACTGAAATTATCCTTTTGTCTCAATTGTTCGTCTTCCTGGTGGAATCCAAAATCGAAAACACTAACCTTCACTGACTAAATATATAAAATGAACTAAATTATTGATATTTGAGTTTCTTCGCCATAAAATCGAGGTGAGTCTAGTTTATCTTTGGTTAGAATTGATTCCTAGCTTAGGATTGGTTAATATGTTCTTGGCAATTAATGTGGAATTCTGAATACAACTATTGAATTGCGATATATGTTACGAGATTATTATTATTATTATTATTATTAGTATTATTATTATAGGCAAGGTATTATATATGGTTAGTTAGTTAATTATTATTAGAGAATATTATTTTTGTTAGTTTATTAATTAGTTTCTTATTTTATTTAGTTTTCTTTAGAGATTGGACTCTCTTAGGGTTCTAGAGTTCCATTTTATAAATTTAGATGTACGTGTTTAGAATTATTCAATCAATAAGAAACAATTTTTCCTAAACCCTAATCTCTTCCTCTTCCCTCTCTTTCTTCTATTCCGCCGAACAAAGTGTCGTGCGATTATCTCTTCTTTTCATTTTCCCCAATTCTATAGCTCGGAGGTGCTCAACCTTCCCTATCCTGATGCGATACCGTATCAATTGGTGCTGTCATTGGTAAACTCGCCAAAAAAACCACAAAAAAACAAAAGAAAATTCTTTTTTTCTCTTCCTGATCGGATCAATCGATCTGATTTACATCAAGAATTGTGAAAGAGCCTTCCTCTGCATCCTGATTTGAAGAAGTTGGGAAATAGAAGAAAATAGATCAGTGTAGAGGTGCAAAGCGGCGTAATTCATCGCAAGGTGGGAGCAAGGCTTCATTGGGATTTTAAAAGGAAAAGTAGGAAAAAAAATTGGCAGCAGCTTGATTTGAGAGCTAGCCGCAACCCAATTGAAAAAAAAGAGTGGGGGTTGTGCAACCATCAAACTTGCCGCCGTTGTGTAGCAATTCAAGGGACAAGATTTGAGGTAATAGCCTCAATTTGGTTGCTTCGGCCTAGGGGAAAAAATAATATTTGAGGTCTTATTACTATATTTTTTTTAGTGATATTTTTGTGTGGTGGTGTTTATTTTGGCAATGGACTCACTGTTGGACAAAGTTCTGGGTTTACTTGAAAAAGTTCTACGGGGACAAATTGAATTTTGTGAAGGAGTGTGGGCAGTTGAAGATTTCGTAGATGAGATTATAAAGAAAATTCAGGTATTTCGTCAAATTGAAGGTCAACCAAAATATGATTCTGAGGTATATGCATTCGCCATAGAGGCCTCTTGTTCAATACAGAACTTAGTTCTTGGTCCCCCAATTATGCCGAGCCTGATTCCTATAGAGTTATACATTTTCAAAACAACCATGATGCGGAATAAAAGAACGAGAGGGAAGAGGAAGAGATTAGGGATGTCCAAAAAAACTTTGAAGGGGACCAAAAAAACTTTGAAGGGGATTGCCGGAAAAAATTGGCAAGAAAACCAAGAGCTCTCCTCAAAGTTAAACAAGGACAAAATTGTTAACTTTTTCCTTCTCCTCTTTTACTTCCCACGTATGGATGCTCTCTCAAAAAATAAACAAGAAAGATTTTCTTTCTTTTTCTTTTTGTTTCTCACGTGAAGCACCACAAGAAATGATGGAGTGAGCTTTGATTTTATAATTAAGGAGTTTAGGAAAAATGTAACTCCCACCATTAACCATTGGAATTAGTCATGGCATTTGTGGTGTGTTAATGGTGATTAATTAGCCATTAACACGTCCGTTACGCTACGCTCAGTTTAAAATTTGTCCCGAATAATTGGAGATTAATTGCATGTTAACTCTGTAAAGATGGACTAATTTTAAACAATACGTAAAATTAATAAAAGAAGATTGGTTCAGTAAAATTGCAAAAAAAGCAATCCTCACCATATTCTTTTATTAACGGGTTAACTCTGAGAATCAATTTCTCATTCACCCTCTACCGTTTTTGGCGTAATATTTGTCAAAACATTTATCTCATTTAAGAGAAAACACGTCCATTAATTAACGGTTAAAACCGTTAGTGGACCTATTGACAAATATACCCTAGTTGGTCCATTTAATGCCTATTAAAATGCCAAAAATTCCAACAATCCCCCACATGAATGAAAAATTGATTTGGGGTCGACAACATCCCACGGTTGAAAATCTTCATAGAACATGTAAGTGTCTCCACTTTTGAACATGTCCCTTGTAAAGTATACCTTCTTTACTGGCTGTTCAGTAGAACGTGATGTCTTTGAACTGTACTGCTGCTTGTGTAAACGATAGTATACAATACACAAATTCCAACCAAACGTCATTCTCTTCTCATGGTTGTGCCCATTTTGGTCGTGGGACACGCACCTGGTTCTGCGAGAGTGTTTAGAGGATTAAGCCCAAGATCCTCCGTTTGAAGCGACCACACTTCACTCTTACATAGGTGATTCTTTAAGAGTATCCCGATTACTCCACTTACCCCACCGTGTCTATTGTTAAGAATCATTAAATCATATTTATATGCTAACCTCATCATTTTCGGAAGTCACTGTCTTCAGCAGGAATAGAAGGGACTGACCGGAGGTTCCGGTACTGCCCCCACAGTGACTACGCTTCATCCTACAAGTAGGTTGTCCCGTTGAACCTGGATACCAGCCAGGTTGGGTTTTCCTTCATAGGACTGTCCTAGCACAAGGGCTTCAAACCCATTCCTGCCACCAACTTCTCATGCACTCATTTGTTAACCCTTTGGTTAGCGGATCCAGTAGATTATCTTTTGACTTCACATAGTCAATTGTGATAATCCCAGTTGTGAGAAGTTGTCTAATGGTTTTGTGTCTATGACGAATATGTCTAGACTTACCATTATACATGTTACTCTTTCCACGTGTTCTTATGTATTTCTGAATCATCAGACCTATACACTAAGAATCGATACGTGCTATTACTCTAGCCAATAAAGATTCCATCAACGGTCTTTGGACCAATCTTTATTTTCTTTGGTGGTGGTGCTAAAACTTTTGCAAGGCACCCCCACACTTTCAAGTATTTATAGGAAGACTTCCTATTATACTACAACTCGTAAGGAGTCTTAACGAGTTTCTTTCGGGGTATTTTATTTAAAAAATAATTGCTAGATAAAATAGCCCCCTTTAGGACCAGTATTCTTCTTGTCCTTGTTTGGCTTAGGCCCTTTGGAAGAAACCTCTTTGAGTGGATGCTCCACCACATTGGCCTGAACTGTTCGCTCGTCAGCATTCTCCCCCACAACAGGGAGATCCTCCCTCAAGTACCTCGCAAGGTTGAGGGTGGTCAGCCAAAATAACATCCTTTGCTGCCATATTTTAAAGCAAAAACCTATGAACTTTGCTTTTTCTTTGACAGAGTTCGCGGGGAGCATGACAGTAGAATGTCTGACCGGTGCGGATGTGAAGACACCCGTGTTCGGTCCAAGTGAGGGAATGACCGGTATGGACGAAGCCATATTCGGTCCGAGTGGGGTGCCCATTGCTGCCGTATCCGCGGTTGGTCCAATAACCGAGGTGACCAGAACGGACCCCATAGTCGTGCTCGATCCAACAAAGGTCGTGATCGGAGTGGACCCCACGGCCGCACTCGATTCGAAAGGAATGTTGATCGGAGTGGTCTGCCCAACAGAGACACCCAATGCAGCCGAAACATTCACAACCGGAGTCTCGGAACTACTCTCGTTTCCTGTGTGAGCGTCAAAACCGAATCTGTCCATACCCGTCATCGTGCACGGATATGTCTACTACTTTAAGATTGTTACAATTTTTGTACGGATTACAACGGACGGGGAAGATGAACGGCCTCGGAAAATAAAAAATAAAATTCTGAATTTATAACTTATTTAGAATATTACAAGATAAACAAAATTAAAAATAAATTTATATATTTTCAAACAGCCTTGTTGTATGAGGACATTAAGCACTGGACATCGAGGACATTAAGCACTGGACAACGAGTACATTATGCACTAGGGCAGAATGCATCGAGGTTTTTATGAACTAAACCTGCAAAACAAAACACTGTGAAGGACAGCAGAGTCGCCGAAGCTGTCCTTAAGGTAGTAGTGCCTGCTTACCGTACTGGAAAAACATGGGCACTCTCCTCCCAGGATAAAACCGCTATCGTGTGTGGAGATTGTACGGACCAACCACACACCAACGAACAAGAACAACGTTGGCGACCAAAAAAAACTTTGAAGGGGATTGCCGGAAAAAATTGGCAAGAAAACCAAGAGCTCTCCTCAAAGTTAAACAAGGACAAAATTGTTAACTTTTTCCTTCTCCTCTTTTACTTCCCACGTATGGATGCTCTCTCAAAAAATAAACAAGAAAGATTTTCTTTCTTTTTCTTTTTGTTTCTCACGTGAAGCACCACAAGAAATGATGGAGTGAGCTTTGATTTTATAATTAAGGAGTTTAGGAAAAATGTAACTCCCACCATTAACCATTGGAATTAGTCATGGCATTTGTGGTGTGTTAATGGTGATTAATTAGCCATTAACACGTCCGTTACGCTACGCTCCGTTTAAAATTTGTCCCGAATAATTGGAGATTAATGACATGTTAACTCTGTAAAGATGGACTAATTTTAAACAATACGTAAAATTAATAAAAGAAGATTGGTTCAGTAAAATTGCAAAAAAAGCAATCCTCACCATATTCTTTTATTAACGGGTTAACTCTAAGAATCAATTTCTCATTCACCCTCTACCATTTTTGGCGTAATATTTGTCAAAACATTTATCTCATTTAAGAGAAAACACGTCCATTAATTAACGGTTAAAACCGTTAGTGGACCTATTGACAAATATACCCTAGTTAGTCCATTTAATGCCTATTAAAATGCCAAAAATTCCAATAGTGTTCAACCTTCCCTATTCTGGTAGGATACCGTATCAATATATGGGTAAATTTGGAATTGGATTTTGGGAAAACTTGGGTATTGTGTTGGTTCTGTTGATTCTGTCTTCCTCCCTATTCCGCCGGTTCTGTCACCTGTCCATTCATGTACAACACCAGAAGTCAGGCAGCAATTTCAAATCTCTTTTCCACCCGTGAGCCAATTCCCTTCTCCTTCCCAAATCCCACCCAATTACATCCACTCAATTCTTGAATCTATTCCCAAATCCCCACTCAATCTTCAATTCCTAAAATCTTTATTCAAATTGTGCGAAGTGCAGTGTGCAGAGACGGAGACCCTTACGGGAACTGGCCGGCGACGAAGTGCGCCAAGTGAGACGATTCTTTTTATCAGGTTTTTTCTCTAATTTTTTAAATCAGCAATTGATTACCATTTAACCTAAATTTTATTGTGGTTTTTTCAAATTAGCAAATTAATCTTATTTTTCTCAATTCTTTTGTGTGCAATTGGTTTTCATCTTCTTCTTTATTTTTTTTTGTTTTCTCATATTAGGCACTCATACTATTGGTAAAACAAAAAATAGTTTTTGATGATTTTTTTTGTTCTCATATTAGGCACTCATATAAGGCACTCGTACAAAAAGAAAACGAGCAATTTACTTAAATATCACTAAAACATAATGACTTTCCCTAAATAGCACCGCATGTGTTTTTCTTTCCAATGCAGCACTTTTAGTCATTATGCATTAGTCATTTTTCAAGTAAATATTTGTCATCACTGGACATTATAGACATTATTAAGTGCTATTTAAAAAATAAAACAATTTAAGTGCTATTTACGGAAATGACTTAAGTTTTAGTGCTGTTTAGTGCAAATATTTCAAAGAAAACTAGGTTAGACTCTTAGAGAAAACAAAAAATACTAGGGTTAGAGTTTTTTTTGTTTTCTGGTAGATTTTTTTGTTTTCTCATAATAGGTACTACGTAGTTTGTTCAAAACTTCAAATAATATCCCATATTTTTTTTAAATAATTTAATTGACAAATTTTAAATATTTTTTAAATATTTTAATTGAAGACATCCTACAATATTTTCAAGCAATGAAGGTTATAAGAATGATTTTGTAGACTTGAGGTAATATGATTTGTTATGTTATGAATTTTAATATTAACAATATTTATCGTTTTATTTAGTTTTTTTTTTCGCCTCCACTCTATGAATTTTCTGGCTCCCCCCTGTCCTCTGTTTGTTCTTCTGCTCTGCTCGTGCCGTTTGTCATCCCGCCGGTCCAGTTTGGTGTTGCCCCGTTGCTGTGTTCTGATGCCGGAAGTAAGGGAAGGGCCGCGGTTGCTACTGCAGAATCTTCCGCTGAAACTGAGTAGCTGCATTCTCCGGAGAACATGAAGCTGCCGGAATTCCGCCGCTGCTCCTCATATTGGAATCGGGCTGCTGCTGCTCCTCTCAATTGAATCGAACTGCTACCGTCGAATAAACTGTTGTCGCCGCCGGCCTGTTTCACTGTGATGAAACACGCAGGGATTGAGATGTTGCACCACTACCTTGCTCCTGTTGCAGCCGCTGAGATGGACGCCGGCGCTAGTGCTTGGGAGACCGGGACCGTCGGAAAGAATGCTGGTCGGGTCGATCGAAGAATTGTTGAGCCAAAGGGATTTAAAAAGAGAAAAATATGGTGTAGGTGCTTATGAATAAAATAATCATTTCTTTACTATTTAGAAAAACATTTATTTTCCTAAAAATAAAAAAAATAAAAAAAGAATTTTAATGTAAGAAGATCTACAAAAATGATATGCACCCAAGGTACACCAGAGAAACACTCACAAAAAGATTGCATTTTTTTTAAAACAAATCGTAATTTGACCCCTACATCTTTAAATTATTTGCAATTCAATCTTTATTTATAATTTGACCTTAAAATTAGCTAATAATCACAAATTAATCTAAATTTACTTATTAATAAATTGGTGATTATTATATGTCAAACTAAAATTGTAAAATAGGTCACTTAGTAGGTCTATGCGGATCTGAGTTGAATTGAATATTGGAAATCAGCAATAGAATTAAGGTTAGAAAATAAGGCCATGTGGGTGTCATCACACTTCTGATGGTCTCGAGGGTTAAAAACGTACATACGCAAGTCAGTGACCCGTAGTAAGAGCCAACGGGGGCCTCAACCCCCTCTATTGCGAGAACTTTGGAGTTTGAGCATGGATAGGCGAGAGCTTGGATTTTACAACTCCCATAGAAACGATGTAGATAAAACCTAGTAGGCAAGTGAAGTGAAGTATGAGGCGGAAGAGATGGTGGCATGGGTGTGGGAACAATTTCACCTTGATTACCTTTCTTTAAATTAAGTTTGAATAATTTTGGGTCTTGAACCAACGTGGTTACTGTTTTAAATTCCTTGAGCTTCCGCAACGATATTTTATTTCCCTACTCCGAAACAATTCGTGATGTTCATGTTTTGCATCATTTGAATTATTATTATTATTAAAATGTTTTCTTCAAATTATGCATGTTACTTTACCAATTTGTTAGCGTTTTGGCTCGCTAACCCAATTAAACCGGGTTACGCGGATTGGGGTGTTACACCTATTTTGGTAGAATAACTAAGAACAAGTCCAAGTGACTATAGTCTTTCGAAAGTCTTCATACTTCTTCTTTAACGTTTACGTCTTATCCAAATTAAGTATTTCGGTTTGTGTGAAATAACTTTAGTTTGGAAGTTATCTTTTCACGATTCGTAAGCCTATCAAGTACTTCCTTAACTGCGTGAGCAGTTGCTCCAGGTTCGTCTCAGTTCTTTTGAGCTTGAGATCGGCTTGGAAGTCTTCCTAAGATTGTGGAAGTTTGTGGATGATGGCCGCCACTTGAAAGGCCTCACCAACACCTACTTTCTCTTCATTGCATTTATTGAAGATTGCCATAAGCTCCTCACCCTGGGTGACAACAGATTTGCTGTCAACCATCTTATAGTCCAGCAAACAGAAAATTGTTGGTGTAGAAATTCGCCGCCGTTAAAGTTAACTATTGCCACTGATGTTTCATAGAGGCGCATCCACCGTCATCTCTACTACCAGAGGACCATCCACTGGAGTTGCCAGTGAAAACCTCATGCCGCCACTGTTATCCAAATCTGGTGTCACCATTGCCACCGAGATCGGTTCGCTTTCTCTCTCGGGACTATATCTAGATCCGCATCACCATGCCACGAGAAGTGGATTGACTAGCCACTTTCAAAAAGAGAAGATGAACCAACCTATACGGGGGAGAGATCCCTGGGCAGATTTTCATGGTGGTCACCGTTACTTAAGATTTCGTTGTTGTCGCTTCCTGCCGGAGTAGGGGCATCTTTACCAATGAGGATCTTTCTAATTGTTTGATTGATTGAAAAGGAACATGAATTGGCTAGTGGGGACCATCCACGAAGATACAAGACAATATGTACATTTTGAAGTGAAAACCATGTGAAGGATCGAGAGAATCAAGAGGATTGAAAGAAAGAAATATCAGTGAAAAGAGTGCAAAGTGGTGGGGACCATGCATTTGATCCATATTTTCAATTATGAGGAAGGAACATGCAAAATTACAAAGAAAGATGCTTGAAAATGCACATGCACCTTATTCTGTATTTTCTTTTAAATGGGAGGACTTACCATGAGCATTGTAAAGAAAGTGATTGTGCAGTAGGTCCTACTTATGCACATTGATCATTGGCAAATCTTAAAGGAAGACTGAGACACAAATTGAGCTTGGTACGCTGGTTACGACACCTGTCTTGCTCAGTATATAAAAAAAGCGAAAGACTGAGACACAGATCTGGCCTGGCACGCTGGAACTACACCGGTCTTTCTTAGTGTAATAAAAAACAAAATATGTGACACATGCCCAGCCTGGTACACTGGTAAAAATCATTCTTGTTCAACTCCAAGCCAAGAAGGATATACACACCGGTCTTGCACATATTTTCTCATAAGTCTGAACCCTATCAAATTGGGTACACCAGTGTCTCAGCAAAGCTCATATCGGGGACACCCGATTTGTCAAGCCTTTTTATGAGGCACTCTGAAGATGATCCCTCCATGGCGTGACAATACTCGCATCAGGTAGTCGTGCTAACATCGATATTCGACAAAGTTGCTGCAACATACTTAATTTGTATTAAGTGACATCGATCACTTCGATATACTAATTTTGCTATACACCGTTTACATGATTCATACTAACATCGGTCTCGATGAAATAACCAATTGAGGCACCGTAGCTTCATTGTACTAATCCGGTCTCATCAAAATTAAATAACTATTACCATTGTTTCATCAAACTAACATTGCTCTCGTTATGATAGTTATCCACGCATATTTTAATCACCCTAACACCGAGCTCCTTAGTAAAGATAATAATTATTTGAGCAGGGCATAGGCTAGTCAAAAAAATATTGTACACATTATTTTTTACAGAAAAACATCTCATTTAAGAAATTAGAGAATTAATAAAGACTCGGAGGACTCACAATATCAACTGGTCAAGAATGCAAAGTACGAAGATTGAAGATAGCACTCGGAGGACTTGTTTACTTTCTTAAGTTGATGATTCTCACAACTTAAAAAAGTGGAGGGATTCTTGATGGGAAATAATACGTGGCTCGGTCCACATTTCCCAATGATTTACGAAGAATAATCAAATCGGGTCTGTTTAATAAAATTAAGGAATAAGAGAATATTCTCCCGTAGATGCTCATGCTACTCCTATAAAAGGATGGCTCTTCTTCATCAAATGGGAGGCCATTCATCTCCATTACTCCTGCTCGTTACTTTCTCTCTCTATATTTTATGTATTTTCTTTCTTCCAAGAAGCTTCAAGCTTCCATTAATGGCTTCCAAGCCCAAATCATGCACTATGTACAACCTCCGATATTAATAAAAATCCCTCGTTGGTAAGGTACCACGAAAAAGGCCCGTGGTTTTCTCACGATTTGGATTTCCACGTCAAAATTCTTGTTTTTATATTTTGGTGTATTTTTTAGACCAGTTTATTGTTTTTGCCCGGCTAAAAACGATATACCGGTCGATAATTTACACCATCAGTATGTGTAAAATTTAAAAATAAAATTTATTTATTTAAAAACTACATAAAAAATTCTACTGTAAAAACAAAAGGTGATAAGACTATATTATTTTATCAAATAGCTAACAAAAATAGGTAAAGAAAGTGATTAAAATTTGACCATATGAATAGTAATTGGGAAAAACGTTTTAGGACAGAGAAAGTATTAATAAGAAACATGTTGGACACTCAGCCATTTTTTAAATAAATTATCAGAATTTTTTAGGGATTAGAGCATAAAAAAATCTATAACTATTCTCCAGCATTTGGATTAGTGATTTAGGATTGGTAAAAAAAATTACAGTTTTTTTAAAGTTTGTAATTGTTATGACCATATATTTGGAATGTTTGCTTTATTTTACTTAGCGTTTGAGTATTTTTCATGTGAATTTAATTAACTGTGAATTTGAAGTGAATAGCCAAATTCTAGGATTCATGGATTTGCAATTTCTTGTCTTGTTTATCTCTACTCTCAAGTACTACGTAGCTCATTATGAACGAGGGAATATCAATAACCTGTAAAACCCTTAGTATAAAAATCCATGCTGGTGAGTGTTGTGCAGTTGGCAAGGCAAGGAGTGCTAAGAGGGTAAATCCCGAGTTCGATTCCTGGCAACTATGCTGAGGGAGGAAATCATAGTAATGCATGAAATAAAAATCATATTTTTCCTAGAACTAATTTTTTATTCAACTCATGAGTCATGAATGACACAACCTAGAATATTAATAGTCATATACCACACACACTTTATAGTTGTTAAAAAATCAAATAAAAATATGTTTTACTCAAAATTTAATGTAATCAAAATATTAAAATTTTTTAGAATTTATATGAGCTCGTACAAAAAAGGGGATAAAGACTAGCTCAAAATAAAACCGACACTACTCTCTATGTTCCAAAATATTTGACACATTACACAAAATGAAACAAAATTTTAATATTTTTAATTTATTTTATTTAACAACGAGAATAAAAATAAAAAAATAAACATACATATTTGAAAAACTACGTTAAAAGCTTTTTCAAAACAAAAAATAATAAAAATATTTTATTTTTATCAAATAATCAAATTATATATATAAACAAATAAAAATTTTATAATTTTTGAATAATGAATTGTAACATTATTTTTGAGAGGAAGATGAGGTAATATTAGAGCCTTATTGCTAGCTAGCTATAACAAATTTTAAAATTTGACACCTTTTTAGAAGGAGCAATAAAGTAGCCTTAAACTTCTACCTAACGTAAAGAAAAGGCGAAAAGCCGAAAACCAACTCTCTTCCGTCTTTGTTCCCACGATCCCTGCCTCTGATCTTCACCTCCATTGGAGCTCCTCGTAAATTTCAAGAAACTCCCATGAAAGAACTCTCTTTTGTTATGCCTTACGCTGAGGGGAATTGAAGGGGGAAACCATCAGCTATCACTGTTCTTGTTTTCAGTGCTGAGCTTGTATTTCGCATCACTGCCCGGGGTTTTCGCTCCCGATGGATCGAATTCCCTCTTTGTATAACGTCTCCGACGAGGACTAGCCGTCGAATTGATCCGTTCTGATTCGGTAATGGAAAACCCTATTGCCGGCGCGGCTGATTCAATAATCCCTGAAGACTACAAGCTATGCGGGTTCGTGCGCGCAGTTCTTAGGATTGAAATTAACCCTAATGCGGACATAGCGGATGTCCTCCCTCTCGGCTCGCGTTGCCGCATTGCAGGCGAGAGTCCCTATGACGCGCATTTTGTTGCAGAAAACGGCGTTCTTTTGTACCCTATCAGTAATTCGAACAGGGGTTGCGGTGGAGAGGATGATCCCATGCACATTGGGTCTGGTGCGCCCTCGGCCTCCAAGAAAAAGTGTGGGAAGACTAAGAAGATTACAAAGAAGAAGAAGAGGAAGAACAGTGTGTGGATTTCTGTATACGAGTCATCCACTTCAAAGAAGATTAACAAGTGGAGCAGAATTGGGATGATTCACGGGAGCTTGAGCGTCGTCCATCAGCTCCATGCACTTGTAGCCAGCAAGTGTTTGAGGATTATTGCCACGGTGGCCCGGGTTGTGGCGCAGAATGGGGAGGTTAGGGCTGTTCTGCTTGTTGATGTCTACTTGCCTGTAGCCTTGTGGTCAGGTTGGCGATTTCCTAAGTCTGCCTCTGCTGCTGCTGCGCTCTTCCGCCATGCCAGGTTTGGAATTTTGATTACCTTTCTGCTCAGCCCCTCTATTTCTGCTCTCTATATACATACCTTCAATGTATTGTTTTTTGATAGGTAAAGCTACGTTCTTTCTGTGATCATAGTTACAGCTACACCTATTCACTCAAATGGACCAAACACTTTTCAAGTGAATTTGTAAGCATTGTTGTTCACGGGGACTTTTTTTTTACTGAATTTTGTCTCTTATTTTTAAATGTTACACTCATTGGAGTGGAAATGACAGATAGTTGTTTTTCTTTCCTTTCATCATCTGGGTTTTCATCATTTTCTTTCCTACTTGGAATTTTAATCATATTTCCAACTTTCTCATTGCAGCTGTGATTGGAAAGCTAGAAGTTTGATACTCAAGTTTATCAATTGTGAAGAAGATAATAACATTTGGAATCTTTTTGACTGTGATGCTCTAGGATGCAAACACCACTGCAGTGCTCCTGACCCATCCAAGAAAAAGCTGTTTGAGCTGCATGAAATTTTTAAGAGCTTGCCTAGCATAGTAAAGAGGGGGGAATCTGCTTACTCGAAAATAAATGCTTCTAATCCAAGCAGAACTGGTATTTGGCTGGTATCTGATGATATATTGCTCATTATTCTTTCTTTTCTCAACCCCATTGACCTTGTTCGGGTATCTGCTACATGTCACCATATAAGATCTTTGGCAAAAGGGATCATGCCTTGCATGAAACTTAAGCTGTTTCCTCACCAACAGGCTGCAGTTGAGTGGATGTTACGGCGTGAAAGGGATGCTGGGCCCTTGCAGCACCCTCTGTATATGGATTTTGTTACTGAAGACGGATTTGTGTTCTATCTAAATGCCATATCTGGTGAAGTTGTAACTGAAGCTGCTCCTATAGTAAATGATTTTCGGGGAGGAATGTTTTGTGATGAGCCTGGACTTGGTAAAACTATTACTGTTCTTTCTCTCATTCTAAAGACACAAGGAACACTGGCCGAGCCACCTGATGGCGCACAAGTGATCTGGTGCACACATAATGCAAATCAAAGGTGTGGGTATTATGAGTTGAAGAGCGAAAGTGACACGGGACTGGTACCAGCTAACAGGTGTATGGGGCAGAAAGCCAAGAGAGGATTATTTTCTCCAGATAAAGTAATGCCAAAAGGAAGCCTGCAAAGCGCCCTACTTTTAAGATCTACCTCTCCCGATTCAGCTAAGTGTGTAATAGGATCAGAAATCAACTCCCCTGCAGATACAGTTTCCACACCGTCAACATGTGCTACTAGATGTACCAGGAGCTGGAGCCAAGTGAACAGAAATCTTTTGAAAGCTTATCCAGAATTATCTGAATACCAGGAAGAGGAAAACCCCAGTAAGCACAGTAGAAAGAGAAAGCTAGGTGCGAATGGTCGCAAAAAGCATGGTCAATCACATGACTTTTTCTCCACTGGCGAGAAGCTTAAGAAGTTCAATGCAAATACTCTTGAACACGATGAAACTTGGGTTCAATGCGACGCTTGTCGCAGGTGGCGAAGGCTCGATGATGCGAGTGCAATTGATACAAGTAGAGCATGGTTTTGCAGTATGAATGCAGACCCTTTATTCCAAAGTTGTAGTGCTCCTGAAGAATCTTGGGATTCTAAGAAGCCTGTAACATACCTTCCGGGATTCTATATGAAGGGAACTCCTGGATGTACGGATGAAAATGTATCCTTTTTCATCAATGTGCTAAAAGATAATTATACAATTATCGATTTAGAAACTAAGAAGGAACTTACTTGGCTGGCTAAACTGTCAGCTGAGAAGCTTTCAGAAATGGAAACAACTGGTTTGGTTCATTCTGTCATAGATACTGGAGGTCCTCATCCATTTACCAGAATATTTCGTGCCTTTGGCCTCATCAAGAGAGTAGAAAAGGGAAAAACTAGGTGGTTTTACCCAAGAGCTCTTGTCAACTTGGTATTTGATTTAGAGGCACTCAGAATTGCCCTGTGTAGGCCTTTAAATTCATTTAGACTATATCTATCACGAGCAACTTTGGTTGTGGTTCCTTCAAATCTAGTTGACCATTGGAGAACTCAGATTGAAAAGCATGTTAGACCTGGTCAGTTGAGTGTTTTTGCATGGACTGATCACAAAAGACCTTCTGTACACAATCTTGCTTGGGATTATGATGTTGTTATAACCACCTTCAATCGTCTAAGTGCTGAATGGAGTCCCCAAAAGAAAAGTGCTTTGATGCAAGTTCATTGGCTACGGATAGTTTTAGACGAAGGTCATACACTTGGGTCAAGTTTGAGTTTGACAAATAAACTGCAAATGGCAGTTTCTCTGAGGGCTACAAATCGTTGGATATTAACAGGTACACCCACTCCTAACACTCCTAACAGCCAGCTTTCTCATCTGCAGCCAATGCTTAAGTTTCTTCAAGATGAAGCTTATGGACAGAATCAGAAATCATGGGAAACTGGCATTCTTATGCCATTTGAGGCAGAGATGGAGGAGGGCCGAACACGCTTGTTGCAATTACTACACAGATGTATGATTAGTGCGAGAAAGAAAGACTTGGTAGATATTCCTCCTTGTATAAAGAAAGTGACGTTTCTGGATTTCAGTAAAGGTCATGCAAAAAGTTATAATGAGCTGGTAGAGACAGTACGGCGTAATATATTAATGGCAGACTGGAATGATCCATCTCATGTTGAGAGTTTACTGAATCCAAAGCAATGGAAATTCTGCAGTGCTACCATCAGAAATGTAAGGCTTTCTTGTTGTGTCGCTGGACATATTAGAGTAACAGATGCCAGTCAAGATATTCAGGAAACTATGGATATTTTAGTCAAAGATGGTCTGGACCCTGTTTCACAGGAATACACTTTAATAAGATCTAACCTTCAATTTGGTGGTAACTGTATGAGGTGATATTTTGCATTATGATTATTCAATATTTTTCGTGTAATCAATTTGATATTTTTCTATGTCCACATATATTTTATTAACTTTATTTAAACGTAGGTGCGACGTATGGTGCCGTTTA